>VBSM01002153.1:12915991-12932208 GCA_008086735.1 Cheirogaleus medius | reverse complement strand
GATGCCACGGCACTCTAGCTGGGGCAACAGAGTGAGACTCTGTCTCAAAAATAATAATAATAATAATACATATAACATTCACAAATAAGTATATAATACTGTAGTCTTAATACACTTGGGGAGAGGAATGTTCATATCTGAGGGACTCTGGGGCTATTAAAAGAAGAAAAACTAAAGAAAAACCAACTGCTAATATCAGACAGAAGACCTTAGTGTTATCACATGCATTCAAAATATTAAAGAAAATCAACTAGCTGGATGCACTGGCTCACGCCTGTAATCCTAGCACTTTGGGAGGCAGAGGTAGAAGGACTGCTTGAGACCAGAAATTGGAGACCAGCCTCTGAGCAAGAGCTAATCCCCGGATCTCCACAAAAAAGTAAAAAAATTAGCTGAGCATGGTGATACACACCTACAGTCCCTGCTACTCAGGAGCCTGAGGTAGGAGGATCACTTGAACCCAGGAATTTGAGATTGCATTTGAGCTATGACAATACCACTACACTCTATCCCTGGTGACAGAGGGAGATCTTGTCTCAAAAAAATAAATAATCAACTGATCACACTGACCAAAGCAATGAGATAAAGATCCAAATTGCTGTTTCTAACATACTAACATACCAACTACTCTTGCCTTCCACAGATTTCTAAACAAGATTAATCCTGAATAGTGATGATCATTCAACCTTCTTCTCTCCAAAAATCATTTATTTTCCTCCTAGGTGAAAACAAACAGTGCCTGCTGTCTAACACTAGTTAAATAAGGGCCTCAAACACTGCCCGTCTACTACTTATCTCTGAGAAACCACACTAAGAACAGGGCAGCAGCTGTTCCAGGAACACAACCTTGTTCCTTATGGGTCAATGATGAGAGAAAAAGGACAGGAATTTTCCAAGTTGATACAGTGACTTGCAAATCCGGCTTACCTTGCTGGAGTAGAAATTTCTACATTTCTAGGTATTTTTGCTTGATTTCAACAGCAGAGTATTTAATTAAGAACCAGGTACTTTTGTCTCCTCCCGTCTTCTAAGAACTGAATACTGCTTGAAAATCTTATTTACCAGGCCAGTATTACCCTGATACCAAAACCAGACAAGGACACAACAAAAAAAACAGCCCAATATCACTGATGAACATAGATGCAAAAATCCTCAACAAAATAACTCTCATGGACTCTATGCTTGAGTGTGTCTGTGAGAACATCAAGACAGACTGTAATTATTGGCTCATTAAGCATCATAATCTTCCTAGATGAAAAGGGATATGTGAGTATTGTATACGGTGTAACTATTAGTGTTTAACCTTACAAATTCCTCAAGAAGAGAGGCAGAAAAGAACAAGTGGGAAAAAAAATGGCAAAAATACACAAAAGAGTAATAAAAATCTGATAGAGATAAGGAGTCAGCAAAGTTAGTAACACCTCAGTCCCAAATAGCAGTTATGGGGGGCGTAATCCAAATCACTTATCTTAGATACATGATGGAAATGCTAGGGACCCAAATCTAAGTTTCAAACAAACTGTGTTCCTAGAGACCACTACTTCTGAAGAGTTAATTCATGTAGACATTAAATCATAAGTAAATGCTTCCAGATGCACAGATGGAAAAATACCATATAACAGGAAGGCTCTATTTCTAAAAACTTTACTAGTTTATCTGGAGTCACACACTTATTCTGGAACAAAAAGTAAATTGCTTAAGGAGAAGCATGCTATATATAGTAACTAGATATAAAGACTTTTTTCACTGAGATAAGATTCTTTACAGGGAATGTTTCCTAGGACTTGTTAGTAGGTGATCAGACCAGAAAAATAAAGATGAAATGGTTTTCCTATCTCTTGATTTATATTTTACCAGCAAGAATATGAGGCACAATAATAAAGTAAAAATCTACATTACATGTATAGCAAAGCATAATTCTGAACTAAATATTTGACCTAAAGAGTCTCTTCCTGGTCACTTACTCTCTGCACTCCCTGTTTCTTAATTCTTGTGCTTTTTATCCCTCCTTGCTACATAAGGTTTTGTCTAAAAATGTATGCCCCTTACTAGAACGTAACCTCCTGGAGGAATCACATTTTATTCACCTCATGTCTCCATCAGCACTCAGTGCTGGGCTTTGACCATAGCTGACCTTGGGGTTTTTTTTTTCCTCTTTTTTTTAATTTTTTTAATTTTTTTTTATTTCAGTATATTATGGGGGTACAAATATTATTGTTACATACATTGCCCATGCCCCCCCTCCCCCCTATAGCTGACCTTTGAATAATAAAAATTATAAATCAAAACAGATTTCTGCTTTAGGTGAAAACAGACAACATTAAGCTCAAGCAATTCCTACCTATAACTCATAATCCTAGAAACGGTGGAACAAACAGGGCTAGGGGATCACCAACTACCTCTGTAATCTTGAATAAATCAAGACTCACAAAGCCATACATTTTTAGGATCAGGAACTTAGTACCACAGTTAAGTCCCATCAGATTTTCCTGGCACCCAGCATTAGATAATCATTTACAGCCATAGCCCCAACACACCTGTATGCAAAACCTTCACATGATGATGATGTAGAGATCAGCTTTAAATGAACACTAAAATTACAGCCTATCATTTCCTCAGAGAAGTATTCCCATTCTACATAAAAGAGTGGGATCTCTGCCTACAGGCATACACAGAAACTGGTCATTTCAAGCTTGCCTAATAGGAGTTCTTATACTTTTAAAGAGCAGGAATGAAAATTCTGGCAGTCCTTATCCGTAAGTAATGATTAGGAATGGTCCACTCATGCTGCTCCTACTATTCCTTATAAAGTTCTAGCATAACAGTAAAGTGATTAAAAAAAACTTTCTAAAATCAGGCCCAAAGAGAAAAGAAAAAAACACTTAGCTCAGGATGAATACAAGAACCAAAAAATGGGCTGAGATGTAATTATTTAGGTTAGAAACAGGGTCAAAGTTGCCCCTTTCAATAGATAAGAATTAGATATAACAACAAGTAAATTAAAGTGCCCAGCTCTACAGTACTGTCTAGTAGAACCTCCTTTGGTAATGGAAATGTTCTGCATCTCTGCTGCCCAGTAGGGCAGCTACAAGTCACAAGAGGCCATTGAGCATTTGAAATGTGGGTAGCACGACTGAGGAAATGAATTTTACATTTTATTTCAGGGTGATGAGTACACTAAAAGCCCAGATTTCATGACTATCCAATATATATGTGTAACAGAATTCAACTTGTATCTCCTAAATCTATTAAAATAAAAAAAAATATTTAATTTTAATTAATCTAAATTTAAATTGCCAAATGCGGCTAATAGCTACCAAATTGGTTAGTGCAGCTCCAGATTCTCTAAGTTAGCAATTTCCAACCAGAGGCTATTCCTCTCACCCCTAGAGGACAACTGCCTCCATTTGGAGACATTTTTTAGTTGTCACACAGAGGGGAGGGGATGCTACTAGCATCAAATGAGTGGAGGCAAGGTATGATGCTAAGCATGCCACAATGCACAGGACAGCCCCCCCACACAACAGATAATGATCTGACCCCAAATGTCAGTAGTGCTGAGGCTGAGAAATTCTGGTCTAGGTTTACACAAGGATGGAATTAAAGTAAATGCAAAACAAATTGTAGTACACTTTGTCTAAACAAAATATCCAGGAAGAATGGGATTTTTCAAGCAACAGAGAAAGGTCTGAGCTGTTCTACAAATTTAAAGTAGCTTTTTACTGAAAAGTGTATGTGTGTGTTGAATAACTTATTAAGATCTTCATCATCAGAGTAATGACTTCCTGTGGCATTTTTCTTACTTGAATATTAACATAAGTAAACACTGTGAAACCATGCTACCAGGCCTTGTTCCCTGTGAGCTGGACATACAGTACTGGGGGACTGAACCCACTACTCCTACTCTCCTAGTTTGAATTCCGTGCCCCCTCAATTAACCTATCTGATTTCTTGAGGCATCACTAATTTCAGACACAAGAAAACTGATACTGTTGTGAAAGAAAAGCAAATCAAGACAAGAAAACAGCTCTGTCACCGTAGGTCTGCACGTTTACATTATTACCCAAAGAAAAAGCAAGGGTACAGAATTATATTTGGACCAAAGGAAATGCACTCAGAGATTCATTCTAATGATGATGATAGCATACCACATTTTAGACTAAGAGATATTACTTGAAATTTCAGAGGATGAGTGTCAAATAACACTGGTTTCTGTAGCCAGTATAAATTATGCAAGGATCAGTTTAAATGAGATCATTGAGAACTGCTCAAATAGCTTTCAAATTTATATTAACAATGTAGAATTTAACCCAGAATAGTCCATTCCTCAAAGAAACAGGAATGGACACAATTCAACGTTTCACATTGATTCAAACTAATTTTTCAGAACACAAAGTCATCACCATTCCTACTATAGCAACGCTTTTTCTATTCTGCCCACTTAGCACCAACAGAAATTGTTTATTACATGTTAGGCCCTCTATTACTTCTAGAAATATAAAAATAAGACGCAGTCCTAGTTCTGAAAAACTTACATTCAGAATCTTCACACTGGCCTAAGGCAGAAACTTCCAGCCCACACGTTCTGAATTCCTAAAAGATCACTGCAACTCTTGTGAATGCTCCAGCTTCAAGCAAGCTGGAATTTCGGTATCTCTTCAGATCTTCATTGGGAGAGTGTACCATCTTTCATCATCAATTAACATTTAGTGAGAAACCACTGTAATCTACTGATCAAATGGCAGAAACGTAATATTTAAAGCAGGATTCCAAACCACTGTTTTGCAGATTTACCTGTAAAGAGCTATTCCTGGAGGAAAGATAATTTTAGTTCTTTAGGATTCTAACTGAAATCACACAAAGCCCACCCCACCTTCTTACGAAATTGAAAATAACCCAAGGGACATTTTTAGCATCATTTTGTATTCGACTATTGGTGTTACACACATAATGATCTATACCAGGTTTCTCAGCCTCAGCACTACTGACGTTTTCAGCCAGGTATGAGCAGCTGTCCTGTGCAATGTAGGCTATTTAGGGACATTCCTGGCCTCTACCTACTAGGTACCAGCAGCACCCCCCTACCCCCGCTGTGATAATCAAAAATATCTCTAGACATTGCCAAATGCCTCCAGGGGAACAAAACTGCCCCGTGGTTAAGAACCATTAATCTAGATTGAAACTCAAAGTACCCAGAAGTAGAAACTGTGCTAATCAGAAGGCTGGAAAGACCTTATTCCCAGCCAGAAAAACATGTAACAGTCACTACACAGATGGGGCAATAAAAACCTATTATATTTTTCTTTTCTTGTCTCCCCGCCAAATTATGCTAAACAACTGAGGAGTAAGCTATACCATTGTGTGCACATGAAGACATCAGGCTCAACTTCTACAATTACTGCCTTCAACTCTCCAGTGAGAAGTGAACCAATCTACAGCAGCTGCTGCATTGAAAAAAGACAAAATATGTTATTTCTGCCAGTTCAAAATTAAAATGCAGCAATCTTAAAACACTAGCATTACTCTTGAATTACATAGGTAAGAAAAACAACTGGGCCTGAATCAACTGGACAAGCAGACTCCCAAGCTGGAAAAGAGAGGAGGACTTTGAGGGAGGAGCAGAATGTTAGGTACTTAAGGCAGGAATCCATAAAGAAACCCAAGCACCGGTTCTCATTTACAAGCACTAAATTCGGGATAATTAGAATCCATTTCACATGCCAGAGCAGCCAGCCAGGTACATCATGGTCCTGTTCCCCCAACGGGAAACCAGAGGAAGGCGCTGTTACCAGTGGATTTCGGGTTGACATGAGAGTCTCTCCTCGCCACAGGAAAGGGGGAGGCAGGAAGTTGTGAAGCAGCTGCGATCCCCGAAACTAAATTCACACTCCGCGGAATACCCAGCCCTTTCTGAACCGCAGAGCTCCTTGCCCAGTGCTCGCAAGCTTACAGACAGCATCAGAATCAAGGGGGGCGGGGTGGGGAGTGTTGTTAAACACGCAGATCCGGGTCCCGCCCCCGAGAGCTTCCGACCTGAGGACTGAAAATCTTAATTTTTACCAAGGGCCCCAAAAGATTCCTACGCACGCTGAAGTTAGAAGACCACTGCTTCGACAATTTTCTTCTTAACTTGGACCCCACAGAAAACCACAGTTTGCAGTCGGCTCCGAAACACCTGGGGCTTCTTCTTTCCAGGAGCTTCTGGGGCCGCGGACGGCTAGCTCCGGTCAAGCGAAAGAGCCCGCCGAGCTCAGGCCGGCCCCTCGCGGAACCTCGGCAGGGCCCAAGGTCGGCCCCGCGGCCCCGACAGAACCCGGCCTAGCCTCCCTCGGCTCACGGGGACCCCAGAAGACACCGGCCCCGTGACGTGAGCAGGCCCCAGCGTTCCGGGGCGGACGCCCTCGCGGTCAGGCCTCCTCAAGCGGGACCCGTTACCCCTCAGCCCCCTGCCCGGGTCACAATGGCAGCTCGACACCGGGAAACAGTCGCCCCGGAGGCGAGGGACCAGGGCCGCAGCGCCGCCCTCTACCGCCCCGAACGGACCTTCTCCAGGGACGCGTCCATGGCTGAGGCGGGCGGCGGAGTCCGGTGGTGGCCTGGCGGTCCCGGACGCTACTTCCGCCTCCCGCGCCCCGCCGCGGTATCCACGCTGGCAGCGCCGACTTCCCCCGCGCCCGCGGCCGGCGGGGCGGAGAGGAGGAGGAGCCGTCCCGAGGCGCGGCGGGTTGCAGGGGGCGGGGTGGGGCGGGGCTCTGGCGGGCTGGGCGGGGCCCTCTGGGCTTCCGTACCTGGCCGTCACGCCGGCCGGCCCTAACGCCCCCAGGTGAGGGGGGACTACGGACTGTGGAATTATTCCAAACTCACTTTTTCAGAAACCTGTCGTAGTCATCAAGATAAAAGTATAATAGTAACAAATCATCCATGAAGTGAAAGGCTGGAAACACTAGTGACGCACCTGCACTTTGGGCCCAGGCTCTCAAGGTCCACCTACCGTCACCATCCCTCAGGAATGGAACAGGCCATTCGCCACAGAAGGTTGGGGGCGTGCGTGCACCCTTGCGCACGCGCAGAATCAACGGCGTCCCGGGCGCTTGGGGAGCTTGCAGGTTTGGGGTATTGGGCTCGTTAGTGACCCCCGTTCCGAGAAGGCTCTGACCGGAGATTCAGTATTTGTCTCAGACCTTTCAGCAGAATTTGAGATGGAAAAGATTTTGAGACAACTGGTCCAGCCCCCTCCTTCATGTCACAATTGTGACTTGTCAGGTTATGGGTAATAAGAATGATGATAATAGATCAGCTGCTGCTCTTCCATTTTCTATTAAAACAGCCCTATGATGCAGAGATCATTATCATCCCATTTCACAGTGCCGATCTTGGTAAGATTCGGTCCCAAGCACCCTGGATACACATACTCCCCCCATAACTGCTTGCACCCCGTCATACAATTGTAATGTATTTCTAACGAATGGAAGAAGGCATATATTTGCTTAGGGTATTCCTCTGACTGTAATGAGGGAGACAAATAGAGCAGTCCCCCGCAGTTGCAGTCGGTAAAACGCTCCACCACTAAAGACCGATGACATTACAACCACAAAACGTGCTCCTTTTCTTTCCTGTTTTATACGCATCTCTTCCCAAATCTGTGTAAATGACTGGGTCTCATTCTCAGTGTAGTAATTCTATATTTTGAACTATCTACCTTGTATTTGGTAAATTGCCCAGTTATGTTCATAAAACTATCTTCATCCTAGCACTCTGGGAGGCCAAGGCGGGAGGATTGCTTGAGCTCAGGAGTCTGAGACAAGCCTGAACAAGAGCGAGACCCCGTCTTACTAAAAATAGAAAAAATTAGCCAGGCGTGGTGGCACACACCTGTAGTCCCAGCTACTTGGGAGGCTGAGGCAGGAGGATCACTTAAGCCCAGGAGTTTGAGGTTGCTGTGAGCTAGGGTGATGCCGCGGCACTCTAGCCCAGGCAACAGAGCAAGACTCTGTCAAAATAAAATAAAATAAATAAAATTTAAAAATTCTATCAAAGGAAACCTTATGTGTTGGTTTAGAGCTGTGGTCCCCAACCCCCGGGCCTGCAGGCCGGTACCAGTCCATGGCCTGTTAGGAACCGGGTGAGCCGCTGGCAAGCAGCAAAGCTTCATCTTATTTACAGCCACTCCCCATGGCTCATGTCATTGCATAAGCTCCGCCTCCTGTCAGATCTGCGGTAGCATCAGATTCTCATAGGAGCAGGAACCCTACTGTAAACTGCCGGATTAAGGGATGTAGGTTGCAGCTCCTTAAAAGAATCTAATGCCTGATGATCTGAGGTGGAGCTGAGGCAGTGATGCTAGCACTGGGGAGTGGCTGCAAATACAGATTATCATTAGCAGAGAGGTTTGACTGCACAATAAATGTAATGTGCTTGAATTATCCCGAAACCATCATGCCTCTCCCCTCGCCGTCCAGGTAAAAATTGTCTTCCATGAAACCGGTCCCCTGTGCCAAAAAGGTTGGGACTGCTGGTTGACAATGTTCTGTGGGAATTATTCTGATTCTCCAAAGAGCTCTGCAAACAGAAGGAATGATTGATTTATGTCTTCCAAGAACTGCAAATTGAATGTACCTCTGCTTGAGCAAAACAAGTCACTTTTCCAACGTGTTATAAAATTTTTCAACATTTAGAAAAGTTGAAAGAATTGTACAGTGAACAATGATGTACTTAGATTCTATAATGAACATTTCCCTGTATTTGCTTTATCACATATGTACCTATATACCCATCCATCAATATATGTTTTGATACATTTCACCCATGAACACCTCAGCATGGGTAGCATTACAAACTTGTAATTTTTAAAGCTACCTCCAAATTATCTGTAGGGAATATTACAAAGTAGATTCTACAAAATAAATACTAGAGAGATAAAACTTTACTATTTTAAAAGTAAACTTTGGCCGGGCACGGTGGCTCACGCCTGTAATCCTAGCTCTCTGGGAGGCCGAGGTGGGAGGATCGCTCAAGGTCAGGAGTTCGAAACCAGCCTGACCAAGAGTGAGACCCTGTCTCTACTAAATATAGAAAGAAATTAATTGGCCAACTAAAAATATATAGAAAAAATTAGCCGGGCATGGTGGCACATGCCTGTAGTCCCAGCTACTTGGGAGCCTGAGGCAGGAGGATTGCTTGAGCCCAGGAGTTGGAGGTTGCTGTGAGCTAGGCTGATGCCATGGTACTCTAGCCCGGGCAACAGAGTGAGACTCTGTCTCAAAAAAATAAATAAATAAGTAAAAATTAAAAGTAAACTTTGAAAACCCAACACAAAAAAGTGGGAATAATCAGTTCATTTAATATTTAGCCAAACATTTATTGACTGCCATCATGGACAGTAAATGCTGAAAATATAAGAATAAGATAAGATCCCCGCCCTAAAGGGAGACACCTTTTTTTAGGCAGAGATTTTTACTCTGGGCCCAGATGGAGGACTGTGAAACTTCTGAAATCATACTCAAAATTTTGTGTGTGATTGCATTTTTCTGGGGAAAATGTCAATAGCTTTCATTGTATACTCAAGTCTGTGACCTACCCTTCCAACCCCAAAAAGAAAAAAAAAAGTTAAAACCATTTGGCTTGTGGATGGACAGATAGATAAGTCCATAAATTAGAATGCAACATTCTGTGAGCTAGTAAAGAGACATGAGCGGAATATTGAATCCAGAGCATGAAGCCATTTATTTTGGGGAAGTTTAATCTTAACTGACATATGGCTTATATGTGCTGTTAACAGACTGTACTTAATTAATAGGCAAAAACCAAGCCAAGCGAAGGAGGTATGCAGTGATTTTCCCCTTTGAATCCATTCATATGATTTTGTTGTGTCCTAAATACAACCATGTTGTAGATGAGTTTTTTAGTCTTTAACTTTTAGAATCAACCAAGTGGCACATATGGAAGATTTACTTATTTTTCACCACAGCAATGCAAAAATAATAAATTAGCAAAAAGTCAGAAGGAAGAGACAAGGTGAACAGAAATGTAGATAGAATCACTAATGTCCTCAACTTCATTCCAGGGAATAAGTAGATACTTTCTCAAAGGGCTAAATCAAGACAGTGTTAAGTGTAATATTTAAAGGAATCTCTAGATGAAATAAAATTAAGTTACAAAAATTGGGAGCTGGAGAGGACAGGAGAGTGTAAATGGCAATAAATTTTGAATTTTCATAGTAGGGAGTCAACAGAGTCTTTATAAGTTAAGAAACAGATGCAAGGATTTTTTTTTTTTTTTTTTTTTACAAAGTAGGTAAAGGCTTCTATGGAATGGGATTAGGCAGCAGTCCCCAACTTTTTTGGCACCAGGGACTGGTTTCATGGAAAACAATTTTTTCCACGGATTGGCAGAGGATGGTATTTTGGAATGATTCAAGTGCATTACAATTATTGTGCAGTCAAACCTCTCTGCTAATGATAATCTATATTTGCAGGCTGCTCCCCAGCAATAGCATCACTGCCTCAGCTGCACCTCAGATCATCAGGCATTAGGTTCTCATAGGAGCACACAACCTAGATCCCTCCCATGTGCAGTTTACGGTGGGATTCATGCTCCATTCGAGAATCTAATGCCACCCCTGATCTGACAGGAGGTGGAGCTCAGGCAGAGTAATGTGAGGGATGAGGAATGGCTGTAAATACAAATGAAGCTTCAATTGCCTGCCACTCACCTCCTGCCGTGTGGCCCAACTCCTAACAGGCCAAAGACTGGTCCTGGTCCCCAGCCCAGGGGGTGGGGACCTCAGGATTAGAGGGTGAAGATGAGGGGGGAAAAATGGCAATATTCCATTTTATATTCTTCTGCAATGCTTGAATTTATATCATGTGCATGCATTTCTCTTATAAATTAAAATTTTTTTAAGTAAATTGCCTATAAGAAATAGATTTCAATCATTTTTTAAACCATACTGAGCGATTTCAGAGAAGTCTGCAATCCCTAAAGGCAACTCAAGGTGGCAACCCTGAGACGACTCATATCTTTCTTCATTCATGACACCAAGTTCACTAATACAGTCGTTAGGGGGAAAAAACCAATCTTTTTATTGTTAAAATATACAAAACACTCACACCTGTAATCCTAGCACTCTGGGAGGCCAAGGCGGGCGGATTGCTCAAGGTCAGGAGTTCAAGACCAGCCTGAGCAAGAGCGAGACCCCGTCTCTACTAAAAAAAATACAAAGAAATTATCTGGACAACTAAAAATATATATAGAAAAAATTAGCTGGGCATGGTGGCGCATGCCTGTAGTCCCAGCTACTCGGGAGGCTGAGGCAAGAGGATCGCTTGAGCCCAGGAGTTTGAGGTTGCTGTGAGCTAGGCTGACGCCACGGCACTCTTGCCCGGGCAACAGAGCAAGACTCTGTCTCAAAAAAAAACAAGAAATAGAGATGTTAATAAAAATTATTATTTTTATATGACTGCATCAATCTTAACATATCTGCTTCAGATTTTCCAAGACTTCATGTCCAAACCTACTTCTGTAATAATTAGATGGTGGTAGAGTCTGTGACTTGCCAGACCTGCTAAAATATCAAGGAAAGGTCTCTATTTCTATTGCCACCACCTTGACTACTGCCACATCCAAGCAGTCTCTGTAGCCAAACCATTCTTACTACAGAAACTAGAGTCATTTGCTAAATGTAGAAATCAGATCCTTTGTTTAAAAGAACTTCAGCTGTTCACGGAATACAGCAGGTACAGTTCATGTGGCCCACAAGTATGGCATGGCCTCTGTCTACTTGGGTCTCCGTTGTCGCCTTCCTTTCTTTCTTCCAATACAGCAAGCAAGATCCGTCCTGACAAGCTGTTTTCTTTGATGAGACCATTCTTATTTTTCTTCCCCTTTGTCTTGTGTAACTTCTAATCCCTTTGGTAGAAGTTTAAAGTATCATTCTCTCAGGGAACTGTCATAAGTGCTTATGGGTACCTATATTTCTCCTGCAATGTACTTAGCACAGTTGTAATTAATTAATTAGTTGTTTAATGTCTGTCTGTCATGATAGATTATAAATGCCATTTCTGCAGGGACAGAGTTTGTCTTTCATTTTACTGTGTCCCCAATGCCTAGCAGATAGACTTTCAAAAAGTAGCTTTAGAAGAAATGAATAATGATTCCGCATACTGGCACAGTGTGCAGATTTTATTTTCCAAACATTTCCATTGTTTTCAATCTGGTTTTAATGAGTATCATATTTTAAAGACACTCCATGGGCCAAGAGGCAATTTACCTCCCAAGGCTAGTTAGCCCAGTGTCTAGAACACAGTGGGGATTCAATGCATAATTATTGAATGAATTGATTCAACAAATATTTTCTGAGGGTGCATTATATACCAGGCAGTATTTTAGAAATTGAGAATACAATAGTGACTAAAAGAGATTAAGTCTTTGCCTTTTGTGCCTCTTATATCCTATTGGAATGGAGAGATAACTAGTAGCTATATAATATAATATTAATTACTTATAAATACCACAGGAAAATAAAGCAGGATAAAGGAATAGAAAGGAAATTATGGGCCAGGCACGGTGGCTCACACCTGTAATCCTAGCTCTCTGGGAGGCCGAGGCGGGAGGATCGCTCAAGGTCAGGAGTTCAAAACCAGCCTGAGCAAGAGTGAGACCCCATCTCTACTAAAAATAGAAAGAAATTAATTGGCCAACTAAAAATATATGGAAAAATTAGCCGGGCCTGGTGGCGTGTGCCTGTAGTCCCAGCTACTCGGGAGGCTGAAGCAGGAGGATTGCTTGAGCCCAGGAGTTTGAGGTTGCTGTGAGCTAGGCTGATGCCACGGCACTCTATCCTGGGCAACAAAGTGAGACTCTGTCTCAAAAAGAAAAAAAAAAGAGAAAGTAAATTATGAATGAATCCATTTTTGGCTGTCAATTCAAAATCTCTGTTCTAAAATATCGAAAATTTTGTTCAGTGGTAATTAGCTGGAAATAGAAGTAAGCAAAACCAACCAATACAACCAGTGATTTGTTGATTTATTATTAATTTTCAAGACCTTGATGAAAACATTCCTGTTGACATTTTTTCTGATACTCAAAGGACCTTTCCTTGATGTTTTAGCAGGTCTGGCAAGTCACAGACTCTACCACCATCTAATTATTACAAAAGTAGGTTTGGGCATGAAGTCTTGGAAAATCTGAAGCAGATATGTTAAGATTGATGCAGTCATATAAAAATAATAATTTTTATTAACATTTTAAACCACAATTTGATTTATGTTTGTTTCAGATTTATTTATATTTTATGAAACTACCCAGCCTTTTCTAAAACTGTGTGCCCTAAAGGTGAATGAGCACATGCATTAACAGAAAAAAAGAAAAACAGGTACAAATAGTCAAGAAACATGAAAAAAAGTTCAACATTACTAGTAATCAAAGAAATGCAAAAACAGTGAGATAGCATCTTTGCTTATAATAAGCAAAGTTTTTTTGATTTTTTTTTAAAGAATAATATCCAGTGTTAGTATAGAAGAAAATAAATACTGCAGTAATGGTAGAATTTTAGATTATGAAATCTTTCATACATTTCAATTGCATTGAACTGAATGGAATTGGGTATTCAGTAATAAGAAAACTTAAAATATACCTATCCTTTATATAGGATCCTTTAGGGACATCTACCTTTTGTCCCTAAAATTCTGCTCCCAGAAATGTAAACTAAAGATGTAATTAAGTTAAAGACTTAACAATAACAATGTCCATAGCAGCATTGTTTATAATGGTAAAAAATTGAAAACAAACTATATATTCAATGATATAATACAGAATTGGTTAAATAATGGTACATCCATAAAATTGGTTGACACAACCTTTAAAAATAGCAAAGTAGATAAATACTTATAAACATGGAAAGATGACATATTGTTAACTCAAAAAGGTTGGTAAGCATACAGCCTGTATAATAGGAACCTATTTTGCTTTTTAGAAAAGGAAAAATTATATACATGCATGAAAAATACTATAAAAATTTCATCAAAAATGGAAATAGTGGTTGACTCTCAAGATGTTAATTTTCTTAATTACACTTTTTTGTTTCTCATACTTGTAGAATTATTTTTTTAAATATTTATGTACTGTGCCAATTATTGATTTATTGTCTCCCAGCTCCACATCCATCACTTTTGTCTGCTGAGTAAAAATGGATCTGGGCCTTTGAAATATAGCTTTCTTTTCACCAGGGGGTACCATGTTATTTTACGTTTTGTCGGTAGAGGGCACTGGAGATACGTTTTGCAAGAGGAAAGGGTTTTGGTTCCTGGTTCCTGCTAACAGCTACTCAGAGACCAGCTCCTGTAACATACATACATACTCTGGCCAGCAGCTTCCCCTGGCACTCTCCTCTGGAGGCTTTGTACCTTTAATGAGACACTTTCTCATGAAAAGTTCACCCCACAAGGCAGATTTCCTACAAGTTCCAAAGGGCAGATTTCCAGCAAGTTCCACCCGCCGGCAGAGTACCACAGCAACTGTCTTCTTTGCCATTCAGTGAACCAGGGCTGTGCCCCCCCAATATGGTCAGGATCTCAGCCCTGGGGCGTGGGGAGGTGGTTCCGTGGCTGTCCTATCTCAGTCATAGGGGTAGTGGCTGTTCTTTGTATCTACTGTTTTTATACTCTTTGGAGTTCTTACTACTCAATCTCTCATTATTCCAATCCACTGTTAACAATTCTTCATACAGTAGATCCTCATTATTTGTAGAGTCTGTATTTGCAAATTTGCCTACTTGCTAAAATTTATTTGGAACCCCAAAATCAATCTTGTGGTGCTTTTGCCGTCATTTGAAGACACACATGCACAGAACAGCAAAAAATTTGAGTCACACGACGCACTCATTCCCAGCTGTGGTCAAACAAGACAGCATTCTGCCTTCTTGTTTCAGCTCTCATACTATAAAAAAGCATCCTTTACACAGTCTATTTAGTGCCACATTTTTCACAGTTCTGTGCCTTTTTTGGTAATTTTGCTGTTTAAAATGGCCCCCAAACGTAGTTCTGAAGCGTTATCCAATGTCCCTAAGTACAAGAAAACTGTGAAGGACCTGATGGAGAAAATACATTTATTAGATAAGGTTTGTTCAAGCATGAGTTAGACCACTGCTGGTTGTGAGACCAATGTTAATGAATCAGCAGTGTATATTAGATAAGGAGTCCCTCAACAGAAACACGCATAAAACAAAGTTATCAGTTGATAAAAAAAAAAAAATGTGACCAGAGACTTGGGGAAATCTAATCCTATATTTCCTTAAAAGTTGTGATTTAGTATTTGCTAATTCAGTGTTCTCGGTGACTTTATTGAACATAATGACCTTGAATAATAAGAATCAACTGTATTACACTTTCCCTATTCTAATTACAGGTATGATTTCTCTCTCCTGATTGGATCAGACTGATAAATACTAAAATCATCTCCAAACTGTTCCTGCACTAATTAGTTATTTCTTGCACATATTAGTAGATTCACACATCTTCCTTTAGTACTTGAAGTTTCAAAGGTTCGAAAAAGCATAATTGGAGAAGAAAACTCTCTGTGATTAATTTACTTTTCATGTGAAAATTCTTAATTCATTTGCATGTTTGAATGTGCACTAGATAAACATCTTTAAAACTACCTCTTATGTTGGGTTTTTCATAGTTTCAGATTTTTAAATTTTATCTCTTCTTTATGCACTTTAAAAGAACTTCCAAATTTATTTCTGTTCACAAAGCTTAACAATGGGAAATTAATGAAATAAATCAATTGACTGCTCTATTATCCCACTTCGACTGTAAGAAGAATAGTTACTTAAAATAAAGCTGATGAAAACACAGTTTCTGAGCCTAAGAAACACTCCAGTTCAGATATATCTTCCAAGTGGCACAATTTCAAAGTACCAAGTTGCAGGTGGGTTCTAGAATGTCCACCATCTCTGTTAAGAAATCTGTTGCCACATTTTGTTATTCTACTGGGGATAGGAAAGAAGGATGGAGAAGTATTCCAAACTTTTAAACAACAGTGAAGACAGATAACATTTTAGCTTCAGTATTTTGTTTCAGCTCTGGCCAACATTAAAATGGTAAGAAAACGATCATATTGATTGAAGCACCCCCTTGCACGTAAATTTGTGTCAGTACAATGGTAAGAGTTGGCTAGGTCATAGAGACAGAATTTTTTTCTTTTCTTTCTTTTTTTTT
>VBSM01002153.1:12902310-12915891 GCA_008086735.1 Cheirogaleus medius | reverse complement strand
GAACTCCTGACCTTGAGCGATCCTCTCACCTCGGCCTCCCAGAGTGCTAGGATTCCAGGTGTGAGCCACCACACCCGGCCAAGACAGAATTCTTAGGCATGGTTTATCCACATCAGAGGTGAAACTCAATGATTTTATGAGAGAATTGCTTAATATTTCTGCTAACTGGACCAATTAAGGCTCTGGTGGGAGTCAGGTTTATAGTTAATATTTTCTTCCTTCTGATCTTCCCTTCTGACCTTCTTTCCTAGCTGGAGTGCCTTTTATTTTGTTTTGTTTTATTTTTTAGAAACAGAGTCTCGCTCTGTTACCCAGGCTGGAGTATAGTGGCCTGATCATAGCTCACTGCAGCCTCAAATTCCTGGTCTCAGCTATCCTCCCACCTCAGCCTCCTGAGTAGCTGGGACTGCAGGTATGCCACCCAGTTAGTTTTTACATTTTTTGTATTATAGAGCTGGGGTCTTGCTATGTTGCCCAAGCTGGTCTCAAACTCTTGGCCTCAAGCAATCCTCCCACCTTGGCCTTCCAAAGTGCATGAGCCACTGTGTCTGCCTCGGTGTGCCCTTTTTCTGTATGCACATTCAAACAGGGAGTGAGCAAGGGGGTGTTTGGGGAAAAATCCCAGAACAGTATAGAAAAACCACCCCCCAGTCTGAGAGGGAGCTAAGAGACCAAAGAATGACTTAGATAAGTCCAGTTTGAAGAATTAAATGAGTTTATTAAAGGTTACTGTAGTGTTACTTTAAATCTCTTCTCAATGAGTAAGGCAAAATTTTTACAATATGTTACTGAAAGCTCAGGACTTGTCCACGAGGCCCAATGAGAAAAACGAGGACAAGTGGTTACTTTGCTAGCCAAAGAGGAGAAAGGAGACTCCTGTCTGAAATGCCATCGTCCTAATAATAAGCAGAAACAGAGCTTTTAAGCATGGGTTCTCAGCTTCAGGCAATTACTGTTCAACTACAGTTGATGGTTCTGATCATCCCACTTCCACTGAGGACAATCTCATGACCTTTACCCAGGACCTCCCTTTACCAGGTCAGGCTTGGCCATCTCTTGTGGCACAAATAACAAAAGACTTGCCCTGCCCCTCCCAACCACTGCCCTGAGACAGGGATGCAGGCTTTGGTTTTCCAAAAGGAGTGCAGGATGTGTTAAAGAGATGGAAAATATTTCTGCCTTTTTTTCCCCCAGGCCATTCCCTGTTACAAATGTATCTTTGCTTGTTCACAGAGAAACATGTCATGAAGTGTCGGTACCAACATCATATGCTGTCCCTCACCCCATGTTATGTTAATAATATTACAATTCTCCACAAGTTGGAGATTTTAGTCCTACAGTCAGCTAAAAGGGCACTACAGGACAGCCAAGGCAGCTCCAAAGCAGTCAGGGCTTGTCTAAGCCGGCCACTTCAAGGCAAGAAAAGTGCTGAGTTCCCAAGAAAGTGCTGGGCCCAGTAGTTATCTTGGCACTTGCTTCATCTACTTTGTAACAGCCTTGCTGAGCACTCCAGGACAGTGTGCTGGAGCACAGCACAGTGTGTCTGTCATGTGGTGGGGAACTTGCATTTTCCCTTTCAAATTCATACAAATAAAAATAAATTTTAAAAAGAAAAACTATTGAAAATTTGCATGAAGCAGAGTTATTTTTATTGCTCTATAGACACATCCTGAGCAAAAACCTTGTGGTTATGGGCACAACCAGCTTCAAAATCAAAGCACCTCCTTGCATTCAGGCGCTGCTGGAGAAGTTGCAGAACTGATAAATTAAGAATGAAGGACTCTGGAAGGAAGGGGTCTCAGTGGGTAAAGATATTAGGAACAGGGGAGGTTCTATATCTGTCGGCCTCCCTCTAGCCTCGTTTCAGGTGACAAAGAGGCAACTGCTTCAGTTTCCTGCTCTGTGCCCAAATGCACAGAGACAAGTCTCAGAGGTGCATATTGAAAGCGCACGAGGAAGTTCAATGCTACCGTTTTTGACCAGTTGGCCTTAGCCGATTGTATCATCGGCTCATTGGAAAACAGTCCTATTGGTCTTAAAGTCTTTTGAGCACAGTAGGAATCTTTTTTTTTTTTTTTTAGACAGAGTCTCACTCTGTTGCCTGGGCTAGAGTGCCATGGCATCAGCTTTAGCTCCCAGCAACCTCAAATTCCTGGGCTCAAGCTATCCTCCTGTCTCAGCCTCCCGAGTAGCTGGGACTACAGGCATGCACCACCATACCCAGCTAATTTTTTCTATATATTTTTAGTTGTCCAGCTAATTTCTTTCTATTTTTAGTAGAGATGGGTTCTGGCTCTTGCTCAGGCTGGTTTTGAACTCCTGAGCTCAAAGGATCCTCCCACCTCGGCCTCCCAGAGTGCTAGGGTTACAGGGTGAGCCACCACACCCAGCCCATAGTAGGAGTCTTTTGTTAGTAAAAATTTCAGGATCAGCAGAAGTTAGATTTCAGATGCTGTGGCCCACTTGGTGGTTCTTATTAAGCCCCCATGCATTTAAACAAAATGAAATAATAACAAACATTAACAGCTACAATAAGCTCCATTGTAATCATCTTAATGTCTTTTTAATGTGATCCTTAGTTGTAAATTGAAGCTCAGCTCCCACATTCCCTGCTAAGCGAGTTCCTAACAAAGCTCCCCCTTCATATTGTAACACAGCCCTGTGCTCTCCAGTCATCCCCCGCTGTTCCAGGATATTAATACCACACGAATATGTTGCCTCATTATTACTGGAGGGCTCTGAGTCACAGCTTCCACAGATGATGCAGCATCAATGTAATGAATCAATTTATCTTAGAGCATCCCTTCTCGAGTGAAGGCCATGCGCGTCTTTAGCACTTGCTTGAGTGATGGATTGTCTTTAGCTGCTGACGTTTTGATTGCTTTTAAGAAGAGCTGAGGATACAGCAATACATGTGCAATGCTAAGCCTTCTTCTAAGTATTCATTTTTTTCTTCTTTCAGTTCCCATTAAGGAAATCAGTCAAGCTACTTGATAAAGACCACCATGGATTTCGGAGGACAAATGTCTCTACAGATTGTTACCAATCCCTCACTCTTCGTGTTTCTGCAAGGAATAATGAGTTAACGTGGAGAACTGACATATGCAAGAGGCACTCAGTAAACGTTAGTTCCCTCCCTTTGGGGTTGCCAGATTTAGCAAAATAAATTTGAAAAAAAAATACAGGGTGTCCAGTTAACTTTGAATTTCAGGTGAACGGTGAAAAATTTTACAGTATAGATATGCCCCCAGTATTGCATGGGGCACACTTAAACTAAAAAAGTCATTCATTGTTTATCTGAAATTCGAAGTTAACTGAGTATCCTGCATTTTATCTGGCAACCCTAATCCCTCTCCTACCTCATTTTGTGGCTCCAAGGTTCCTTTTCCAGGAACCCAAATTTGCTCTATTTTTCTGTCTAACAAATTTGGTTAAAAGAATTGTGTAGAGGCTGGGCGTGGTGGCTCATACCTGTAATCCTAGCACTCTGGGAGGCTGAGGCGGGAGGATCGCTCAAGGTCAGGAGTTCTAAACCAGCCTGAGCAAAAGCGAGACTCCGTCTCTACTAAAAAAAGAAAGAAATTAATTGGCCAACTAAAAATATATAGAAAAAATTAGCCGGGCATGGTGGTACATGCCTGTAGTCCCAGCTACTCAGGAGGCTGAGGCAGGAGGATCGCTTGAGCCCAGGAGTTTGAGGTTGCTGTGAGCTAGGCTGACGCCACGGCACTCTAGCCTGGGCAACAGAGTGAGACTCTGTCTCAAAAAAAAAAAAAAAGAATTGTGTAGAAATCATTGGGGGAAACTTTCCTTTTTTTCATAGACCGAGAGATTTTTTTTCTAGGAACCCAATTTTGCTCTATTTTCTCTCTAACACATTTGGTTAAGGGAATTGCGTATGAATCATTAGGGAGATTTTCTTCTTTTTAGACCATAAGCATTTTCTCTAATTTAGGCAGGAATTGGGTTTTTTTGGAAGGCATTGCAAATACAAATCCTTTTCACACACGGCATATATAGTTCAGTGCCTGACACATAATGGTGCTCGATGAACATTTATTAATTGAATGAATGAATGAATGAATGAACCCATTTGCCGGGACAGATAAACCTGATCTGTATGTGTTGATAAATGGGTAATTTGATTTCAGCTAAGATGATCAATTGCTGTTAGGTGAGACCAATGGTCTCAGAGAAGGAAGACATGATAAAGAGGGATATAGTAAGATGAATAATGGTCCCCCAAAAGATGTTCATGTCTCAATCTCTGAGAATATGCTGCTTTTCATGGCAAAAGGGACTTTGTAGATGTGACTAATGTAATGATCTTGAGCTGGGGAGGGTGTCTGGATTATCCAGGTGAGCTTAATATAATCACAAGGGTCCTTCTAAGAGTAAGGCAGGAAGGTCAGGGTCAGAAAAGGCTATGTGACGATGGAACAACAGAGAGACAGACTGGAAGATGCTATGCTGCTGACCTTGAAGGTAGAGGCCACGGCCAAGGAATGCAGAGGGAGTCTAGATGCTGGAAAAGGCAAGGAAGTGGATTTTCCTCTGGGACCTCCAGCCCTGTAGACCCATTTTAGACTTCTGACCTCCAAAACTCTAAGACAATTTGTGTTGTTTTAAGTCATTAAATTTGTGTTAATTTGTGTTAATTTGTTACAGCAACAATGGGAAAATAATACAAGGGAGATACAAGTAATAAGCAAAGAAAGAGATGTTTTGCTGAGCAAGGAGCTTGGGAGAAATATAACTGAGAGAAATCTGAAGGAAAGATTTACTTGGGACCAGCAACAAGGACAAGGAGAGAAGAGGGCTGGAAATTGGCAAATGGGCAGATAGAAAGGGTAGAAGAATGTAGAAATTGCCAGATTCCTAAGAATCGAAGAGAATGGATATATTAGTTTGCTGGGGCCGCAAGCGGGATGGCTTAAACAATAGAAATGTATTTTCTCACAGTTCTAGAGGCTAGAAGTCCAAGATCAAGGTGTCTGCTGGGTTGGTTTCATTCTGAGGCCTCTCTCCTTGGCATGCAGATGGCTGCCTTGTCGCTGTGTCCTCACACGGTCTTTCCATGTTGTGCCCCTGGTGCCTCTTTGTGTGTCCAGATTTCCTCTTCTTATAAAGACACCAGACAGATTGGATTAGAGCCCATCCTAAAGGCCTCGTTTTAACTTAATCACCACTTTAGAGGCTGTGTCTCCAAATATAATCACATTCTGAGGTACTGGGAGTTAGGCCTTCAACATACCCATTTTGGGGAGACACAAATCAGCCCCTAACAATGGGGTTGCTAAATTGAAGTTCAGTCTACAAAATAACTGGCTAGCAGCCTAGATTGGAGACTAAGTTGATATGACAGTTCAACACCATGCAAAGTGATCCAGGATTGGATGCCAGACTGGGAAAAAAGGATTTTAGTGGGATAATAGGCAATAATTTGAATAAGGCCTGTAGATTAGGTAATAGCGTCATAGCTGTGCTTACCTTGTTTGGATCATTGTATTATGGTTACGTAAGATGTCAACATTTGGGGAAGCTTGAGTGAAGAGTACATGGGAACTCTTTGTACCATTTTCTAAGTCTGGAATGATTTCAAAATTAAAAGATAAAAATAATTAAAGATTAAATAAAATAGAATAAACAATAGAAAAGAGTAAATGAGGGAGACAGAACTGGGTTAGTTACATGTGACTATGAAGGAAGGAAAAAAAAGGCAGGAAAAGAAGGAAGAAGAAAATGAGTTCCATGTGGTCAGAGCTTCTACAACAGCTATTGTTGGGGTTCCCACTGCCCCCTGCTCTGGGACAGTATCTGGGAGCTCAGCATGTGTGCCACTGAGGCACAAACTGAAGAGGAGATGGCAGGAGGCACATTGGGGCTCATCTCACATTCACGGAAGGCCTCAAATTTTAACTTGTGACATTCGCTCCAAACCAAGTGATACAATGTCAGTGTGTTGTTGAAAGTGTGAGGCCAGCTGTGGTGTGAACCTGTAACGCCAGCGTTTGGGGAGGCTGAGGTGTGGAAGGATTGTTTGAGGCTAGGAGTTCAGGACTAGCCCAGGCAGCATTGTGAGACCCAGTCTCTAAATAAATTAAATTAAATTAAATTAAAAAGTTAGCTGGGCCTGGTGGCACACTTGTAGCCTCAGCTACTCAGAGACTGAGGCAGGAGAATCCCTTCAGCCCAGGAGTTTGAAACTGCAATGATCATGCCACTGTAGTCCAGCCTGGGCCACAGAACAAGACCCCATTTCTAAAAAAGCAAACTGTAAACTAAAATAAAATCTTAAGGCTCCTCCCACACTGGCTGACTGAATGGAACCCCTCCTGGCCAAGGGGATATCCTAAAACTAAATTGCCAGCCACAGAGGAGAGAGGTCAGACAGGCCTCATCATGCCCCGCTCCCTTCTTGGAGACATCCTTTGTAAATACATTAACAGGCCTAAGGCTGTACAAGACAAACCTGCAGGTGCTCAATTTACACAACAAATATATGTCCAGCCGCTTGTCTCTGATTAACAAAGCTCCTTATCTTAAACCATTCCAAGCCTTTAGACAAAGCTTCCTGTCCTTAACTAATTACAAATCAAAGAATCTTTAAACCCACCTATAACATGTAAGCCCCCCATCCCCCTGTTTCAAGATGGCTCACCTTTTGGGGACAAACCAATGTATGCCTTCCATGTATTGATTTATGACTTTACCTGTAACCCCCGTCTCCCTGAAATGTATAAAACCAAACTGTAATCCAACCACAAGGTTTCTCTGGTGTGGCTCTGGCTCATGGTCCTCAAATTTGGCTCAGAATAAATCTCTTTAAAATTATTTTACAGAGTTTGTCTTCTTTTCCATTGACAAAACGAACAACAAAGAAAATGGGATGAATGCAAAGTTGCTAATTTGGTAACTGAGTTTTGCTATCCCTTCATTTTCTCCCCTTTGTTTTTCGAGATATAATTCACATCCCATAAACTTCAATTCAACGTACGATTCAATGGCTTTTAGTATATTGACAAAGCTGTGCAAACCACCACCACTATCTAATTACAAAATGTTTCTTTCTTTCTTTCTTTTTTTAAGTAAACAAGGGGTCTCACTTTTGCTCCGGCTGGTGTCGAACTCCTGAGCTCAAGCGATCCTCCAACCTCAGCCCCCCAGACTGCTGGGATTACAGGCATGAGCCACCGCGCCCGGCCCAAAATGTTTCCATCATTCTAAAAAAGAGTCCCATGCCCAGTTAGCAGTCACTTCGTATCCCGCACCTCCTGCACCACTGATGTACCTTGTGTCTTTGCCAGTTCTGGACGTTTCGTGGGTGTGGACCCGTGCCTTAGGTGGACCAGGCGCATCGCGAAGGCTCGGCCCCCACGACAGCCCGTGGCCACGGGATTGGACCGCGAGGCTGGGGGTGTGCGGGGCGCCCAATGGCTCTGCGGCGTCTGGCACAGGCAGGTGCAGGTGGCGGCGGCGGCGGGCGCGGTCCAGGAAGCCTCCCGGCGGTCGCTCGCGGGCGCGAGCATGGCGGGCTGGTGGCGTGCGCTGCCGCGCGCGGCCCGGCGCTACCCGTGGCCCACCAACGTGCTGCTCTACGCCGGGCTCTACTCGGCCGGCGACGCGCTGCAGCAGCGGCTGCGGGGCGGCCCGGCGGACTGGCGCCAGACGCGGTGCGTGGCCACCGTGGCCGTGACCTTCCACGCCAACTTCAACTACGTGTGGCTGCGCCTGCTGGAGCGCGCGCTGCCGGGCCGCGCGCCGGGCGCCGTCCTGGCCAAGGTGCTGTGCGACCAGGCGCTCGGCGGGCCCGTCGCGCTCTCGGCCTTCTACGTCGGTGAGGGGTCGGGGCGGGGGTCGGGGCGCGGTCCGGTGAGGGGGCCCCAAGACCTTGCGTTCAGGGTCTGGAGGGGGGCGCTGCAGGGGGCTGGGGACCCGCGCGGGAGCCAGGGGCGCTGGGGGCCCGGGACCGCGGCTGGAAGGCCTGGTTCAGGGGCCCCAGAGGGCCGGGCAGAGGCTGGGAGTCGGGACTCAGGGGCCAGGGTGTCTGGGGACTGGAGATTGAGGTTTCCCAGGGGGAGAAGTTGGGGGACACTGGCTGGGGAGCCCGGGGGTTGGGGAGCTGGAGGGCCAGCGAGTCAAGGATCCAAGGGCCTAGGATCGGGGCTGGGACGCTAGGGTTGGACATAGTCCCAGGCTGGGGTTAAGCAGGACTGAGGGGGGTCCATTTCCCTCTGAAAAGGGCCCACAGAAAGTCGAGGAGACCATAGCAGCTGCGACCCCTGTGAGCCAGTCATGAGGTGGGGGCCAATCCTGTTCCTTGGAAAATCCACGCCTGAGGTTGCGGGGCCAACACACCAACAAAATGTGAGGCGACTGGCGACCCTGGGGGGCAGAGCAGGTGCAACCTGAGGTTGAGTCTGATGTCTCAGAAAATTCATGCCCAGGGTCCTAGTCCTGCTTTGGTAACAAGATTTTCCTATGATGGTCCCACAGAAAATGTGAGGTGACCTTGTACCCTTCCTTGCATAGAGGACTCTGTACCTGTGAGGGTCCAGAGAGCCCTCTCTTCAGAAAATTCTCCGTGGGGCTGGGGGGCCCTGACTTGGGCCTGTTGTTGGTATTGGGGATCACAAATTCCCCTCAAAATGGAAAGGGGCTTCTCTTAGGGGCTGTTGATGCCTTTGTAACCAGGTTGAGGGTAGGCAAGCCACCATTTTAAGGAAACCTACCCTGGTTTTGTTTTGGGATTTTTAGTCTCGATCTGTCGCCCAGGCTGGAGTGCAGTGGAATCATCATAGCTCACTGCAACATCAAACTCCTGGGCTCAAGCTATTCTCCTACTTCAGCCTTCCAAGTAGAGGGGACTACAGGCGCACTCACCTGGCTAATTTTTCTTTCTTTTTTTTTTTTTTTGAGACAGAGTCTCACTCTGTTGCCCAGGCTAGAGTGAGTGCCGTGGCGTCAGCCTAGCTCACAGCAACCTCAAACTCCTGGGCTCAAGCAATCCTCCTGCCTCAGCCTCCCGAGTAGCTGGGACTACAAGCATGTGCCACCATGCCCGGCTAATTTTTTCTATATATTTTTAGTTGTCCAATTAATTTCTTTCTATTTTTAGTAGAGACAGGGTCTCACTCTTGATCAGGCTGGTTTTGAACTCCTGACCTTGAGCTATCCACCCACCTCGGCCTCCCAGAGTGCTAGGATTGCAGGCGTGAGCTACTGCGCTCGGCCTAATTTTTCTATTTTTTGTAGAGATGGGGTCTCGCAGAGTTGTTCGGGCTGGTCTTGAACTCCTGGCCTCAAGCCATCCTGCCTCCTCCGCCTCCAAAGGTGCTAGGATTACAGGCATGGAGCCACTGTGCCTGGCCCCCATGGGTCTTATTTTCGGGGGTCAGGTTCAGTTCCTTTTGCCAAGGGACCCCACATGAAACACGAAAGACTTGGTTGCCTGCTGCGGTCTCAGCTGACCACATGGCAGATGGGGTCAGTGCAGTCAGAGAATAGACAATCTGAGAGCAGAGGACTCCTGGTTTATCCCAAGGTCTGTGCCTGGTCCCAGGGTGTGACTTCCAGACCAGATTTGCAAACATGTTCCTCGTGCCTGCTACTACAGTGGCCTTGTACACTGGTGAAGGGGTTGAGAGTTAGGAACTGGGACTTTGGGGACCAGATTCTTATTTAATCCTCTAATAACCAGGGAGGCAGGTACTCTTAGTATTTCCTGGTTACGAATGAGGAAACTGAGTCTCAAAGGGGTTATGTGACTTGCCCAAAGACAACACAATCCAGGCTCTCACTCGTGTTCGTAATCTTGATGCTATAATGGTGAGAGTGTTGTCAGTCTGAAATCAGAAAGATGCTGCAGCAATGGGGCTTGCGGAGGCCTGTGATTTCAGCAGAGGCCTCTGGTATAGATTCCTGCCCAGATTGCTGCTTTGTTTCGCTTTTCACATGTCTGGTCCAGTTTCCCTCACCTCAAGCTGCAATGAAGGAGGAAGTGGGGAAAGGGTGGGTTGAATGTTTGTGTAAGGCACTGCTTGGAAATTGCATGGATCAGATGATCTTTTGTGCAGGGCCACCTTGGGGAGCCAGAGTACTAACGGATTAAGAGGTCTGGCTCAGGTTGGATTTGATCTTCTATTAACCTCTCTAAGCTCTTTTCCTCCTCTGTAACTCTACCTACCTTAGTGAATTGTTAGGGCAGATGAAAAGAGGCACATAGGCCAGGCGTGGCAGCTCACACCTGTAATCCTAGCACTCTGGGAGGCTGAAGTGGGAGGATCCCTTGAGCTCAGGAGTACAAGACCAGCCTGAGCAAGAGTGAGACCCCTTATCTACAAAAAATAGAAAAATTAGCTGGGTGTGGTGGTGCACACCTGTAGTCCCAGCTACCTGGGAGGCTGAGGCAGGAGGACCGCTTGAGGCCAGGAGTTTGAGGCTGCAGTGAGCTGTGATGCCGCCACTGCACTCTAACTAGGTGACAGAGTGAGACTGTCTCAAAAAAAAAGTTTTCAAAGTGTTTTCAGGAAGGCTGAATTGGTGCATTACTTTCAAACTTTGATTAGAATAATACTGATAGGAAATTTGTAGTTGCCAGAATATTCAGTACCTAACCAGCCTTTTTTAAAAGAAAGAAATTAAATTTTTAAAACTTGAAACATTTCACAAAAAGTTTGGAAGGTAGAGAAAAATTACCAATAGTCCCACTATCCTAACACTATTGTTTTTGTGAATTCTTGGGGATTTTTTTTTTTTTTGGAAAAATAATTCTACTATAATTTTTGTGCCTTGCCTAGTCTCACTTCATATTTATCATTCCTTTAATATTTCTCTAATTTTGGAATGGAGATTGTGTTCTCTTTTCACTGTTGGGTCAGAAGGGACATACGGAGTGAGTGATCGTGGTGGTTACTTTGTATATTGGTATGGGAAACTACAACATAAACTGTTGTACAGTAATCTTCCTACTGAATCTTTTAAAATTCTTTTGGTGTGTGTTTTTGTAAATAGGTATGAACATTGTTCAGGGAAAGGATGATATATTTTTGGACCTGAAACAAAAATTCTGGAATACATACAAGGTAAGACAGGCTTTTGAAAATATAATCAATATCTTTTTGTATATTTTTAACATTTTAATAAAATTGTTCTTAATTTAAGGCTCCAACGAGTTGGCATAAGGGTCCAATATTTTCACACAGAGATCTTAAATTCGTTTGGATAGGTGAGTGAGGAGAGATTTTAAGAATGTACTTCTCATGAATCAGAAAGAAATAATATCTCTGAAATCTAGTTAATGTTCACAATTGTTTTTGACTTTATTATGTTTACGCTTATTAATGATCACAGTCTATTTTGTAAATTTGGGGGCCTATTTGTAAAATAGGAATCGTAGAATGTGTCTTAATGGAATTGTGCCCACATTCTGAGCCAAAGTTTCCAGGTGTGAATTCTGCTGGGTCCCTATGAAAAGAACATTAACATCCAAAAGGAATTTACTGAGAAGGATAATGTCTCCCAGGGTCAGTCCTAGGCTCAAAGCAAGTCAGCTATTGTGCTGTTTGCTCAGCACAAATATATACAATCCAGTTCAACAAATATGTATTCATTTATTCAATGAAGATTTATTGAACGATGTCCTTAAGGCAAAATCAGGGATGCTTTTTGTCTCTGGCCTAGAGCATGTTTGATTCTATTAATCACAATGAGATGAATCTGCAAGTTTCCAGAATACGCACAGACTGGCCTAGGGTTTCACATGTGCCTAATTCCTAGTCAAAAGCAGGACCAAGCCACACCCAGTTAGTACCTGCACTGCTTCTAGCATCTTCTGTTCAGTGGCACCGAGCCCCAGAACCAACACACCCGGTTGAGGGTCAGAGGCAGAGGATAGGGAGGTTGGAAGCCTATGGCTTCCCTTGAGTTCTTCAGGGGTAACAACCACAGGGAAAGAGCGTTCAGAGTTCTTGTTACGTCTCTTGGGGCAGAAACTGTGGGCCTATGATAGCATCCAAAGGTGATTTTTCTTCTGTTTTATTTTGGAAAAAGCAACAAGTTTTCCCACCATGTCGTAGAGCCTATGGAGATATACACATATAACATTTTTAAAAAGAGCAAGAAGCAGAGTTGGGAAAAAAGGGGCTTTCAGCAGCAATGTGTGTGATTCGATGTTTCAGAGTCTCCTCTCCGAATGCAGATGTACAGGCTGCCATTTTGGGCAGAAACATCGGAGCCTTTGTAAAAGCAGTGGCTACAATGAGTTAGACTCATCTGCGTCCACGGAAGAAAGGGGATACCAGTGTTTTTAAGCCCAGCCCCATTTGGGGACTTTTCTTAAGATCTCCTATAATAAAATACTATCTTCCAGGCGCTGTACTAGGTGTTACTGGAAGGTAGGGAAAAAAAAAAAAAACATGTAGAACAATGGTCCCCAACCATTTTGGCACCAGGGACTGGTTTCATGGAAGACAGTTTTTCCACGGTTGGGGAGACGGCGGCGGAGCTCAGGCAGCGATGAGAGGGATGGGGAGGAGCTGTAAATACAGATGAAGCTTCCAGAAGCTTCCTTCAGTGGCCTGCTGCTCCCCTCCTGCTGTGAGCGCCCCTTCCCCCATCCCCGTTCCTAAGTTTCATAGTTTCATGGAAGACAATTTTTCCCCTGGACAGGGAGGTGGGCGTTGGTGGTGGTGGGGTGCCTGTCTGTGGCCCGGGGATTGGGGACCCAGATATAGAACACAGCTTCTGTCCCTAAGGGTCTTAGATGGGCACTTAGCACAGCGTGGAGGTGTGCTAGTAGGGAGCTCAAGGAAGCCTTCCCAGGAGAGGTGATGCCTGAGCTGAGTGGCTGAATAGTAAAAGAGAGCTGCAGGCAGGCAGATACTCGGGGACAGGGGACAGGGCATTCCAGGGGCAGGAGCTGAGCAGGGTGAACAATCCATGGTACACTGGGGTATGCCTGCAAGGGGGAAACCACAAACAGTGTGGTGCTCGCTCACACAGTATTAAATACGAGTTGGGGAGCAGCTGGGAAGGAGTTTGGATCTTGGAGACTGTTGAACGCCCTGACAAGCTTCTTGAATTTCACCTGTAAGTAATGGCAGCAAGGGAAACCAGTAGGGGGTTATTGTAACCAAATTCGCATAAAAAATAAGGAAGCAGTGGGCCTAGGATGATTTGAGCAATATTTGCAGGGTAGAATTGGTAGGTCTTAATGATGGATAGGAAGACTCACAATTCTGGCTGGAAAATGGTGTGGATGGTGTTCATCCCTTGATTGAGGACAGAGAGGAAAGGGATGCAGTTTAAGGGAGAAAAAACCAAGATGAGTTCAGTTTGGGAAATGTTGAATTCCAGACGCCTTTAGGATATTCAGAGGGAGATTTCCAGATGCACAGAGGAGAGTTCATTGCTGTGTTTAATTATTTTTAGTGCTCAAGTGTCCCAGATTTGGCCAGTGGGAGTCCCTTCAAGCTGGATCCTATGTCCTTGTGACATCCTCCGTCTTTTTTCTTTTCTTCTCTCTCTCTTTTTTTTTAACCACGTTCTTACTTTTTGGCATAACAAGATGTTCCAGGCTCT
>VBSM01002153.1:12891495-12902210 GCA_008086735.1 Cheirogaleus medius | reverse complement strand
TCTGTCTCAAAAAAAAAAAAAAGTTCTAGGCTCATCTTGTATCTTGTACCTTGTACCTGCCCTGCCCCAGCCCCGGAATCAGCCAATTGTCTGAGGAGTCCTGATCCCTTTTTATGGGGAATTGTGTAAGAGACTAAGATCTGAGCACTAGATGTTGCTACACTATGGCAAGAAAAAAAATGGTCATAAGAAATAAAGCCATGTTTGGATGAGTTTAGTCTTCTGATTATTTTTGCCAAAGTATTAAATTCCTAAATGAAACACATATTATAAAGCTTTTATTGCAACTATTTATCTTAGAAACTTCAGAAAATACAAGTTAGTAAAAAGAAATAAGTCTATAATACTACTTTCAAGGACGATTTTAAAACTTCTAGGTTTTGTTTTGTTTTGTTTTGTTTTTAAAGATATAATTTACATACCAAGACCTCTATCTTTTATTTTATTTATTTGTTTTTTTAAAGACCTCTATCTTTTAAAAAGATCCACAATGGTAATATTTTTGTCAGAATGTATAGTATAAGACCTGTGAAATAAGTCTATCTAAAATATTTTGTAAATACACAAAAATGTCAGCTCAACTTGTTCTATAGCATGACATAGTTTGAATATATTATATTATTAGCAACCCATTCCATTAAGAATGGTTTGAGAGGCCTGAAGGGTAAGCTGATCAGATGATCTTGTCCTCTAAACAGCCATTCTTTTAATTTTTTTTTTAAATTGAGATAAGATGCACATACTATAAAATTTTACATAATATAAAATTCACCTTTAAAAAGTATACAATTCAGGCTGGGCGTGGTGGCTCACATCTGTAATCCTAGCACTCTGGGAGGCCAAGGCGGGTGGATCGTTTGAGCTCAGTTTGAAACCAGCCTGAGCAAGAGAGAGACCCTGTCTCTACTAAAAAATAGAAAGAAATTAATTGGCCAACTAAAAATATATAGAAAAAATGAGCCAGGCATGGTGGCGCATGTGTGTAGTCCCAGCTACTTGGGAGGCTGAGGTAGTAGGATTGCTTGAGCCCAGGAGTTTGAGGTTGCTGTGAGCGAGGCTGATGCCACGGCACTCTGGCCCAGGCAACAGAGTGAGAGTCTGTCTCAAAAAAAAAATAAATAAATAAAAGTATACAATTCATTAATTTATTGACAAAGTTGTGCAACCACCACCACTAATTTCAGATCATTTCCATCATGCCAAAAAGAAAACCTGTATTGATTAGTAGTTTCTCCCAACTCCCTCTCCCTCCAGCCCCTGACAACCGCTAATCTCTTTTCTGTCTCTATGAATTTGCCTATTCTAGACATTTCACATAAATGGAATCATATGATATGTGGCCTTTTGTGTCCGGCTTCTTTTATGTGACCTAAAGTTTTCAAATTTCATCCATGTTGTAGCATGTTTCAGTACTGTATTCCTTTTACTGCCTAATAATATTACATTGTGTGAATCTGCCACATTTTGTTTATTCATTTGTCTGCTGATGGACACTGGAGTCATTTCCACTTTTTGGCTATTATGAATAACACTGCTGTAAACCTTCCTGTACAGGTTTTTATGTGGATGTTTTCAGTTTTGGGTGTTATATAACTAAGAGTAGGATTGCTGGGTCATATGGCAACTCTATATTTTAATCATTTTAATTTTCAACCAATGGAAACAAAAAAGAATGGTTTGGTATATAGTTTGAAGAATTCATTGATGACCCTGTATTTATATTCCTGCATCATTGGCTTATGCTAACTAGGAAATTGCAATACCTAAATGTACGTTGTTATTTCTAAAGCAGTTGTCTTCTAGAATTGGTACTGATTCTGGTAGACCTTTCATTCTGGACCTATGACTATAACTAATACAAATATCTTGTACCTAGCAGTTTTTTCCAGAACTCTCCAGCCCCCTCTACTTTAGAGGCCTTACATAGTCTAATTTAATCAGCTTAGTCTGAAATATAATGCTACCTTGGCATCCTATCTGCCTGGTATTACTTAATCTCTTATAGAATGAACTGTGCAATTGTTTTGTGAAGTTAAAAGGCATTTTAATAAAGGTTTTCTTTGTTGTTGTTTTTTTTATTCCAGACCGGTCTGATGTATTGGCCTTTTGTACAGGTGAGTTTTAAAGTACTCAGTATATTAACTCATGGCTTTGGTTTATATATAGCCCTAATGGACTCTCTCTGTTCCAGCTGACCAACTTCAGCCTTGTTCCTGTTCACTGGAGAACAGCTTACACGGGACTCTGTGGTTTTCTCTGGGCCACTTTCCTTTGCTTTTCCCAGCAGAGCGGTGACGGCACCTTGAAGTCAGCGTTCACCTTCCTTCGTAAAAAGGAGGCCAGTGAAGTTGAAAGGCCCCCAGAGAAATGAGAAGTCAAGGACTCCCTTTAGTGACTAAATTTTTGTTCCAAAATGCACTGGATTGTCTGCAGAGAAAACACTTGACTTACCAGTTATGTGCTTCCTTTTGAAGAATTACTGTTCTGTAGATCCACTTGTTTTCTAATTATCAATGATTGTTTTGAATTGTATTCAAACCTTTTTTCTCTCCCATTCTAGTCTGAAAGTCTTACTTCTCTAATATATTCGCTTCTCTAATATTTTGGTTAATATCAATAACAGTGGCAAAAATAGCATTTTAGAGTTATTAATATTTCTATTCTAATATTTTAATTCTAGTTTCAGGAACCCCAGTTTTGACCGTTTACATCTCTATTCTAAAATCTCAGGTTATCTCCTAAACACTTTTGGGTCAGATTATCTTTTATACCAAAAATAGTTCTTATAGTGAATTTCTATTTACATAAAATCCAATCAAGGAAAAGATTGAATAACCAGATTTCCCCCCTAAAATACTGTAGGATAATTTATTGTTATGCTGATACTAAAATTCAAGTACATTTTTTACCATCAAAAAAATAGTGTTCTATATAGAATGTATTTTATCTACTTTTATAAATTCTAAGTACTTAGATATCATTAAAAATGTATGTATTTTAAGTACTTAAAATGAATGTCTTATAGTTTTGAGCATGTTCAGTTGACTAAAGCAATCCATTTCCTAGACATATGAAACAAACAAAATATTTGGCTTCTTAATGAAATATATTGAATTCCAGAGGAAGGAATAATTCTAATCTATAAAGTACCAAGGAAAATAATTGCCTCAAATTTCACACTGATGTTCTATTTTTGAAAATCAGTGCTTTAAAATAAATTTTTGTACTTTAAGGTAGATATGAGAAAATTGATCTAATCTTCCAGATTTATTCAGTTTGTCTAAAGTCAACACCAGCAGGTTTAAAAATTATGTGAATAGGCCAGGCACGGTGGCTCATACCTGTAATCCTAGCACTCTGGGAGGCCGACACAGGTGGATCCTTTGAGCTCAGGAGTTTGAGACCAGCCTGAGCAAGAGCAAGGGCCACCTGCTGGGTGCTCTCTTGATTTTTTTAGCCTACTAAAAAAATAGAAAGAAATTAGCTGGACAACTAAAAATATATAGAAAAAATTAGCCGGGCATGGTGGTGCATGCCTGTAGTCCCAACCACTCAGGAGGCTGAGGCAGGAGGATTGCTTGAGCCCAGGAGTTTGAGGTTGCTGTGAGCTAGGCTGACACCACAGCACTCTAGCCCAGGCAACAGAGTGAGACTCTGTCTCAAAAAAAAAAAAAAAATTATGTGACTATCTCAAGAAGTTTCAGCAAATTTCACCTCAGAATTACATCACAATTCTGTTGCTTTCAATTGCACATTTCACACATTTCAAGATGTGAAGCATGGAATTGTTCATTTATCTTGAGCATTTATAGTTCAGATTAATTTATGAACATATACCTAAAAATTTTAAGCATATAATTTATAAGTTTATATTTATATATATGTCATAAATATGTAGCTTCTAAGTATATAATTTATCTGAATGTAATAGGTCATTAATATATTTTACATTATTGAGACAAGAATAAGGTAATTTCTAGATGGTTTAATTCTAAAATAATTTGATATTTGCATTGTTTTAAAAGTAGTTAATACAACAGAAAAGCTATTTCATAATACATAAGGCAAATTTTATCATCAAAAAAGTGTATACAGGGTAATTATAATAAGTACTACTTGGCAAATTTTTAGGTGAGCTTCAACATTACTTTTATGATGGAAGAATAGTGTTTGCATTTTGTATAAAAGTACTTGTGACCAAGCCTTGGAAAAAAATTCCTTGTTTATACTGCCCCCCAAAAAAAAGAGCTTATTATTCACAAACATTCCAGTATGATAGTTTTTACTCAATGGTGTGTCGCTGTGTACTAAAGAGAATATATATCTCTATGCTATACAGAATGTATTCTCTGAGATTTTGCAAATAATACGCTTAATTTTCATGTGAGTAATTTTGTGATTTCGTGTGAAAAATGAAACTTATTCCAAAAAACACAACGTATATCTCTGTTTTAAAGGGCTGCCATCCTTGGTAATACATTCCCTTGGCCTCCCAGGGTTAAGCACCCAGCAGGTGGCCCACACTCTTTTCTCCTGGCTTGCGGGGTTCCCTAAGATTTCTTTTGTTGTGTGTTGCCCTGCCACATTCTTGTGGCTCTGTGGTTGCTCAGGCAAAGGCAAAACTTATACTTTGTTTCCCTTAGCAGAGTTTAGACTGACTGCATTTTCAAAACAACTTTACCTAATGCATATGAAAAACAAAAGGGATACCAAAAGAATTAAAAAACAAACTAACAGAACACCAGTTTCTGATTCTCTCCGACTTAGTTTGAACTCAGAGATCTTATCCTAGGTCCAGGCATTTGGGGTATTTATCTTCTAGCCCTAACCACACCCTCCCAGCATATCTCTTCTTTGGTGATTTCCTGACTGTCACCATGTGTTAATACCGTTGGCCATGCACCGCCAGGGACCTGTCATCTTGTCCTTGCTACCATTAAAATCAAGAGAGCCTGAGTCCATCTCTTTGTACTCCCGATTTCTGTTTCCAGTCTCAGAAATATGCCTCTTACCCAGATAACTGAAAAATGATTTCTCAGTTCAGGGTAGATCTTTCCTCCTGCATAAATGGATGTGGCCTAGATGAGATGAAGTCTTGAAGGAGAAAGCAGAGACAGAAAGACTATCTAAGTTATAAAACCAGGGTAATTTGAATAATGCAGATGATTCTCTCCAGCTTACTTGTAACAAAAAGTCATGCATAATTTGCAGCTTGTCAGTCTTTTTCATTTGTAGGAAAACTAATAAAAGTTATTCTCTTTTACCTGTATTGTAGTTGATTTGGTGAGACAGAATTCGGCAATCTGAGAATTTGCTTGTGTTTAAAATTTTCTGATGCCCAAATTGGAGAGTGGCAAGTGAAAACCTTTTTGGAAGATTTCCTATTTTTCTCAAAATCTGTTCATTAAGGTGATTCAGCAGACAAAGTGATTGATTAATTGCCCTCTATACAGTCAGTGAATTGTTAAGAACTCATACAAATGAAGGATGTTTTAGGAAAATTTAATTATTATCTGATTTGTATTGATGCTGTTTGGGTCAGAATAAGAAAACTGTTTAATGATTGAAAGGAATTGTAGGTTTATAGCTCAAAGAGGAAAAACATTTTCATATTCTAGTACTTCATAATCACAATTTTGGTTTTTAATGCTTCGAGGAACAATTTATTCTTTCTATTTCTTTCACATTAAAAGCCAGAGATAAAGAAAATTAACTTTGGTATTTCAGGTTGTATCTCAATAGGGCCTTCACATCACCTATGTTATCTACAATTGACCAAATTAAATGTAAATAGTCTCCTTAACAGAGATAGATTACCCAGAACTATAATTTCTAACTCATACATCATTGCTATCTATGTACCTTATATGTTTACCATTTTTCTTCCAAGGACCATCACCCTTTAGGGTTCATTTTAAGCTATCAAAAAACATGTTTCAGTATGTGGGCAATTTACTTTTAGTTCTGCAGAATGTTATGTGAATTTCTACAGAGTATTTGCCAAAACAAATTATATCTAGAACATTCTTAACAATATATTCTGGAGGCAGCTTTCATTTGAAATTAGGTCACTCTTCTAAGAGTATTAAAAAATTAATGGATTTTTGTGCCTGGAAATTTTAACCTTTCATTGACTATGTTGAATCCTGTGTTACCCATAAAGGTTAGAATCTAAAGGAACTAAATCACTGAAAATGCAATTAAAACTGTTGGAAATTTTTCTTTTAATACTGTCCAGAGCCTGATACATGAAAGGGAAATGTGGAGTTTAAAGATAAAAGCATGAGCCTGGTAGGGAACCCACGAAGTGCTGCAAACACTAGCTAACCAAGTGAATAGAAGAGAATAATTAATAAGTGAGTAACATTTTTGGTACATATCAAGTAAATGCTTGTCTTTTCCTAGTTCTCTTCTACTTTGTGTCTTCCCTAACTGGATCTCTGTTCATTCATCTCTTCCTTCTTATTTGCTTGACAATTCCCCAACCAAACCCCCTTATCCTACCCCTCACCACCTAGACACTCCAGGAAGACAGAGTAATTGTAATGAGGTAGGGACCAGAGCATTTAAGGGCCATGACAACCTTGCTTTAGAAAGGATGGTAGCAGAGGCCCCTCTCTTGTCTCTGGGAGAAGAAAAGGAGGAAGGACCAGTTGCCAGGAAAATTTTGAAGTGAGTAAACAGTAGGTGCCTCTTTCTTTTCTGCCGCTTCTGTTCATTCTGTCTGACTACGTTGCTCTATCTTCCAAATTAGTTCCCATTTTTTTCTCCTTGCCTTTCAAAACTTCCATTTTCTTCATCTGACTGATTTCAGCTAGATGTCAGATAAGTAGGCTTATTAAGTTAATTTACTGAGATGCAGATGACAGCCTTTCTAGCTTAGTACTTGCTTTTGTTTTTGTTTTTAAACTGCTAACACAACATTATTTCTGGATGGATTTTCAGGAACTATTGCCGCGGGGGTAGAAATGAGGATGTATTTTTGGCAGAAGTCTTCTGATAGCGCTTTGCATGATGCCGTCCAATTGCCATTGGATTAAAACCAGCCTGGTAAAGACCACTGCAATCTATTGTGAACTTTACACAATGTGTGGTCACTACCTGTTTGCATATCTGTTATTCCCTACCAGACTGTGAGCTTCTTGAGGGAAGACTATATTTCTTATTCATATTTGTATCTAATGCATCCAACACAGTGTCGGCACATACTTGAAACTCAGTGAACATTGCTGAATGAATTAATGTAGTTTGGATTTCTTGTCTCTGTCACTTTTTGCCTCTTGACTGGTTCTGAGAAGTCTGGACTGATTCCATTTGCTTTCATCCCTGTATGTAGGTGGATGTCCTGTCTTAAGCTCAGTCCAGCTTCAAGCCCTAGGGCCAGAAAATTCTTTTGTTTTCTTGGGGATGGCCCTGACTTGTGGGCTTTGGTTCCCCTGGCCCCACTTGCATTAGAAAACCATCTCTTCACCTCTTTTTAGCTGTACAAGACTAGAGTTTTGCTCTTGGAGACTTGAAACCATAGTAGTTGGGCCTTCCCCAAACCACTGAATAACCCCTGTTCACGTATGTTACAATTTTGTAGAGTGTGTGTGGTTCGTGCAGTGTGGTTGTCTGTGACCACCAGCTCACAACTGTCACAGAATTACAGTGGACATTCCTTTCTGGGACTCCTGAAGTCATAATACGTAGGTGGTCACCTGTTCCTCCTCCTGCTCCTCCACATCTACTCTATAGGACAAGAAAGTCTGTTTATGACCTGCAAATGGACATTCAGCCAAGTAGTCAGATAATTGCCAAATAACAGTAGAATTGACGACACTTTCCCTTTAGGCTGCTGACAGATGGCATATGCATGTCGTGCGTTCTGTGAATGTTGAGGGCTGAGAATGGATTCCAGTTATGTGGCCGGCCCTTGTGGAGCGTAGACTATTTCAGTGCTTGATCACAGTCCATCAGTGTGATTGACACTCTACGTCTACAGGGAGGTCAAAAAGTGGATCAATACCTGCCATGTCTGAATGTTGCCATTTTAGCATTCATGACAAAAAGCTCTATCTGGTCATTTTCTAATACTGGCATCAGTGTCTTGTTCGTTTGAGACACAGATCACAATGCTCTTTTCTTATTTTGCGTGGAAAGTGTTGTAAAAGCAACGTTGTTAAGTTTAGATTCTATGTATAACATAAATATATTAACATTTTGATGTAATGTGATTTAGTGTATATGAAAAATAAATTTATTTTACTTAAGTACAGAGAATGACTCTGGCGATGTTGTGTTATTGGTGATGTGATTATTCTGGGAATCATATAAAGGTAATTACATTTACATCCTGCAACTTTTCCTCATCATCTTTATTGCAAATACAAGATTTATGACTTCACTTTGGGTTGAGAGACAGGTTGTCCTTATCTGTTTATGTGTGTTCTTGAACTCTTCCAGATATTGGCCTGTTTTATAAGTACATATGTACAATCATAGAAATGAAATCTAGAATTGAAATCATTCTCGAGTGACTTCTAAAAAAACCATTCTTTTTGTAGCATAAGGAGAAGAAAAGGGCAATATTAAGTTTTCTCTTATTAGTACTAAGGAGGCAAACTTAAGCCACAAATTCAAGTTATTGAAGCTAAGTTTTCCACTGTCCAGCGTTCATGTGGCTCATTTGATCTGGAGTCCACTATTTTCTTCTTCTGTGATTTAAATTCTTTCTACTGTCTTGACTGAAATAGATTTTCCTGAACACATTCAATGAAGGACATGAGAATATGTATTTGAAACATATGTTGAATTGTTCCACAACTGAGTTCAGTAAACTTTTATACCTTTATGAGTGTATACGCACACACACACACACGCCTGAAGGTCACATTCCGTCTTTCTGTGCCTCAGGAATCTGAACCTTTCTGTTTTTATTGCATCTTTATTTTATGTCCCTTTCTGTTGTTATATAGTCCTGCTGTTGTAACAGTTCAATATTATAACTGAACTGTTGTGGATATAATGGGAACAGTAAGTAGTTGTCAGGAAATTAATTTGGAGTGTAGGAGATAGGATTCCCTTCACTGTACACAGCACTTAGCTTTTAGTTCTATAATTTGAGTAGGGATGGAATAAATGAAATAAAGTTATCTGTAGACCTCAGGTTTCAGGTTGCTGAATTTTTATGCATCATTCTATATGATGCCTTCTGCTTAGGAGTTGTAGATTAGAAAATTGAAACAAAAACCACTAAACCAAAACACAACTATTCCCTGTTCACTTTGATTTCTACAATAGCAGATCTCTAGATTGAATATTAGAATGTTCTAGGGGGAAAAATGTGTCTCAGTAAAGGTTCTTGCTGATTTTGGCTATTTTATTTTTTTGCTACTAAAGAAAAATGGGAAATAGCAGTTTATGCTTGTGTTGAATGCCAGCGAAAATGCTTGATAATATTTAGAGGACTTAATAAAGGGACATGAAGTATTAAATTAATACACTAAACAGTATTTACTCTGGTTTCTCTTCAGATCGTATGAATCTTTCGCCTTTTAAACAATAATATGTAAACCTACCAGGCAGAAATAATAATCTGTCAAACTTTTGCAGACTGTTTTTGCTCTGTGATTATAAATAGTACTAAAGTGAACCAAGATTTCCAGGCTGTGGCCAATAATGAATTTGTGAGAATAAGTATTAGAGAATTTCCTGCAGATGACGTGTGGATTTTTGAATGGATCTAATGATTGCAGGTAGTTTATTTTCCCCTCTGGGAGAAATTATAAAGAGCAGTACAGTATATACATCTTGAGTCATTTCTCAACAGTTTGGAGCAATTATGCTTTTACCTGAAGAAATAAAAAAGCCTTTTACTATATTTTTTTAAAAGGCTTATACAATAATAAATTGTAAGATGAAGGCTAGAGGAAGCAATTTTTAAATGCAAATGTGTAGGAAGAATGATGAATGAGCCAGACAAAAGTTAAAGCTAAAATCGACAGCGTGTTTATTACTCTCCCCATCATACTTTCCCTGGTGTGGACTCTGTCCTCGTTGTCCCATCAGGACATCTGACACTTCCCCTTGCGTTCCCTCCTACAAGCTTTGTTCTTGCCTCCTTTTTATTTAACGGCTACTTGTTAATCATAAACTTTTCTTTTTCCCCTCTAGATTAGTGTTTCATCCCTGTCCTGGCTCTGGAAGCCTCTGGAACTGGTTCCTTCACTATGGGCTGCAAAGGCTTCCCTTCTTCCCTTCTTCCCCCAGGGTTAAGGAAAATAGGGCTTGTCTGCACACGGTAATTTAGAGGGCCAGGCCACAGATGGGTTTGTCCTGCTGGAAAAAGAACATGTAGGCAATGAGGAGAACCGCCATGTGGCACCCAAGCATAGACCACAGCTGCTGTTCACTAAGCCGGTGACTTGGACACTGTGTGAGCCTCAACCGAGCTCCCCTTTGCTGGTGAAATCCAGTGCTCTCTGGGCCATCTTTCAGTGCCCATGCAACTCCTGTCCTTGCAGGCTGTCCTGACCTTTTGATCTCTCTGTTCCCACTCCCAGTAACCTCTCTCCTCAGTTCCTCCCCTTCTGTTTCACCTCGGTCCTCTTAAGGAATCTATCTCCCAGGGCAAGGGAGGCTGGCTCTTTATTCATTGTGCGCATGCATTTATTAATCATTGCAGAAACTTTATGCCCTGCGCCCTTTGGGACTTTAGCTCTTTTTTTTTTTTT
>VBSM01002153.1:12866125-12891395 GCA_008086735.1 Cheirogaleus medius | reverse complement strand
TCTATATATTTTTAGTTGTCCAATTAATTTCTTTCTATTTTTAGTAGAGGCAGGATCTCACTGTTGCTCAGGCTGGTTTCGAACTCCTGACCTTGAGCGATCCTCTTGCCTCAGCCTCCCAGAGTGGCAGAATTACAGTCAGGAGCCACCCAGCTGGGCCAGTACTTTACTTTTGATACTCAGGGCTAAATGTTTGAAATGTAAGAGTTATTTGAAAGTCATCCTTCTGGGATGAGTTTCCAAAGCCTGTTGTGAAATCCAAAAGCTAATAATTGACTGACTTGTGGATTATCTGGACTTTTTTTTTTTTTAAACTGTATATTTACCTGGAGCTGCCAAGTCTGGGGAAGGATCATTTCTATACAATAAATGGTGGTGGGGAACTCAAGTTAATAATTCACTATAGTACCTACTACTCATTCATCCATCCATTGGTCAACAAATATTTATTGAGTTGAGTATCTATGCTATATTTTTAATTTTTTTTTTTAAGAAATGGAGTCTTGCTATGTTGCCCAGGCTGAAGTGCAGTGCCATTCACAGGTGAGATCACAGCAAACTACAGTTTCTAACTCCTGGGCTCCAGCGATCCTCCTGAGTAGCTGGGATTACAGGTGCTGGCCACCCTTCCTGACCCCACTCTATACTTTAAAGTTGGTTTTCAAAGGCCAGGCTTAGTCCTTTTGCCATAAAAGCCATCCCGGCCTGCTCTGACTTTTATTGTTCTTTTCTCCTGACTCTTGGAGTACTTTTAGTCTGCACCACACAATTTAGCGTATTATTTTGTATTGTCAGCCATCTTCTGTATATTTTTTTCTCCCAGCTATATTGAAGCTCATTGAAGTTATGGACGATGGTTTACATTTCTTCTGTAACTCTCCAGCCCATGCCTTGCCCAAAGGAGTTCAATAAATACTGGTTGGTTGATTTCTGTGTCTGTGTCAATGAGTACTGACATTGGCATTAATTGGATTCATGTATAGACACCCCCTGAAATGGAAGGAAGTAGATTTCTTTGACTTTGCTAGTAAGTAAAATAAGTAATATGTCATTACACCTCAAGCATGTGGCCAAGGAAGGGGAGGAAAGGCGGAGGGTGGGAATTATAAATCTAGGACAATGATTCTCAGCGGCGGGGGTGGGGGGGTGTCATTTTGCTCCTCCAGGTAGGGTGGCCAGATTTAGCAAATAAAAATATGGGACGCCCTGTTAAATTTGAATTTCAGATACATTTTTTAGTACAAATATATCCCAAATATTGTATTTGGGCATAAGAATAAAAAATCATTTGTAGTTTATCTAAAATTCAAATTTGACTGAAAGTTCTGTATTTTATCTAGCAACCCTATGCCCAGGGAATGTTTGACACTGCCTGGGGACATTTTTGGTGGTCACAACTGGGAATTGCCACTGGCGTCTAGGGGAAGAGGCCAGGGATGCTGCCCAACGTCTTGCAATGTACAGGACAGCTCCTTACAACCAAGAATTACAACCCAAAATGTAATTGTGCCAGATTGAGAAATCCCATCCTAGAGGGTATAAAGAGCCTAATTCCAGGCATTCTTATCTTTTGGACACTGTGAACGCAGAGCTTAGGGGCTTTGATCTTGTTAAGGATGTATAAAAGTGTTTGAAACTTGAAATGTGTATATATAGACATACACACACACACACACACACACACGTATGGTTTCAAGATACAAAACAAAACAAACTCCAGAAATCAAAATGAATTAAGTTGAAATGTCTTTAAAAGAGAATATAATGCCAGCCAGTCATTGGCAGCTCAGTGCATATAATTATATTGTCTATATTAACTACAATGTGGGAGGTGGGTGCATTTTAACATGTTTGATACTGTGTATGTTAATTCTCCAAAAGAAACTGGGGCTTAGGAAAGTTTAAGAATAGCCCTGCTGAAGCCAGACAGCATGCAAGATGTTGTTCCTGAGTTGGTGCATGGAAGAAGGACCAGGTTTTCAAATATGGAGGATATTAGAGTGTAAGGTCCACTTAAAGATCATAGTTTAGATATCCAAGAAATACTTGGGAAAACACAAGCCTGGTAGGATAATCAAGAACAGAAAATTAGAGGGAAGAGGAAAAAAAGAGGTTTTCTGCATTGTCGTGCAAATGAAATAATTTGTTCTAAAGTGCTAAATATCCTGTTTTTTCAGTTGTCAGATCAGTAAGTCATCTCATGTCACTCATCTGCTTACACCCTTGCAATGGTTGTCCTTCTCACTCCAAGGAAAAGCCAAGATTCTTACAGTGGTCTAGATGCCCTACCTAACCTGACCCCCTTGCACCTCTGTCCTAAATTCCTACTTCTCCCTCTTCCTCACACTCTCCAGGTATACTCCTGCCTTGGGGTTGCACTAGTTATCTACTGCTGTGTAACAAATTACCCCAAAACATAACAACTTAAAGCAACAAACATTTAACAACTCTCACAGTCTCTGTGGGTCAGGGATCCAGGAGTGGCTTAGAGGAGTGGTTTTGACTCAAGGTCTCTCATGAGGTTACAGTCAAGATGTCAACTGGGGCTGCAGTCTATGAAGAAGGCTTGACTCTCATTGGGGGAAAATAGTAAAAGTGTCCCCTGGTAATTCAAGGACTGGAGACTCCTGCGTAGATGCTGCTCAGATTAACTAAAGATTTTATTTTTTTCCATAGAGACTCAAGGAGCAGGTGCTATTTAAAGTGTTTCACTGTGCTATGCTGGGTGTGAGATTATAAGAGATGCGAGGATCAACACTTTTATGAAAAATCGTCGTTCCGGATACAATTTTGAATGCTAGTGAGAAGGAAGCTCTCTGTATCCAGAAGTCAACAGTTGCGGATTCAGCAATAAGCGAGGCGCGGCGGCTCCCGTTTTCTGCGCCACGTTCTTCTTCTTCTTTTTTTATAGCTAAAATGATTCAATGTCTATGATATTTTAGATTGGCAGTTACAAACTAGTGGTCCACAAAGTGCTTTTTATGACACCCACAAGGTGTGATGACTTTGAATTTTATATTAAAAATCTGGATTTCTAGCATCTCCAAAAATGAGAAGATCTGCCACATGGAGGCTGTAGTCCTCAACTAAGCCATGTGTTGCAGTACCTGCCATGAATCTGCAGTCTTAGTTAGATAATTTCCTGTAGATTTCACTTCCTGCTGTCTTACCACTCTCAGATATGGGGACCGGGTGTCAGATCCGTGTTCCCTGGTTCCTGGTTCCCAGTAATGAAGAATGGTTACTGGCAGGGGTCAACAGAGCAAATGAGCAGAGCAAGCAGATGTAAGCAAGCAAAGTGCCAAAGTTTGTTAAAGCATAGTTCATTCCAGAGAAGGAACCGGTCAACCCCCGCTAGTGAAGGAGAAAATCTTTAACAAGATTTTCCTTTTTATGCTGATTCCCTGATTTTATGTTAAGTGAGAGGTGGAATATTCATGGTTTCCCTTGGAAAAAGGTAGAGAATTCCAAGAATGGCGAATCTTTCCCTTTTCTGTCCTTGTAAGGCAATTTCCAGGGGTTGCTATGGTATTTGTAAACTGTCATGGCGCTGGTGGGTGTGATTTTTACTATGTGAATGAGAGTGGGTCACTTGAGGATACTGTCACCTTACTTGTACACATGCTCTAGAGACCCTCATTTGTGGCCTTGATCATAGCTCCACTCTGTGGCCTCTCTACCTCTTTCTGATTGGTCAGTCCTTGGAGATGCCCTATTGTAGACCAAACATCTGTTCAGTCCTTGGGGACTCCCTGATAGATCATCTGTTCCTTCTTGGATGCCCCTTTTGGCCAATTTTTTCCTCTTGGTAGACAAAGCATCTTCTAATGTCATATACTTCTCAAGGGAACCACCCCCCCAGACAAAGCATCTATTCCCTTCCTCCTTGTCCCAACCTAACACAACCTGCGTAATGTATTCATCTCCACTATGCCCTGCAGGCATTTGGTTAGCAATTTCTGTTTTGGTTGGTATACTACGCTGGTGACATCAACCAAATGCCCACCCATTAATTATAAGCTTAGTTGACTATGACCATAATAGAACGAAGTGACATAGTACTGTGACCATATTTCATGCACCTATCTGCTGGCGTAATTACGAACCTGTTGGTCAGAGTTGCTGTAATTCCATCTTGCTCACTCCTCAACATGTTATATTAATAGTGGTAACATTTGAGGTGGTACAGTGTGATTCAGCCTTGCCATGCTACTTCTCATGGCAACAACAAATGTTTTCCTTCTGAGTCAGCATTACCTAGAAGCTACTGCTGGTCAAAATTAGATGACATATTTTCAACCACACGAATATTGGGCAATTAGAAAATTTCTTGATATTGATTGATTGCGTATGTAAGTCATATAATTAGCCTATGTTTATAGTTCTGTGATATATGTGTGGCTGCTACAGAGCCAGAGGGGGGAATGCAAACGCATTTTCTCAGTTGTGTAAGCATCGTTGCATTATAATGAATAGGTAATATTAAGTTGGGCTGATGAGTCATATTACAGTAATCCAATATTTCCCTTGTAAAGTCCCCGAAGTTTACACAAGGAAATCTCTTCTAACAAGGGGAATAGTGATTTTGAAGCATTTTCCAGTCAGTGCCTGTCTTTATTTATTAGATGTAGGATCCTGGGTAAGGAGCTTAACTTTTCTCAGCCAAAATTAAATGAGGATTAAATGAGATCATGTATGGGAAAGCTTGAAGGACAGTGCCTGGCACATAGTAGGACCAATCAGTGTTAGTATCTTTTTTTTTTTTTTTTTTTTTGATACAGTGTCTCAGTCTATCGCCTGGCTAGAGCGCTGTGGCGTCAGCCTCACTCATTGCAACCTCTAACTCCTGGGCTCGAGCGATCTTCCTGCCTCAGCCTCTGAGCAGCTGGGACTACCACATCCAGCTAATATTTTTATTTTTAATAGAGACAGGGTCTCACTCTTGCTCAGGCTGGTCTCGAACTCCTGGCCTCAAACAGTCCTTCTCTTCCAAAGTGCTAGGCTTACAGGTGTGAGCCACCATGCCCAGCCTGTTAATATCTCTTTAATAGAGATCGATTCTTAAGATCCACAAAATAATAGAACAAATCAGCTTTTCTTTTGTTATTTATTTGCTAATGTAGCATGGGATCATATATTGTATACCCAATGGACACTTTTTGAATAGTTTTAAGGAGAGAGGAAAGAAAAAGACTGATTTTCTTCTCTTGCACTACCAAGACAGGCAGAATACATCATGGCACTTCACTTAGCATTTCTTTTCTAAATTGACCAAAAATTATAGTAGACTCTTTAAAATATAGAATATATCCCAAATTTAGCCCCAGTCTATAATTCAGCTATATCCAGTTTGTTTATCTTATTAATGCCATGGACTCAGCAATAGTTTATGTTTTCATATTACCTGAAATCATGCAATCCTCTTTTTTTGTTGTTGAAATAATTTCCATAACTTTGCCACTTTTTATTTCACCATTTCAGTCATCAATATTAATTCAACATTATATACAGGTGCCAAAAAAAATTAATTCAACAAATATTTAAGCTGTCTATGTCCCAGGCACTATGCTAGGCCTTAGGGATAACCGGGATGAATAAGATGAAGCCCCTGCTGTCGGTTTGCCTATGGTCTAGTCGGTAGACTTCTAAGCAAATTATAGCTACTACTTACTGTGTGCCCACTAACTTTAGATAAGATTCTATACTATGCCCTTCATATAATGTAGTAATTGGTATGGTGCAACAAATGGTTATTGGAAGCCTCTCACCATCAATTTCTCCACCCCCACTTCCCAACATCTCCCAGTTCCCTTTTGGGGATTCTTCTAGAAGGTGACTCCACTACTGGTTCAAGAGGTGGAGCACATGACCAAAGTTAAACCAATCACTGCACTTCATGACTCTGGCTACAGGGTTCAGAGATGATCATGTGACCTGCATCTGTGCAATTAGAGTAAATCTCCTAACTCTTTTTTTGTTTTCTATTTTTTTTTTTTTTTTTTTGAGACAGAGTCTCACTCTGTTGCCCGGGCTAGAGTGCCGTGGCATCATCATAGCTCACTGCAACCTCAAACTCCTGGGCTCAAGCAATCCTACTGCCTCAGCCTCCTGAGTAGCTGGGACTACAGGCATGCGCCACCATGCCTGGCTAATTTTTGCTATATATTTTTAGTTGGTCAATTAATTTCTTTCTATTTTTTTTAGTAGAGACAGGATCTCGCTCTTGCTCAGGCAGGTTTTGAACTCCTGACCTTGAGTGATCCTCCCACCTCAGCCTCCCAGAGTGCTAGGATTACAGGCGTGAGCCACCACGCCTGGCCTGTCTTTTAATATTTTTTAAAATTTTTTATTTTACTTTTTTCTTTCTTTCTTTCTTTCTTTTGTTTTGAACCTGGGCAGTTCAAAATCTCCTAACTCTTGCTTGGAAAACCAGAAAAAAGGCACACTCTCATTTTCCGGTTGGGATATTAATACAGATATAAGGACTAGAACTGCTATAACCATTTTTGTCACCATGAAAGGCATGGAGACAAGAGAGTATCACTGAAAGAATTTCAGAGAAACTTTGGTGATTTCATAATCTCTGGGATAGCCTCTGCCCAAAGACTACTCTGGGTTTTTCTGCTACAAGAGCGAGCAGAAGCCCATTATTGTTCAAACCACTGTGAATTAGGTTTTCTGTTACTTGAAGGAAAGCATCTTAAAGGATACACATGACCGTCTTTATATTACAGTAGATGTCAGTCCCATTTTTAAAATTTGTATAAATTTATAAGGTACAAGTGCAATTTTGTTACTTGCATAGATTGCATAGTGTAGAAACCAGGGTTTTTAGGGTATCCATCGCCTGAATCATGTACATTTTACCCATTGAGTGATTTCTCATTATCTACCCCCCACCCCCTCACCTTATCATTCCACACTCCACATCCATGTGTACACATTATTTAGCTCCCACTTATGAGTGAGAACATGTGGTATTTGTCTTTCTGTGTCACGTGTTTCACTTAAGATAATGAACTTCCAGCTCCATCCACGTTGCTGCAAAAGACACGATTTCATTCTTTTCTGTGGCTGAATAGTATTCCATTGTGTGTATATACCACCTTTACTTTATCCAATTTTCCATTGATGAACACTTAGGTTGCTTCCTTATCTTTACTATTGTGCATTCACTCCCATTCCTATAGCTGAGGAAACAAAGGTCCTTGCCGGTCACCGCAAGCCAATACATGGCAGAGTCACCAGGTTTGGTTGACTCCCCAAATCACACTCTTACCATGATTATGCTTCTGGCAATTTCAATGCAGTATGCGAGTAAGAGATATGCGAAAGATTCAGGAGTGGTGCAAAGGAAGGGATGATCAACTCAGTGTGTGTGAGTGTGTGTGTGTGTGTGTGTGTGTGTGTGGTGGCCATGGAGATATTCTAGGGGAAGAAACAACATGTACAGAGCATGGAGTGACTGGCTCATGATTTATGCCAAATAAATCTTTTCTATTTCTTTTCCTTTGTGCTTATGAAAAGTTTACTATGCCAGAGAATCTTAGCCTGAGGGTCCCAAGATCTCTACGGGTCCTCAAAAATAACATAGGGAACTGAGAGTTACTTTCAAAAACTAGTGTTCTAAAGCAGAGTTGCACAGATTAATTCAGACATTCCTTCTCTATGACTGCTGGGAGCTATGTTAGCTCAGTGTGTCTGTCTCAGGCTGCTTGGTCAACGACTCCCATCACTTCTATATTTGTTTAGTTCATCCCTTCCTTTCATTCCACTGCCATTGCTGATTTCAGGCCCTTGCTATTTCCCATGGAGAACCTCGATTCGCGAAGTATGGTCCATGGACCAATTGCCTCAACATCCCCTGGGGACATCTAAGAATCTCAGATCCTCATCATCCCAGACCACCCGGATCAGAATGTGCATTTTAACACAGTGAACATTGAGAAGCATGGATGAATTTTTCCACTGGAGTCTTCCAAGTGTTCTCCTTGCCTCTAATTTTGTTCTACCTCTACCCTCGACTCCATCCTCCCCAGCACCATCTTTCAGAAACACTGACTATGTTTCTACCCTACTTAAAATCCTTCAGTGGTTTCCTATGGGCGTCTGGATAATCTCCAGGTTCCTTTGACCTAGAAGGCTGATGTGGCACTTTTCCACCTGGCCAGGCTGGCTTGTACCTACATTGTGCAAGATATAAGGACCCTCAGGCTAAGATTTCCTGGCATAGTAAATTTTTGAGAAGCACAAAGGAAAATGAAGCAGAAATCATTTATTTGGCATAAATCATGAACCAGTCACTCCAGTGCTGGCCCCTGGCTTGTACCTATATTGTGCCTTAAATGCAGGTTAGCTCAGTGGTTGAGCACCTAGGCCTTAGTGTCATATGGACTTGGGTTCATTGCCCAGCATCAGCTATGTGACTTTGGGTACATCGCTAAACCTCACCGAGGCTGTGTCTTTATCTGTAAAAAACAAACAAACAAAAATCGGGGGTGGGGATAATAGAAGTTATCTCATAGGCTTGTACTATACACAGAGCCAATAGCAGAGGCAAAGAAGGAGCTTTCAATGTAACAGCCATTTTCATTGGATTTCTTCAAATTCATTAGACATTTGTGCTTTTGCACCTGTTGTTCCAGCTGCCTGGAAATCTTGTACCTTCACTTGATTAGCTCCTATTCATCCCTCAAAACCTAGCTCAGGTGTCACCTTCTCCAGGAAGCCTCATGGTCACCCTCCTCACCTAAATCCATGCTCCTTGGTGTTTGTTACCTTTTCCACAGTACACTCCACTGATACCAAATTACATGCATCTTTGATTAATAAAATGGGGAAATCATGTATTAATAAATGCCGCTTATTTATACACAGAACCTAGCAAAATATGGCATGCCCAGGGAAATAAATATAGTAAGTTCTTGGTTGAAACCTTTACAATTCCTTCTCAGGATTTCCTAAGTGTATGTTTTGTGGAATATGGCTTTGAGGATTTAGTAGCTGTAATCTGACAAGAGGATTCACTGTTTAAAGAGGTGCGAGAAACACAGGGTTACACAGAGCTGAACCAGAGCTCAGAGCTTCTAAGATGCTAATATTGATAATGGATCTCCAAGATAGCGATATACTGTGCAGTGGCCACCTGCATTGGCCCACAGTTCTGCCAGCTATTGAACAGCATGACTTCTTTATGGCCGAGCCCTGGCATCTAGCATAGCCTCTGGCACAGAATAAGCATTAACAAATATTTGTTAAAAGAGCAAATGTTAAATGAAAATTGCATTGTCTACGGGAGAGAGAATTTAAGTCCAAATTAGTTCAGTAGAGAGTAAGGGCAGTTCAGAGTAAGGGACAGATTAGAGGTTAATCAATTTAGATTCGCCTAGGAGGTAATATCAGCAAGATTTGTAAGTCAGTATACAAAATTTCCGGCTTGAATGACTGGCTAAAACAAAGGTGTCATCAACTGTGGTAGGAAATACAGAAGATAGGTTTTAGAGGAAGATATTGAGGTGCTTCTGGGATATTTATTCTAGTGGAGCTGGCCAGCAGAGAGTTCCACATCTGGAAATACGGATTTGTGAATTTTCACACCTCTTTATTCATTTACCATTTAGTTTCGGTCCATCCTTTTCCAGAGAATAACTGCCCTGCAAAGATGATGATGGAAAATTGAAGAGATGAAGATTGGGGCTGTAGATACATAGTAAATCTAGGTAGGAGGTAAGGATTTTATTCCCTGGATGGGAATTTTTGAAAACCCAGAACTATCATCCTTGTGTGCAAAGGGGTGCTATTGAATCAATTCCACATTAAATAGTTGGGTGAATATAGAGACAGCATGGTAGCGGTTATGTTATGCTATGATAGGATTATTTAAGCCGTACACAAATCAGAGAGTACTTAAAGGACTTTTCTTCTGTTTATCCACTTCATTCATTCATTCAACAAACATCTGCTGGGTAGCTACCAAGTGCCATTGGATATTTCAGCTCTGTTGATCTGAAGGTAAATAAATTGCATTTCTACTCCACAGGCATACTCACATAAACACATGCTTTATAGTAATTTGTAGTTCTCACACACAATTCTGGTGAGTATAACTTGGCATGAACATCAAATGCCTTTGAAAATGTGCATATCCTTTGATTCAGCAATTTCACTTCAAGGGATTTATCCTAAGGAAATAAAGGTCATCTACAAAGCTTTACTGAAAGACAGCTCCTCATAGTGTTGTTGATAATCTCAAAAAGTTGGAAATAACCTGTTTGTCCCCCAGACCGAGAAGATTGGTTATGTAAATTACTCCGCAGGCAGTAGGAAGCCAATGGAGGTTTCTAAGGAGCAGAGTGGCATTGGATTTGAGTGTGTGTGTTTTAATCTAATTTTAGAAGCAGTGTGGAGAATGGTTTCTAGTGGGGGAAAAAAACTCAGAAAAGATGGTTTTTGTAATAGTCTAGGTCAGAGATGATACAAAAGTGTGCTAAAGCAAAGCAGTGGGAATGAGGAGGGTAATTGGATTTGGGAGCTATTTCCAAGGTAGAATGAATAGGCTCTGTTGACTGACTGTGTTGGGGAGAGCATGGAATATGAGAAAATACGGTACCAAGGAGAAATCTGAGATTTCCAATTCAGGTGGAGCAGGTTTGGGGGCAAATATATAACAAATCTGATTTTGAACATGTTCAGGTTGAGGTTATAAATCTCTCCTTGGAGCATTGCCATGGTGATTTCTTGAGAACAAATAGCTTTGACCGGTAATGTGGGTTGTGGTTAAGTGTTTGGGCTTTGAGACAGGTTCGCTGAGTTTGAATCCTGGTTCTGCCACCCACATATTAGCAAGCAATTTACTCAAGAGCTCTGAGCTATAGCCCCTGCCTCACAGGACACTGTGAAAGAGTATAGAGCTAAGAAGGATAAGTCTTGTAAAGCGCCCACCACTCAATACATGTCAACTTTAAAAAACAGAAAATGCCATAATAGTGGGAGAGTCCCCATACGCCTGAGGGATTTTCTCAGACACTGACTCCCCAATCCCAATGGGACATGTAGCCTAAGCTCGGCTCATAATAACTTCATGCCCCAGCACGGCTAACGCACCTGATCCCACTCCTTGAGCACTTCATGCACAAGTGCCAGCTCCTCGCTCTCTGCCACACGCAAGATTTCAGATCCTAAGACCTGAGCATATATTTCCTCCACTTCTTTTCTATCTCTCAAGCCTCCTTTAAGAGCAATATATACTGTACTTCTTTCTGGAACTCTATCTTTAACTCTATTTTATCTTCCAAACCCACTTTCATTTTTTTTTTTTTTTTGAGACAGAGTCTCACTCTGTCGCCCAGGCTAGAGTGTCATGGTGTCAGCTTAGCTCACAGAGCAACCTCAAACTCCTGGGCTCAAGCTATCCTCCTGCCTCAGCCTCCCGAGTAGCTGGGACTATAGGTGCACACCACTGCACCCCGATAATTTTTCTATTTTTTGTAGAGATGGGGTCTCGCTTTTGCTCAGGCTGATTTTGAACTCTTGACCTTAAGCAATCCTCCCACCTTGGCCTCCCAAAGTCCTAGGATTACGGGTGTGAGCCACCATGCCTGGCCATAAGCTGGCTTTATATACAGAATAAACCAAATACCCCAGTTTTGATGAGAGAACTGTGGTAATTCTCAACTTTGCAAGAAGATGTATGGTACATCTGTATCCCCTGCAGATAAGGAGGGCTACAGTAAATTAAAGGTGCTTTGCAGGACAGTTGATGTGGGTGGGCTCTTGAACTGTGCCTGAGGCATGCATCCCAGTCCCATTCTTGAGTTTTCTAGTCCTTCTTTACTTCCTGAGTCTCTTTTGTTGCTTCGTGAGACTGCTCATCTGTAAAACTATAAAGATATCCACTTACCATCAGCATAGAAAATTGTTAATATTAGATAACTCTGATCTTCCTAGAATGAATCTGTAAAATTAGGAATATTATTATTACAAGTATAATTTATGTAGGGTTAAATATTTTGGAATTTAACTCTAAATTAAGCCAATTAAGATCTTTAAACTAAATGTGTTATAATAATTTTGTCTTTTGATAGTTCCAATGACAATACTACTACTACTAAGTGGCATTTATTGAGTATTCTGTGCCACACATTGTGCTAACATGCTATATAGATAATCTTATTTTAATCCTCACAACAATTCTATGAGGTAGGGACTTTTTTTTTTTTGAGACAGTGTCTTGCTCTGTCACCAGTGCTAAAGTACAATAGCGTCATCACAGTTCACAGCAACCTCAAACTCCTGGGCTCAAGTGATCTTCCTGCCTCAGCCGCTCGAGTAGCTGGGATTACAGGTACGTACCACCATGCCCACCTAATTTTTCTATTTTTGTAGAGATGGAGTCTCACTCTTGCTTAGGCTGCTTTTGAACTCCTGAGCTCAAAGGATCCTCTTGCTTCAGCCTCCCAGAGTGTTAGGATTGCAGGCACGAGCAACCACGCCTGGCCAGGCAGAGATTATTAACTTCATTTTACAGGAAAAGAACCTGATCCTTGGAGAGCTTGAGTAATTGGTTTAAGGTGACACAGCTACCCAGCATGAAATCAGGATTTTCACTCAGGCAGCCTGGCTTCCGAGCTACAGTCTTAACCTCTAGGGCATTCTCTTCAGAATCTTAAAATTAATATTTCTTTTCATTCAAACCATAGTTTCTAGAAGTACCACTTTCTAGAAGCAACACCTGTTATATTTCTTTGGGTCCCTGGACGATTTTTCTCCCTCTGCATTAGACTTCTTGTTGAGTCATAGGTAAGTTCCTCTCTGGTGGTTCCCATGGTTTTCATAATCACAGTGTGTGGCTGACAGGCTGTGGTCAGAGGGAAACAATAGCACGGTGCTTTGACCCATGATGATGATGATGATGATGATGATGATGATATTAACTTGTACTGAGGCCCTCCTATTTGCAGTCATGCATTATCTCATTTAATCATCACAATAGCCCCTCCGGGATAGGTGGTGCCATTAGAATCTTAAAGACAAAAAGAATGAAGCCTAGAGAGATTAAGTGACACATCACACAAGGTCACACAGCTGGCAAGTGGCAGAGTCAGGGCTCAAACTCAGATCGTCTGAATTTCAAAGCCCATATTTTTGAACACCATGAGATTCTGATGAGCTCAGCGTCAGGTACGTTTGGAAATGTCAACATGCTGGATAAAGCATCAAATTACCAAGATGATATTGCATTATTTTCCCCTTCAATCAACCAAAATGACAGTTCTTGCACTGGCCCCTGCTGTCCTGGCTCTTTGTAATCACCCAGCATCCCTCCAAGTTTTTGGCATTCCCAGCAGAGACGAGGCACCAAGCCAGGACAAGGAGCCAGGGCTGGGGAACCACTTAATAATTCCATGCAGATGGTTACTTCAGCCCATTATTGAACTTGAAGCATTATCACCCTAAACTAATGCAAACAGACAGGGTTCCAGGCACTGCGGTGACAGAGATAGTTTTGTCCTCTAGATTACAGAAGTCTATTACTCACACATTTTTAGAAACTGAATTTATTCTTTTATAAATCACAAAACAACATGAGCACAGCACAGACAGTTGAAAAATTCAGAAAATTAAAAAGGAAAAGATCTCCCCCAAATCTCCACTCTAGAAACAAACACTGTTAATATTTTTGTGCATCTATTCATAGTCATTTTATTTTCCATGCATTAAAAACATTGTTGATTTTTTTCTGATTATATAAATAATACATATACCTTGTAGGACCACTGGAGAATACAAACAAAACATTTATTATCATGACAGCCATAGGCAGTCACTATCAACATTTTGGTGTATGTCATTTCAGTGTTTATGTGAACATGTGTACATAGGGGTATATGCATATATGTGAACACATCAAATTTGAATCACAGTATTTTTCATTGAATTCCTACCATTATCATTCCATGAGATAATTAACACGATCAAGATCACATTGTAGGGCCTGTAATTCCGGCTACTTGGGAGGCAGAGGTGTGAAGGATCGATGGAGCCCAGGAGTTGGAAGCCAGCCTGGGCAACGTATGGAGACCCCATCTCAAAAACAAACACACAAACAAAAATAAAAAAGGAAGTATAAGGGTGAAATGTTTATTTTAGTTTTCCATATAGTTAGGCGAATATCTCAGCACCATTTATTGAGTAGTCCATTCTTTCTGTACTGATTTGTAATACTTTCTCTGTCACAGCTCAAATTTGCAAATATGTTTCGGTCTATTTTGGGGGTCTCAATTTTCTTCTTATGTCTTAAGACTTTACAATAGGTTTTGATATCTGGTAGTTAGGTTCTTGCTACCTTGTTAATTTTCTTCAACACTGTCTTGCCTACTCCTGGCCCTTTGTCCTTCCATGTGATTTTTGAATCAGCTCATCAATGTTTATTTTATAATCCTATTCCCTACTGAGATTTAAACTGGACTATCATGGAAAAGAATTTTCACCTTTATGATACTGACTCTTTTTACCCTCGAACATGGCAGATTCATTTTTTTCAGTTCTTTTTTTTATGTTGCTTAATAATGAAACGCAAAACTAGTTAACTAATTAATTTATTGTCTTAGGTGACATAAAATAATAATTTCCTCCTCAAAGTTTTTTTGGGGCTATTATGATCATATTTTAAGTTTGATTAATGTCCTATAGAAATACTACTATTCTTGTATGCTTTATCTTGTGTCCAAAATCTTGCTCTTATTCATTTTAATAGGTTAGCTGTGGACTTGCTTGCATTTTTATGTAGATGATTGTATTGTCTGAAAATAAAGTTTTGTTTCTTCTGTTTCAATTCTTATACTTCATTAATTTTTCTTATCTATTAAATAACTAGGCTGGGACCTCCCAGAAGTAGAGATCATAGGCATCCTTGTTTTGTTCTTGACTTCACTGCAGATGCCACTAGAAGTTCAACTGTAAATGTGATATTTGCTGTAGATTTTTGATAGTTACTATCTAAAAGGTTCAGAAAATATCCTTCTACTCTTAGTTTGCTAAGAAAAACAATATAGGTATGATGACTGCTAATTTTTTATTAGCAAATGCTTTTTCTGTATTCAATGAGATATCCAAGTAGTTTTCTCCTTTAATCTGCTAATTTGGTATACTATATCAATGAATTTTCTGATATTGGGCCACAAAAAATTCCATTTTGGAAATATACCCTATTCGTTCATGATGTATTTTTATTTAGAATTTTTGCACTTGCGTTCATAGGTGAGATCATTCTAAAATTTTTTTATTGTATAATTTTTAACTAGTTTTGGTATCAAGGTCATACAATCCTTATGAAATGAGCTCTAAAACCATGTTTATAAAATAACTATCTGTTATTTGGTAAAATTCACCTATAAAACTCTCTGGGCCTGTTGCCTTTGTGGGACTGGGAGAGAAATAAAATTCTCTATTAAAAATTAAAGTTTTTTAATAGTTATTGACTTGCCTTTTTATTTTAAAATACATTTTGGTAGTTTTTAAGAGAAAATGATCCATTTCGAGTAAATTTTTAAAATATTATTGTATTGTACTATGTCTCCCTTTTCATTCTTAATATTACTCCTCATGAGTACTGATTTTGATGAATTTGGAGAGGTCTGCCTTCTTACTTTTTCCCTCCAAGGAATCAACTTTTGGTTTTGTTGATCCTCTCTATTGTTTCTTGGTTTTCTATTTCTTTTTCATTTTCTTTTTTTTTCTTTTTTAAGATAGGGTCTTGCCACCCAGGCCGGAGTGCAGAGATGTGACCACAGCTCACTGCAGTTTCCAGCTCCTGGGCTCAAGTGATCCTCCTGCCTCAGCCTCCTTAGTAGCTAGAACTACAGGCACACAAGATGACATTTCAAAACAACAACAAACAACAAAGAAACCACCCATGTTCTATAGAGCCTTTTTCCCCCCTGCCTGATAGGAAGCACCTTAACTGTGCAGTCTAGAAAGTCAGTATAATAAAGAGGCTAAATGTCGATTCAAATTGCCTGGATTCAAGTGCTGGCCAGGACACTTAGTAAGTGTGGGAGTTTGGGCAAATAACTTAATCTTTCTGCACCCCAGTTTCATCCTCTGTAAATCAAGGCTAATGAAATCATGTTTCACGGAGTTATTGGGAAGTGTTTTGCACCTAGTTGTCATTTAATAGACAGTACTAATTTTTATCAATCTAGCTACTGATTTTACTCTATACTTTTAACCTGCCATGCTCTGTTAATAAGAAAAACCTCTGGGTTTTGGGAAAGTAAAGACCCATGTTCCAAACAGCTTTGTTATACCTGTGTCCAAAATATTTTCACCTCTCTCTCTCTCTAAGTCCATGCAAACTCATACAGAACTGACACAGAAATCCACTGTTTCGTTTCAAATTATACACACAGGTACAGAGATGGTCGCAAAAACACACTCAGCCAAGCACAGAATCTGCAGATCTGCATAGTCCCCATAAAGATGGATCCGTCGCCCACAGACAGAGATGGGCTCGCCAATCCCACTCAGAGGCTGGCAGCCCGCTGACAGACCACAAGCCGCCCCTAGTACCAGCCCCACGCAAAGCATCGCCACCGGCTCCAGTCTGGCAGGGGCCTTGTTCTTACTTCCTTTAGGCTGGTTTTATTTTAGTGTTATGATTGTTGTTCTTCTCAGAGTTGTCATCTGCCCCTCTTTCTCGCTACCCAGCCCCCTAGCCGTGCCCCCAAGCCTGCACTGCGCACGCGCCCCGCGTCCCTCCCCCTCCCGGGTGTACCGGCCTGCGCTCCCGGGCGCCGGCGGCTGAGGAGATGGAGCCGCGTCACGAGCGCCCGGCCCCTTGAAGCGCTGCTGGCTGGAGCCGCCTCCCTGCCTGCAGCCGGCGGCGGGGATGGAGTAAAGGGAGCCCCGTCGACCTGCCCGCGGGGATCGGCGATGGAGTTGAAGCAATCCTTGTCCACACACCTGGAAGCCGAGAAGCCGCTGAGGCGCTATGGGGCTGTGGAGGAGACGGCGTGGAAGGCGGAGGGACTGGGGAGAAGTGAGTACTCCGGCGGCGGGCGGGGGACCGTCGGGGGACCGTCGGGGACCCGTGCGCTGCGGCCGGTGGTCGCGGGCGCGCGGGGAACGCACGGGGCGGACCCGGGGAGGCGCCCCCGCAGCGGGGCTCTCGGCGCCGGGGGATGCGCAGCGCGGCGCGGCGACGCGCTCTCCCCGCGAACAAAAGGGGACCCTCCGGGCTGGGCTTCCCGGGGAGGCTCGGGAACGGCCGGGCTACTGAGCCAGGAGCCTGGGCCGGACTCCGGAGTCCCGGATCCGTCAGCTCGCAGCTGCTCCTGGAAAGCAGGGCTTTTCCCGCAGCCGAGGGCGGAGGATGCTTTCCCCGCCCGGGATGCGCCAGGTCGCTGGGGCCGCAGGTCCGTCCTGGAAAGCGCCCAGGTCCCTGGAGAGGGGGGAGTGTCCGCCGGGGTTCCTCTTGCTTTCCGCCAGCGCGAGGTTCGGGGCACACCTGAAATCCCCAGCTTTCCTCCCCCGCCTTCTCCTGGGTCCCGGCGGGAGGCGTGGGGGAGGATGTGGGGAAGATGAACCGTGAGCACATCCTTCTCCTTTCTCCCTCGACTCAATTCAGGTCTTTGGTGTGGGGACGGTCTTAGAAGGCGGTTCCGAAACAGCCTGTCTGTATTTACTGGTTCTCTCTGGGGTGTTTTGGTGTTAACGACATTTCCAAACAAACGAAGGGTTTTTGTTTTTATTTATTAGGACGAAATAGTTGAAATTCCTGCCCTGGAAGTGTAGAGGCAGCGTCAGGGGGGCTTCAGGGTCACCAGCTGTCCCTGCGAACCCAGGGGGCTTCCCAGTGACCCTGCATCGCTTGCCCTAGCCTGTGCCTTCTGCTAGACTGGGAAAGGGCCTCTCGCCCTTCTCGGGGACCCTGTAGCTTTCCGCCTGGCTCTGGGTCACTGTGCTTACTTAGCTCTCTTCCCCAGCAAGGAATTGCATAAAGCAACACCCTGGACTCAACAAATCTACAGTGTTGGTCAGTTCTCTATTAACTCTCTTCCATCCTTCCGGTCTCTAAGCTATGTTGGGCTCAAGTATTGTAAATGTGCTCTTTTCCCGTCTTCACCTGGTAGAAAATTTTGTGTGTGTGCACGCATGTGTGTGCTTTCTCTATACTTGTAGTTATGAATTGAGAAAATCTTCCTAGAATGGCTCAGGTGTGTTCTAATTCTGATGGGTTCAAGTTGAAATCGCAACCAAATGTCTTAGTTCCTCTCCCGCTATAATGGATACTATAGGGCTCCCAACCCTTTTCCTTCTTTTCTTTTTTCTTTCTCCTTTTTGTTTTTTTAAACCTTGGTCCTACCTTCTATGTCATCCTTTTCAAACCCTTTGGCATAACATCAGGGCTGAGAGTCTCCGTTTCTTACAAGCTCAAAATAATATCAACAATGGCTGCCTTTTATTGCTAGATTACCATGTACCAAGAACTTCACAGGCATCATCTCATTTAATCCCCAAAATCACCTCCTGAGGTGAATATTCCAACTGCCTTTGCACACATGAAAAACCTAGGGCTTGTTAGTTGATCTGATAAGTGGGAGAGCTGGGATTTGAACCCAGATTTGTTGGTCCCCAGAGCCCCTGCTTTTAATGAAAAGGTTTTTTGCTTTCATGGTTTCAGAAACTTTCCTAAGTCTATTGAAAGAGTCCCAGAACACGTTCAGTGATTTTATAAATATATGGCAGCCCTGTTGGTCTCTGGAGCTCACAGTGGGCCAATACTGGGTCCATGCAGAGTGGAAGCTGTTCAAAGAAGCACTGGTTTGAATCCTCACTCAGTCCCTTGCTGGCTGTGACTTTCAGAACATTTCTAACCCCTATTCTGCCTCTGTTTTCTGAAAATGAAGATGATGGTAGTACCTACCCTATGGCTTTATTGTGAATATTAAATAAGACAGTGTATGTAGAGCTCAATACATATCGGTTGCTTCTACTGTGTTGTTGCTACAACATATACACAAGGAACCTGCTTTTATCCTCTGCAAGGAATTGCATAAAGCAACACCCTGGACTAAACAAACCTACAGTGTTGGTCAGTTCCCTATTAACTCTCTTCCATCTTTTTATTTTCTTGCCTTTTTATTAGGAAAATTTCAAACCTATAGGGAAATTGTAGTAAGGACCCAGTGTATAGCAGTCTAGCTCCTGAAATGTTTGTACTTGTGAGTTTGTACTTGTGCACACTGTTCAAAGTCTGGCAGAAAGACTCTCTCCTCCCTGTTCCAAACCATCAAAGACTCTGAGTCTTGCATCCTAGCCAAGTACCAGAGCACAGTTTCTATCTGCTTTTGCATGGATTCCCGGAATCTGTTTTTTTTTCCTTCCATTTTTACCTATTCAGACTTGAAATCTTAAAGCACTGATCCCACTTTTAAATCTTGCATCTGGCAAGTTTTGATCTCTAGACTCTTGTCTGCAACCAGGCATTTTTATTTATTTATTTTTTTTTTATTTTTTATTTCAGCATATTATGGGGGTACAAATATTACGGTTATGTATATTGCCCATGCCCCCCCTCCCCCCTCGAGGCAGAGCCTCAAGCATGACCATCCCCCAAACGTTGCACATCTCACTCATTATGTTTGTATTTACCCATCCCCTCCTCCCCCCTCCCACCCACTCGACACCCGACAAATGTTATTCCTATATATCGACTTAGGTGTTGATCCGTTAATACCAATTTGCTGGTGAGTACATGTCAACCAGGCATTTTTTGATCAAAGCTTTCTTGGAACACAGTCTCAACTCCCAGCGTATCTATGGATCCATTCCACAATGTCTGGGGCCTCCATTTATTTATTAATGAAGTGTGAAAATTAGTACTATTGTTTCTATGGCATAATATTCACCAAGGCATCGTTGGAATGCATGAAATGTTCCTTAAAAAGAAGACATGCTCTCTTTAATTTCCACACATATTTAAAGATTTTATGTTAAACACTGAGTATGTGTAAAGTCAAAAGAATTGAAAAGGGGAGAAAGATCGCAGAACTGGTCGTTTTTAGTTAAGGTTATGTTAACTGCTATTTCTAGTTTTAACTATAGTTTTTAGATAAAAGACATGTAATGTGCTATAGTAATAGTATTAAAGAATGGGAGTTTTGAAGTCAGGTGAAAGGAGTTCATACCAGCTCTAAAAACTCGTAGGTTTGTCACCCTGGGAAAATTGTCTGTGTGTCGGTTGCTTCATTGTGAAATGGGTCTAATAGTAGTAATGGACACTTGGGACTCTGGGAAGATTAAATGGGATCGTGCATATAACAAATTTAGCACAGTGCCTGGCACACTGTAAGCGCTCAATCAATGCAGAATGATTGTCATAGTAGGACAAAAGAGAATGGCACCCAACAGTATTTGAACAGATTATTCCAAGCTTGTTCGTTACAGCTTTTTATTGCTTCTGTTTCTTTGTAAATTCTGGATAACGACTGTGTCTATACTGCCTTCCTCATGTAGAGAAAGGCTTTTGCACCCTTACAAACAATCTAGTATTTTCTTGTGTAAGAAAGATTCCAAGCAATTGCTCCCATCCACCGGTGATGGCATTTTTCTGCTAGCAGTGAGGTTTGTTTTCCTCAGTTGGAAAATGTATGGTGACATTTCAGTGTGGTTAGATATATAAAAATACTGCTTGCAACAGACTGTAATTAATTGAGGGAGACACAAAGACAAGGTACCTTTTGAAAAAGCGCAGAGCTTTTAAAAAACACAGTTGTCTGTTGTTGTGGTCATTTCTTGGTAGATTTGAATGTGCCCTAAAAGATGATGGAGATTTTGGACAAAGGAAGTAGGGGAGAAGGGGACAGAAGGGGAAGGAATGCCAGGACAGGTAATAGCATCAACAAAGCCACAGAAATTTAGAAATAAATGCCATTTAGAAATAAATGCTCTGTGAGTAGGAGACTATAATAAACTGGAAAGCTCAAACAGCAATCTTTCTATAAACCCAGGGGAGATGATTCTTATTTAAAAGTCCAAGGTTGTATACTCACTAGCAAGCAGATCATTAAACTGGCCAATGTTTCAGGTTAATAAACAGTGTGGAATCTGAAATAATATGAATTGCTGGCACTGTATATAATAGATTCTTGGGTGAGGTTTTGTATTATTTTCACCTGTTTGATTAAGCATGCTAATTTTATTATTTTATTTTGTCTTAGCATTATTTCTTTTTTAAATATAGAAATCATAATTCGCTTTATAAAAAATTGAAATTAGTCTGAAACATAAACATGAAAAGTGAAAAACACCTGTCATCTGCTCTCCAAATCCCATTTATTCATTCAATAAATAGGTATTAAGTGCTTTTATAAGTGCCAGGCAGTGGTTTGTAGGCTGCTTTCAACCAACTGTAATTAACTGAGGGAGACACAAAGACAAGATGCGTTTTGCTACAGTGTTGAGCAAGACAAAGTCCCTGCCCACGTGAAGTTTCTATTTAGGGAAAATCAGGACATAGGTTGAGAGTGAGGGTGTCCAATAATACATTAAGCAGACAAGTAAGGCAGTTCAGATCCTGATAAGTGTTGTGTGAGAATTAAAAAGTGAGGGATATTTTTCATCTGATGTTCAGGAAATGCTCCTCTAAGGAAGTGACATTTTGGTGTAAATAGCAGGAATCCAGGCAGTAAATGTAAAAGCCCTTGGTGTGTTAGAGGAAGAGACAGAAGGCCAGGGTGGCTGGAACCCAGTGAGTCAGGGAGACAGTAGAGATGAATCAGAGAGGAGCCAGACTAGGTAGGGCCTTGTAGGTCATGGTTAAAAAAAAAAGTCTGGAATTTATTCTCATTGCAGAAAAAACTGCTGAAGAATTTTAAGCAAGGGACTAACATGAACTGGTTTTGTTTTCAAAAGGTCACATTAGCCACCGGATGGAGACCATGCAGGAGCAAGTGAGAATCAGTGTAAGCGGCATTCGATGTAGTCCTGATTCCTTCCTAATCCATTCTGTTTTGGATAAGTGATGGGAATTTCCCTGAGTGTGAAAGATGTGACAAGGGTGAAGGCCACATGGGCTGTCTTCTGGGAAACTGAGCACCTCGCGATATGGTTGGGATGTTTGGCTCGTCCAAATCTCATGTTGAAATTTGGTCCCTAGTGTTGGAGGTGGGGCCGAGTTGGAGGTGTTGGGGTCATGGGGGGCAGATCCCTCACGGAATGGCTTGGTGCCCTTCTCATGAGAGCCTGGCACCCCCTCCTCTCTCTCTCTTTTGCTCCTTCTCTCGCCATGTGACGTGCCTGCTTCTTCTTCACCTTCCACCTTGACTGGAAGCTCCCTGAAGCCCTCACCGGAGCAGATGCTGGCATGATGCTTCTTGTGTAGTCTGCAGAACTGTGAGCTGAATAAGTCTCTGTTCTCAGCCTCAGGCATTCCTTTATAGCAATGCAAAACCGACTGATACAGACGGTTAAGAACTCTCCCTGGGTAGGTAAATGACTGTGTAAATTATTGCAGACCCATAATAGCAGGGATGTAAAGATTATGAATATGATGGGATCTCGTATGTGCTCTGAACAAACCCAATTATTTACATTTCTCTGTGTTTATTGAAAACTTTATGTTCCATTTTTGCAAGGATTTTCTTCTTTTTTTTTTTTTGCTGGGTGGAATGGTAGGGAGTTTTCTTCTTATGTGTGTTAACCAAAGGAAGAAAATCAGTCACGCTTATTCTTGGTCTCTGATTTGTTATTAAACATCTGTTAATAATAATAGCAGTTCAATGCGTTTTAGCTATGAACTTGAACTTATTAAATTCTCATAACAATCCTATGACACAGGCAGTATTATTATTCCCATTTTACACATGGGGAAACTGAGGTTTAGGGAGGTGAAGAAACCTGTTGAAAGTCATAAAGCTAGTAGGTGGCAGACCCGGAGCCTGCTTCTAAGCCCTCCCTGACTCCGCATTTTCCTGTCCAATGTCTGTTATTCTTAGGTCAGTGCTAGATGCTGCAGAGATTAGAGATGGAATAAGACCCAGTCTCCACTCTCAAAAAGTTTAAGATTTGGGGAGTGGGAGAGACAGCTATAAAGAACACCATAACTTATTATAGCAGTAGAATGGAACACAACTGTAAGTGAGATTAAAAGTGGGAAGCGAGAAGAGATTGGCTCTCACTGGGAAACCCCAGGCCAACAGCAAAGAGAAGGAGTGTTTGCATTGGGCCTGAAGGCTAAGCAGAGTTTCGAAAGGTGAAGAGAGGACAGAAGGGCATTTCAGGTGAGCTGCCAGCCCTGGGCAGGGAAGTGGAGCTGTCAAAGACCAAGGTCCGGGTACTGGCTTTCCCTACCCTGTTTCTTTCCTCTTGGCTTAAAACAATCTGGGTCTGTAGGCTCTTGTGTCATGGGACTCTGGGTCTGTTTGGTTCATTCATGTGAATCACTGTCATCTGAATGAGCCTGTGGGTTGGAAGCCAGCACAGGTAGAAGTTCTTTTAGTGTAGCCTTTCAGAACACCACTCGAAAGCAGTAGATGCTTGCCTTGCAATTCATCATTGCTTCACTGTTCACGTGTTGAATAGGCTTGAGTGCCTGCTATGTGCTAGCTTTAAAGAGACAGAGATGGAGAGGGCCCAGACGCCACCCTTAAGTTCTCTGTCCAACTGTGTTCCATTTCTCCCTGTGCTTCCAGCACTGTTGTCTTGGGCAATTTGCCTAACTTCCCTAAACCTCAGTTTACTCGTCTATAAAATGGGCATAGTGATTCCTTTAATCCCTATGCTGGAATATATATGACATTTACATATATGTATACATACACATGTCACTAAATGTTACTGATGCCAGCAATATTAAGGCTCGGCTCAGTTTAGCTGACAATGTTTATTAAGAAATGCCTGCAAGGCTGTGTGGGAGGAGCTGGTGGTCAAAGTAGGAATAGCACGTGGTGGCCCTGCCACTGAAGAGCAGACAGTGGAGCGTATTGCCTACAAGTGTGGGCTTTAGAGTCAGAGAACCTTTACTTTGAGGCCTGGCTCTGCCATGTGCCGGCTACGGGCCTGGCACGAATTACGTCACCCGTTGAGCTTTGGTTTCTGCATCTATAAAACAGGACAGTAGTAGTGTCTACTTTGGATTTACTCTGAGAATTCCTTGAGATAAAGAACAGAAATCATTGAACACAGACGCCAGCACATGATACATATTTGGCAAATGTTAATTATTATTGTCTTTACAGCTATGGTGACAGACACATAAAAAGGTAAACTCAATAAGAGTGTGTAAAAAGCAGGAGCTTGGCAGAGGGATCACAGAGGAGGGGCTTAGCCCAATCTTGGAGTTCCTTCATGAAAGCCTTCCCAAAGAGCTGAGTCTTGATGAGTGAGCGAGAAAGAGTAGAAGGAAAAACATGCGTGGAATCACCATTAATCATTAGGGAAAAACAAAATGAAAACCCCAGCGAGATATCACTGCATAGCCACTGGAAAGGCTAAGATTTAAAGGCCAACCATAGCAAGTGCTGACAAGGATGTAGAGCATCTGGCAGTCTCATGCTGTGCTGGTGGGAATGTAACATGGAGGGGAATAGCTTAGCAATTTCCTAAAAATTTAATCATATACACGGTGGCTCACACCTGTGATCCTAGTACTCTGGGAAGCCAAGGCGGGAGGATTGCTTGAGCTCAGGAGTTTGAGGCCAGCCTGAGCAAGAGCGAGACCCCATCTGTACTAAAAATAGAAAAATTAGCTGCGCATCTTGGCACGCGCCTGTAGTCCCAGCTACTGAGGAGACTGAGGCAGGAGGATCATTTGAGCCCGGGAGTTTGAGGTTGCTGTGAGCCAGGCTGACGCCACGGCACTCTAGCCCAGGCAACAGAGTGAGACTCTTGTTTCAAAAAAGAAAAAAAGAAACATATACCAATCATATGACCCAGACACTGCGCTTCTAGGTATTCACCCAAGAGAAATGAGAACATGTGTCTGTATGAAGATTTGTACACAAATGTTCATAGCAGCTTTATTTTGAATAGCCCAAACTGGAAACAGCTGAAATGTGTTATCTCCATACAATGGAATACGACTCATCAGTAAAAAGGAATGGATTAATGATATATACCACACCATGCATGAATCTCAAAATCATTATGCTGAAAGAAGCCATTAAAAAAAAGAGTACATACTGTATGATCCTATTGATATAGAATTATTTAAAAATTCAGCCTCTGTGGAAAGCAATATGGAGATACCTTAAAGTGATACAAGTAGACC
>VBSM01002153.1:12824408-12858549 GCA_008086735.1 Cheirogaleus medius | reverse complement strand
CGGCCTCCCAGAGAGCTAGGATTACAGGCGTGAGCCACCGCGCCCGGCCTAGCAGGTGGCTTTTAAAAGTTGCTATCATTTTGTCAAGGAACAAAAGTGCTTAAATTATTTCCATTTTGGATCCATTTGTTTCTTCCCACACCCGGCACCTCAGGGTAAGACCGCGTCACCCACCCCGTGTTGGCAGTGCTGCGTTTAGCGCTGGAGACCTGCCGTCCGCCGCTGCAGGATTCATCCATCTTCATCCTGTTTAAATAGACACAGCGAAGGCGTCCTCGGAGCACGTCCTGGTGGTTAAAGCCAGTGCAAATGGCAGCCTGAAGAGTGGCCCAGCAGGGCGCATGCGGCTGGGCCGGCTTCCAGTAGCTGAGAGGTCCATATTCCTAGGGATTGGTTCTGCCTTATAGCAGGGTTTTTTTTTGTTTTGTTTTGTTTTATTTCTCAAATGCTTATTCAAAGCCAGGACTAGGTTAGATAGAGATTTTTTTTTTTGAGAACGGATGTCACTTTGTCACCCAGGCTGGAGTGCAGTGGTGCATTCATAGCTCACAGCAGCTTCAAAGTCCTGGGCTCAAGCCATCCTCTTTCCTCAGCCTCCTGTGTAGAGATTTTTTTTTTTTTTTTTTTTTTTTTTTTTTACTGAAGTACAATTCCCATAACATAAAATGACCATTAACTAAATACCATTACTGGCATTTAGTACATTCACGATGTTGTGCAAATGTCATGTCTGTTTGGTTCCAAGGTTTCTTCACCCCAGAAGGAAACCCTGTACCATCTCTCCCCGTGAGCCCACAGGGGAGGAAAGGATTTCTAGGTTCATGGCTGAGACCCTTATGACGATACACAGATTAACAAGAGAAAAGCATAATAATTCATTTAATGTAAGTTTTACACGACATGGGAGCCTTCAGAAGTGAAGACCTGCAGAAACACGGAAACCTGTGTATTTTTATGGACAGCCACACAGAAGTATGACTAGGGGACAAAAGGGTATGATACGATGATGATAAACTGAGGGGAACTTAATAAGGCCTGTTTGTTCAGATTCTTCTTGGTGTTCCCATGTGACATTCCTTCCCTTTAGGTGTAGGGCAGGGTATAGGCAGAGATAGGGAGAACTGGAGTGATTTTTCCTATTTTTTTAAATGGCAACGTGCCATATTTTAGGGTAGCATGTCCTACACCTGTAATGCCCCTTCCCCAAGTCCTTGGCCATCACCGCTTTCTCTCTCTCTGAATTTACCTATTCAGGATGCTTTATATAAAGGGAATTCATATACCATGTGACCTTTTGTGTCTGGCTTCTTTCACTCAGCGTGTTTTCAGGGTTCATCTATGCTGTAGCATGCGTCAATCCTTTGTTCCTTTTATGGCTAAATTATATTCCATTCATGGGTGTTCCACGTTGTGTTTATCCACTCATTAGCTGATGGACATTTAGGTTGTATCTACCTTTTGGCTACTGTGAATAATGCTGGGATGAACTTTTATGAGCAAGTATTTGAACATTTGTTTTTAATTCTTTCGGATGGAATCACTGGACCATAGGGCAATTCTGTGTTTGATTTTTTTGAGGAAGATACAGGGATTATTGACTTCTAAATTCTATGGCAATTTTCCCCTGCCCTGACTTTTTTCTTCATCCTGTCTTCGCTGGAAGTTTATACTTTTTAGTAGATAAAGAGAGAGTGTTGAAAGGTGGTATATTGTGATCATTAAATGCATGAATTCTTAACTAGGGGGGTCAGGCTGCTTGGGTTCAAAGTCCACCCTACTAACTGGTTGATTCTAGGCAAGTTGCATAACCTCTCTGCACCTTCATTTATTCTTCCATATTGAGAATGATATTTTCCATCTCACAGGGTTGTGTTGAGGAGTGTGACCAGGCATGGTGCCTAGCATGTAGTAAATACATATATGTTAGCAATGACAATTACTGTAAATAGCTGTATTAGTTTGCTTGGGCTGCCCTAACAAAATACTGTAGATTGGGTGGCTTAACCAATAGAAATTTATTTCTCACAGCTCTGGAGGCTGAGAAGCCTAGGATTAAGGTGCTGGTGAAGTAGGTTTCGTGTTGAGCCCTTTTTTTTTTTGGCTTGGAAGAGGCTACCGACTTGCTGTGTGCTCACATGACCTCTTCTTTGTGCACATGTGGAGGGGGGTGAGGGAGAGAGAGTGAACGCCCTGATGTCCCTTCTTATAAGGGCACTAATCATATCAGATCAAGGCCCCGCCCTTATGACCTCATTTAACCTTAATTTTCTCCTCCTTATACACCCTATCTTCAAAAACAGTCACATTGGGGGTTAGAACTTCAACGTATGAATTTGAGGGTGGGAGGAACAGAATTCAGTCCCTATAATCTTTTTATTTGGGACTGGAAGTTGCATTTTAGCATCATGATGTCTTAAGGCTGGAAGGAAATTTGGAGTCCATCTAGTCCACGGGTTCTCTGCCTTGGCATTATTGGCATTGATGTTTTGGGCTAGATAATACTTTATTGTGGGGGTGCATGCATTGTAGGATGTTTAGCAGCATCCCTGGCCTCTACCTACTAGATGCCAGTAGCACATTCACCACCCCTTGCCCAGGTGTGACAACCAAAAATGTCTCCAGACATTTCCAGATGTGCCCTAGAGAGGCAAAATTGCTGGAGTTGAGAACAATTGATCAAGTCTAATACCCTTTTTGGATCCAGATACTCTAGTTTTATGATGCAGATACTCTTGTCCAAGGACTGTTCCCATCCCATCTCTTCATCTTGATCCCTAGGTTCCTGCTCTCTTTTTTTGCAGATGTCTTACAGTTTTCTGTTCACACACAACCCCGTGCCTAAATACAGCTCCCCAATTTTATTGCACTGGCAATAAAAACTGTGTTGGATGTGCTTGAGATGAAGCCAAGGGAAACACGATTATGAGCTTCCCAAAGCATTGAAGAAACCTCCCCCATGCAAAATGGATTTGATTTTCCTCAAAGCATTCCTGTCCTGGAAAGATTCCTACTCACTACCAACTGAAGTGAATGAGAAAGTGTCACTTTCACTTATAACAACGAAAATGTTTCAGGTGGTTGACTAGAAATACTCTCCAAAGAACAGCCCTCCCCTCTGCCACCAAAATGAGGAGGGGTTTGTGTCAGCCCAGAGAACATTGACTGTAAGGTTTTCCTGGAACATTATCTGTTTCCAGGGACCGATGGTTTCCCCTTTATTATGACATCAAAGAGTACACAGAAAATAATGAAAGGGACCAGCAGAGTAAAGCAGACCAGGTGACAAATGACATTTCAATTTTCTGAAAACTGAAATTAGCACTTCTTTTGATGGGACTGAGGGGAAAAAAGAAGGCATAGTTCTGCGTTGAATATTCTTAGATGAATTTCTTAGTATAGAGGTGTACTAAGACATCAGGTGTTCCTGATGATGCAGGTGTTTTTTATTGCCCTAAGGAGGACACTGTGTGTACAGTCTGTGTTCATGTTCAATTGCTTCTCTTGCGTCTCTAGGGCACAGAATGGAAATTGTTAATGTTGGGGATAGTCTAGTCCTGGCGATTCCCAACTCTGCACATGAGAATCCTCCAAGTAGCTTTTAATATAATTAACCCATTCCTCCCCCTCCCTTTTAAATGGATTAGAAACTCCTAGCCCAGAGAGAAGATGATTTTCTCAAGTGCTAGGCAGTAGCAGAAATAGGACTCGACCTCATTTATCCTATACATTTAAAAGGAGCTAAGTAAAAAAAAAAAAAGGACTCCCTTCCTAATAAAGGACTTTTCTCTACCTGACCTTGATGGCCAACACCTGAAATTTCTCAGTAAACTAAATAATTAAATCCAAAATTGTAAACCTATCATTGCCACTGAGTATAACAGTTTCAGTCATGAGTCTTGTTGCCTCTAGGCCAGCCCTCCTTTTCTGAATACAAAAGATACTATTGCTATTATTATTATTTGCAACCATTATTCAAAAATTTGTCCTGGACAGATAGATGCATAACCCCTATTTGACAGGCCAGCCACTCCATGAATTGAGCTCCTTTCCTAAAAAAAGAAAACACAATAAACTCTATTTAGAAATGAGAATTATCATTACCTAATGCTTTTCACAAAGAAACAGCCTCCTATATGACAACATGTCAGTTGCAGTCAAAATTCACCCATAGTTCTAATGGAGCAGGGTGCAGGAGACAGAGGCATATCTGAGAAAATTTGGGGAAAAAATTAATATCTTCCTGTTACTGTTAAAAGATAATTTTTAGAAAAAGGTAAAATCCTGACTTTCACAAAGATACAAAGATGAAAATGTGTTAAAGATCGTATTCTACTCAATCAACAAGGAACCAGGTAGGTGTTATAACCACTTCAAAAGAACCAAAGAACAGGCTAATTTATAGATCAGGAATATTAAAATGAATAGGCAAAGAAAAGTAACTGATTTTTCCATGAGAGAGAGGGAAGTCAGTTGGACTTCTGTGAGACGGAACAGAATTTGCATGTGTATGTTATTATTTTTGCATTGTTATCAGTTACCTACTACTTAGAGTTGTAAAATAGGTCAAAGACAATGAAAGACTGGATTCAGAGAACCTGGAGAGGGAACCTCTAGACAATGCAGTTTTCCATCCAAGCCCACCATTTTTAAAGAATGTTTATTTTTTATTTCAAAATATTAAGGGGGTACGGATGTTTTTGGTTACATGGATCGCTTTTGTAATGCTTGAGTCATGGCTGTGGGTATGCCCGTCACCCAAATAGTGTTCACTGTACCCATTAGGTAGGTTTTTGCCCTTCCGCTTCAACCCCACCCCCACCACCTGTTTTTTTTTTTCTGCTTTACCCACTCTCCTGAAGAGGAAACAGTGAGAATTCAGGTTCTTAATTAACCACAGTTTTCAAGCACAAAGAAAGCGACTCGCTACTCCTTGTTCTTGGGCGTTACAGTTCAGAAAACGAACCTTTGCAGCAGCAACTGATTTCCCAGGAAACCTGGTCCAGTGAATGGCTGTGCTTGAAAACACTACTCTATTAATATTACAGAAGGGCGCTGATAAATGACTGAAAATTCGGTCCATTAGTTATCCAGATATTCATCTCTTCATGCCAAATGTCTGATATTTTATTGACTTTTTGAAAGTATCAACCAGATGTTCAGCTCAATTCGAACAGAGAAGGGGGTTCATTCAGCACTTTGCTGGTTAGCAATTTAGCTGCCCTGCGAACTGAAAGTATCTACTGCATATATAGATTTTAAGCTCAGGGTCATTGCCATATTATCCTGTGGCTGATAACTACTAACCTGCCTGGTTAATAGACCTTCCTTTCAAAGAAGAGGCTGACATGGACTGGTGCACAGTAGGTTCAATACATATTTGCTGAATTGCACCTAGATATTTGATTCCTAAGCAACCGAGGAAAGTTGCTTCACTTCCTAGGGAGGTAGGCATATTGGACAAGCAGTTAACGAGCTTCTAAGAATGTCCTTGAAAGAGAAATCACTTTGGCCCTGGTGGGATTGGAGTCAGGCATCTAGATTTACAGTATTTACTCGGCTGCCGTTTCTATTATCTAAAAATAAAGCAAAGCAGCTTGGAGTTGGCTAGTGAGTCTAAACCCTTCAGTGTTCAATTACTTAGTAGCTTGGCGTACGATGCTCAGTGTGTAAAGATCTGGTGACTCCACAAAGGAGCATATCAGAGGCAGGATTTAAAGATAGAAATCCCATGTAGCAATTTGCCTTTTTGCAGTATTTATAAAATCAGCCATCTGGATGCTCATTGTCCAAATAAAATGATCTCTCTTACGATTGTGGGCTTTTTCTCAAAGGCATCATTTTCTAAACTGTGTTCCGAGGAATAGCAGCTGTTAATAGGTTTTCTAAGAAAAAGAGGCGGGATTGTGGTCAATATGTTTGGAAATTGTTGGGTGAAATTTAATGACATAGGTTTCTTGGCTGTAGGAATCTTTAATAGGCTAAAGCATATTGTGACTCTCCGAGGGCTTCTGAATCCTGCCTGGACTGTGCTTCTTACCCTCACTTCTGCAGTTGACCAGTGTTTGTTTGTTTGTTTGTTTGTTTTAACTATTTATTTATTTATTTAGAGACAGGGTCTCTCTGTAATCCCCAGGCCGGTCTCAAAATTCTGGCCTCAAGCAATCCTCCCAGCTTGGTCTCCCAAAGTGCTGGGACTACAGGTGTGAGCCACCCCACCCTGCCTGCTTTATTTTTAATCTTTCTAGTGCTTAGACCAGGGGGTTGGCAAACATTTTCTGTACAGGGCTAGATACTAAATGTTTTAGCTTGTGCAGGCGATACAGTCTCTGTTGCAACTACTCAACTGTACCACTGAACGCCAAAGCTGTGCCCCTAAAGCTACCATAGACAAATACCTAAATGAATGGATGTGGCTGTGTTTTATATAAACTTTATTTATGAACACTGAAATTTGAATTTCAAATCATTTCCTGTGTCATGAAATATTATTAGTCTTTTAAATTTTTCCCACCAACCATTTAAAAATGTAGAGCTCATTCTTAGCTCAAGGGCCACAAAAAACTGACACTGGGTTGGGTTTGGCCTGAAGCTTTGCTGACCCCTGGCCTAGACAAATGACAGGCATGTAAAAGATGGTCCCACCACAGCTGACTTTTTGATTGCTGTGAGAGGAGAAAGTTTCAGCTGTTTGACCTTGATCTTATGCTCTGTCTTACATCTTGCATGTCAGTCCCCCAAGGTAGCATCCCATGGGTGAGTTGTATTCTTCTGTGCAAAGCCAGTGGGGGAGCTGTGAGCAGAGAAAGGACAGTGATGTTTGCAGAACAAAACCCACAGATGACCACTAAGGAGTGAAACCATTTTTCTCTGTCTAATAAAATAACTCTTGTTTTTATTCTGATAATAAAAGAGAGTTAATGCTCATAATTTTTTAATTAAAAATACTGAAAGTTATAAAAGAGAGCAAATGTCATTTAAAAGAATGCTGCCAACCTGTCACCGCTAAGAACATTCTTTTAGGTGTTCCATCTGTCCCCCTTACCTCCTCTCCTCCTTTGCCTGTGGATCGTGCTTGTCAAAGAGAGGCAAAGTGCATTTGGGGATCTGGTCTCTTTTCTCGAGCATCTCTGGTCTCTTGGGGCCACCTCCCTCCCTAGGGATATTAGAGGGAGTTCTTTTCCTTCTAGAGTGTGAATGGAGGGAGACTTCAGGTGGAACTGTACGTGGCTCAGCCCTGGGGGAGAAGTGGAAGCTTAAGAGAAAATAATGCTCGACAGATTAGATGTAATTTGTGTAATTTGGAGCTGCAGTAATGAGAATAGGCTGTAACAGAAAGTCTAATCTGATTCATCCAACACACGTTTTGATTCCTTTTGTGCAGATGGCTCTGCTAGGTGCTGAGGAAACCAAGATGCATAAGGCAAAGTTGCTTCCTTTAAGGAGCTTCCTGTCTGGTTGGGGAGAGAATTGCAAAGAGATTATAGCACAGACCGGCCTGTGTCCAATGCATGAGCCAAGTGCTGTGGGAACACAAAGGAAAAAGCAATTAAAATGCAATTATCAATTAATTTAGCCTGTTCTCTGGCACAAGTAAGAGGGCATCCTGTCTGCCTTCCACTCCAGCCCCACTCGGGTCCTCTTCCACTTGCTCGTTCTGCTTTTGGTTCCTAGGATGGGGCACCTGCTCTCCTGGGTGCTTTTGCTTGGATTGTCTCCTTCCTCCCTGGTGAACTCACATTTTTGGGTCTCAAATATCATTGGGCCCTTTGCCTGGCCTCTTCCTCAGGCTTCACATGCCTCTCTCTTAGCTCATTGTTTTCTTTGCTATCACCCCACCCCTCGAAATTTATAACATATTTACTGCCTGTCTCGCTGGGCAGGGATCACGCCTGCTTTATTTGCCCAGCACTCGCTGTGCTCTGTGAATACCTGCTGAACGAATGAAAAACACATGGCTCTTAAATGAGAGAATAGGCTCTGATGAGAACAGGGAGTCGAGGCTGGTTGTGCCAGTTAAGACAGGGTGGGCTCTGGCGACTTAACAAAGAGAGTCGCTGAAAGCTGGATTGGGTCTTGGAACAGAAAAACGACGTGAGTGGAAACACGGGTGACTTCGCATCAGTCTGTGGTTTACTGAAGGGCGACGTGCCCATGCTCCATTCTTAGTTTTGACAACCTGCTGTCGTTCCGTATGATGTGAACATGAGAGCCAGACAGGCGAAGGGCACGTGGGAACTCTGTGTAGTGTCATTGCAACTGTTCTGTAAATCTAAAATTATTCCAAAATAAAAATCCTTATTTTAAAAAGGGAGGGAGATGAGAAGAGACAAAAGAATTCAGCCAGTGCGTTTGGGCAACGCGAAACTCTCTCATGGAAAGTGTGAATATTGATGTCTTTTTCAGAGTTTTGTTTAGAACTCCTTTCAGAATGCTGTTATCATTCGTGACTTTCTTTTTTTTTTTGGTTCTGTGATATCCAATCAAGAAAGGCTTTTCCGTGGGTAGTCGACCCAGTCACATTTGGTAGGTGTGTGATAAGAGCCAAGAAACCACAGTTATTACACTGAGCTTTCTGTCCCTACCCAGACAGTCAAAGATTGGAAATGAACAAACAACAAAGTTAATCACATTCAAAAACGAGAAGAAAAATACTAAAAGATCTTTCCTCCTGTATACCAAGTTCTATTATATGATTAAATTGGAGCATATTTTGTATTTTTCAAGAAATATCAGGTCACAATTTAAAAAAAAACTCTTAAAGCCTAACATGATGTTAATTGAATAATGACAAACTCTGTTTTTCCAAAATCTCAAGGCATCTTAATTCAGTCTAGGGCACTTATTAAGCATCTACTGAATGTATGGTACTGTTGGAGCAGCAGCAGAGGCATTTTTTAAAATAAATGAAACCCTGCATCTGCGATCAAAGAATTCCAGTTTCAAAGGAGAGGATCTCTTGTGATCTCAAGAGTATTTTAAAAGTCTCTCCCCAAAAAGGAGCTTGCAAAATTTATTCCCATTCCTTTACTTTAAATAGTAAATGCATGTCTTAATAGTATATAATATGTTTAAGCATAATTTGCAAAGTCAAGTTACACTGAAATCAGACCAAAGTATCAGAACTTATGACTCATTCTACTAATACTTAACTGATTTTTTTTCCTTTTGTTTTATAACTTGTAATCATTATAAGCTGAGCCATGACCTATGATTAAATCTTGGCTGCTCAGGTGCAGAGTGATGAAGCCTGAACATACTAATAGGCTCTTCTCAAACCAGCTGTTGGAAAGGACCAAGAAAAACTATCAAGTTTCCAGCCCTACCTGTCTTCCACTGGGTTAGAGATTCTGTTTCTTGGCTCATACTAAAGTCACCTGTGCCTGGACACCACCAAAAAACCAATTACAGATTCTAATCCCTGGGTATATGCATTAGGCCTATGATCGTAAATGAGTTTGTGTTAAGCTACAAGATCAAGATTGCTACTCTTTTACGTTGTGAACATGCTGAAAGACTGAGCAGGGAAAATGGAGCTCGACTCTCAGAACATTCCGTCTGAAGGACCCCCTTCGAACATAGCAACTGTTCAGTTGGTGGAATTTGGTTATACAAGTAATGAGTATTTTGTGAGAAATCCTCTCATGGGCTCTGTACCATTAACAATCTTTTACAACAAAGACAGCTGAAATGAATAGGGGAAGAGTAGAAAATGTCATCTGAAAAAAATGCCAACAATGGTCACTACTAGCACGTTCAGCCATCCTGGTTTGCCTGGGACTGTCCTCATTTCAGTACTGAAAAGTCCACATCCCAGGAAACCATCAGTTCTGGGCAAACAGGGGTCACTGTACCACTACCCTGCCTTATGGAGATTGCAAGGGTTGAGAAGGCATTTGCTGCCCAGTGCTGAGCAACAGAGGTGGTCTCCCCTTCTTATCCAGGGCATTAAAAGCCGGGTACTATGATACTGAAGAGTCACTGCTACAAGAACATGACACAGAAGAGAAAAACACCTGTGTAGAATGAGCTGGTGTATTGGTTGCATGATAACCAAATGAACAAAGCAGTGTTTGTTGGTGTTTGCTTAGGGTTCTTTAGTGTTAATGTTAACTATATATTAAGATGGGAAACAGCTTTGTTTTAAGGAATGCACCTTTAAAATATTATTCACTAGCAAGGTATTTAACCTGTACAATGAAGCCAGGAAACTCTGGCCAGATTTTCCCACTATGTTTTCTGAAAGGGCCATAGTTAATGTCTGACTATTATTTATTTTTTAGACAGGGTTTCACTCTGTTGCCTGGGCTAAAGTGCAGTGGTGTCATCATAGCTCACAGCAACCTCAAACTCCTGGACTCAAGCAATCCTCCTGCTTCAGCGTCCTGAGTAGCTGGGACGACAGGCATGCCACTGCGCCAGGCTAATTTTTCTATTTTTTGTAGAGACAGGGTTGCTGTGTTGCTCAGGCTGGTCTTGAACTCCTGGCCTCAAGCAGTCCTCCCACCGCAGCCTCCCAAAGTGCTGGGATTACAGGCGTGAGTGACCGTGCCCGGCCTGGCTATTCTTAATAGCAATTTCTGGCTCATCAAGTTGACCTTTTCCATTCTTTTCAGGTGGGCTGAGACTTAAAGGAGTGTAGTAATTTAGTGGCATTCACTGCAGGGGCTGCGTAGAAACTGTCACTCTGCTTTTAAAAAATCTTTTTGACTCTGGGAGGCCGAGGCGGGTGGATAGCTCAAGGTCAGGAGTTCGAAACCAGCCTGACCAAGAGCGAGACCCCGTCTCTAAAAAAAAAAAAAAAAAAAAAAAAAAAAAAATCTTTTTGAGGTAATAGATGCTCATTATAAAAATTCAAACAATACAGAAATGTAGAAAGTAGACAGTAGAAGCCATTTCCCATTCTCAAACTGCCATCTCACCCGAAGTTTGATGTATATACTCCCAGTCTTTTGTTGGACATATATTAACATATGTGGTTATTTATTTATTTATTTATTTTTTTAAATTTTTTTTTATTCCATCTTGTAATGGGGGTACAAATATTGTTAGGGTTACATACATTGCCCCTACCCCTCTCCCCTCCACATGCCAGCGCTTCAAGCGAGTCCAATCCCCAGGTGGTGCAGATGGCACACATTATGTAACTCTACACTACTCCCCCCCTCCCGCCTGCCCTCCATCCAACATATTTTCTTTTTTTTTTTTTACATGTTGGATACCTTGTATAGCTTTGCCTCTCCCTAAGAAGGGTTAGAGGTATGCCCTTCCCCCCGACAATGCTTGCCACATCCCTATGATGTGGATCTTGCCCCCCCTCCCGAAACCCTGGTGAACCCAACCACCATTTGAGCACCATAGTTTTAAACAGTCAGAGCCAATTTAACATATGTGTTTTTAAAAATAAATTGGATAATATTATGTGTGCTAATTGTAGTCTAATTTTTTCACCCAGACAACATATCATGACCATCTTTCTATATCAGTAATAAAGAATTATCTCATCCTTTTTTGAAGACTGCATAATTTTTCATTGGTTATATCTCATTATATCTTTTTGTTAAATCAGTTCCTTAGTGATGGATATTTAGGCTATATGACATTCTTGCTCTCATAAAGGATGCTGAAGTAAATATCTTTTTCCATTTTTGCATATCTGTCCAATTATTTCCTTTGTACAAATTCTTAAAAGTGGAATTGTTGAGTTAAAGGCTTCCAGCTAGGTTTAGAATGTAGGAGATAGGCAAGTCTGAGTTTATTGTATGGGGTCCATTTTTGAGACTAAATGAAAATTTCTTAACTTGAGGAAAAAAGAAAAATGATGATAAAGTGGAAAAGGCAGCAGACTAGGAGATAGAATACCTTGGTTCTAGTCCTCATTCACCTCCCAACTAACTGATTGACCTTCGACAATCTCTGTAACATATTACCCGCTCTGATACGTCCTCTGTGATGTGTCACTAATCACACTGTGTAATAATGGCTGACTTCCTTGTCTGATCACTGCCCTCTTTCGAGGGCAGAAACTGTGACCTGTTTGTCTTTGAATCCCCAGTGCCTACCACAGTGTGTGACACATGTAGATGTTTGCTTAATCTTTGTGGAATAAAACAATTGATCTTTAAAATAAGTGATTGGACACAGTAATACAAAATTCTAGGATTTTATGATAATTAAAAGTTGAAGGGAACTGCAGAACAACCACCAAGGAAACAACTCAAGATAATATAGTAAAAAACACAAACAAAAGAATTAAAATGGTACACTAGAAAATGTCTATTTAACATAAAAGAAGGCAATAAAGGAGGAACAGAGGAACAGAAAAGACACGAGACATACAGAAAACAAAATAGCAGAATGGCAAGTGAAAATCCAACCACATCAATAATGAAGTAAACGCAAATGGTTAAACATTCAAATCAACAGGCAAAGATTGTGAGACTGGATTTAAAAAAAAATAGGATCCGACTGCATGCTGGCTACAACAGGCACACTTCAGATTCAAAGACACAAATAGGTTGAAAAGAAAAAGATGGAAAAATATATACCATGCAAACATAAGAGGGCAGGAGGGGCAGACAGTATCAGACAAAAGACCTTAAGACAAAAAATGTGAGTAGAGACAAAGAGGGATATTTTATAGCGATGAAAGCATCAATTCATTAGGAAGATACAACAATTATAAACATGTATATGCCTACCAACAAGAGTAGAAGAGAACTGTAGGATGAGTTATACATATTTTCAGAACCATCCCTTGGAACCTCTCTGGGTTCTTTATCTGGCGACCTCCTCTTCACTTCTCTAAGGTGTCATCATGTCCAAGTGCACCCTAGTGGCAGCTGTGATGGGGAAAAGGAATCACAGCAGCACCAACAGAAAACAGCCGGAGGGAAAAGGCACTGTCATTTTTAGATGTAGGGGAGATGTTTAAGAGCTCATTGTAAACATCGGACCTTCTAGTCTTCAGAATTTTGTCTGCCCGGAGTCAGTTTCTTCTCTTCTCAAGTCTCCTTTCCTTTAATTGGTCTTCCTCTTGCCACACCTTGTTTCTGAGAAATTCTGGTCTTGGTGGCAGAAATCTTACGTTTTCCTCATGGATTTAACATTCTTTTTTTGCACTAGTGCCAGTTCAACTCTTGGATGGAAAGTACCATCTTCTGGTGTGACGGGAAGCCCTGATTATTGATTTAAAATCCTCCTACCCTTCTTCAACTTCTTAGGAAGTTGACTCACAAAACAGGAGCTCTGTAAGTGGGTTGAGAATACTGAGTGGGATGGTGGGTGGATTCAAATAGGAGAAGTCCAGTGAGGATTAGTGACCCCATCTAAGAAAGAGTCCAAACTAAAGGTGTGGGGGTGGGGTGGGGATGTGGAGACTCTGGAGCCATCTTGGCCAGAGAGGGGTGCGAGGAGAAATACAAGATTGGGGGAGAGAGCAATAAAGGGATGTAAATGGAAGAGATGTGCATTTCAGGGGGGACATTGAGAAATTTTGCTCTGGAATGAGCAAAACAACCCTCTCCTTCATCTCCCAACAAAAGCTTCGATAAAACATAAGACATCACTTACTGCTGGGGCAGGGTTTGTTGTTTTCTTTAATTTTGTTTTTGTTGGTTTTGAATGTGATGATGTGCCAAGACCAGCCTGAAGGTGGCCAACAGCAAAAGTAGAGGTCGTCACTGGTGGGCTACATGGAGACTAGGAGTGAGCTTCACATCTCAAATATCAGCAAATACTGGCTGAACATGCACCCCCTCTGCCTAGTGACGGAGTTTCCAAAATGGATGAGACATCAGTGCCTATCCTCAAGGGATTTGTGGGCTGGTAAGGGAGACAGATGCATTAACAGATAATTATATAATATGCTAAGTGCTTCATTACAGGGAAAATCTGCATGCATTGGGAGCTGTGGGGCTTCTGACCGACCCTGGGGACCCCAGGAAGGCATTCAGACAGGGATGACACCTGGCTCAGTTCTCCGGTGAAGAAAGACATGAGCAAAGTCACGGAAGTACGAAGCAGAGTGGTGCTTCCTGGGATCTAAAGCAGTTCAGGCCAGGTACAGTGGCTCACACCTGTAATCCTAGCACTTTGGGAGGCTAAGGTGGGAGGATCGCTTGAGGTCAGGAGTTCAGGACCAGCCTGAGTAAGAGCGAGACCCCATCTCTGAAAAATTAGCCGGGCGTGGTGACACACGCCTGTAGTCCCAGCTGCTCAGGAGGCTGAGGCAGGAGGATCAGTTGAGCCCAAGAGTTTGAGGTTGCAGTGAGCTGTGATGACACCACAGCACTCTAGCCCAAGTGACGAAGAGAGGCCCTGTCTCAAAACAACAACAACAACAAAAAAACAAACTAAAAGCAATTCATTATCAATAGAACATGCCCTGCATGAGTTCCTGTCTTACCTACTCTTCCTTCCTTTCTCCCTTCTTCCCTCCTTCCTTTCCACACTTGTCCTTCACTTCTCAGAGTTCATTCCATGCCATCCATGCCCAAAGCCCAATGCTAGGAGCCAGGAATAAAAGGAGGGGAAAAAATCCAATGTAGCCATTGGCCTCATGGAATTAATCACACAAATAAAAATATAATTTCAACTTGTGGTAAGTGCTCCAAAGGAAAAGTCCAAGTAGGGTGGCTAGTTAAAATACAGGGTACCCAGTTAACTTTGAATGTCAGATAAACAACACATACAATTTTTTTTAGTGAAAATATATCCCATGTGGTATTTGGGACACGCCTATCCTAAAAACATTTTGTTATTGATGTGAAATTCAAAGTTAAGTGGGAGTCCTGTATTTTTATTCGCTGAACCTGGCAACCTTAAATCCAGGATGCCGGGAGAGTACGTGACTGGTGGACGTGCGTGCATCGGGGGTGCATCGAGGAGGGTGTTGGGGAAGGTCTGAGATCTGCAGAACACACGGCAGCACCTGTGAGAGGAGGGTGACCTCAGAGGAGGAGACGACGTGGGTAGATACAGAAAGCAGCCCAGACAGCATTTGAGAGTCTGAGAGGAGCCTTCCTGGGGCTTGAGCACAGAGATCGTCACTAGGGTATGGAGAGATGAGAAGCAATTGGAAGGTGAATAAATATCTCTCGTGTTTAAGGAGGGATGCAGTACAAGCAAATGTCAGGTACAGTGACTCAGGTTCTTGCTTCCGAAAGATGAGTCAGCGGAGACGGGCAGTGGACTCAGCCCCTCTGCTGCCAGATGTCAGGGAATCGTGACTCAGTGGCCAGTACGAGGCCAGCACGAGATCCTTCCACTCTGCAGAGTCGTCCCCCAGATGAATCTGACTTTGCCTGTAAACCACAGAGAGTTTTAAAGCATGGAAAAGGTTCTGGGAGGCCAGTTCATTTCAGCTTAAACACAAAGTGCAGCATGACCGATCTGGCAGAGGGAAACTGAGGGGAGAAACCTTTTAGTAAACCGTGCGGGCTTTGTCTGCCACCCGACACTAGAGCAGTGGTTCTCACCCAGTGGTGATGCCCCCACCCCAGGGGACATTCGGCAACGTTGAGCAGGATTCTTAATTGTCACAACTGGGGGGAGGGAGGTGCTACTGGCGTCCAGTGGGTAGAGGCCACAGGGTGCACAGGACAGCTCTCCTCCTTCCCAACAAAGATTTTTCTGGCCCACAGTGCCAATAGTGCCAGGGGTGAGAAATCCTGGCATGCACGCAATGACGTGGGGAGGAGGGGAGATGTCATTCTGAATCCAATGACAGGAATGAGGTCCCGTGCTTCCATCGGTAGTATGGACAGTAGGGCCTTTGAAATACCCTTTAAGGCATCCTTTGGGCCACTGTTACAACAGAAGTGTGGCTGGGTCCTAACACCAAGAGGGAACGAGTGAGCTTGGAAGCCTGGGAGGAGGACGAGTGAGGAGGAGAGGCGGGAGGTGGGAAACGCATAAAAATATGCCCTCCCCTTAACCACTGTCCCTGCCTCATTGTTTGACCCACTGAGGTCTTATTCACCCTCCAAATAGCCTGACCTTGGCTTTCACACAGCCTCCTGTAATATATTTTCTTTGTAGCCTAACAGTGATCATAGTAATTCTCATCTTAAATATTCCCCCAAAGATGTCACTTTGGGAGAACATGTTCAGGGAAAGCCACCTGCCTCCTCATCCCAGCCCCCATCCCTTTTCATCTGAGGCATAAGACTAGCATAGATGAAAACCTAACCTCCTTGAGCGTGTGAAAGATGTGCGTGCTAGACTGTTATGTGTTTTGACTGGTGTGGTGGTTATGTGAATCTGCACTTGACAAAATTGCACTGAACTGTACACACACACACACAAAATGAATTTATGTAAAACTGGTGATTAACACAGAGTAGGCAAAAAGAAAACCAAAAACTGGTGAAATCTGAATAGGGTCACTAGATTTTATCAATGTTGATTTCCTGGTTGTGACATTGCACTATGGTTATGCAAGATGTTATCATTGGAGAAAATTATATATTTTTTAATATTTTATTTATTTATTTCTTTTGAGACAGAATCTTACTTTGTTGCCTGGGCTAGAGTGCCATGGCATCAGCCTAGCTCACAGCAACCTCAAACTCCTGGGCTTAAGCGATCCTCCTGCCTCAGCTTCCCGTGTAGCTGGGACTATGGGCGCTTGCCCCCACGCCCAGCTAATTTTTTGTTTGTATTTTTAGTTGCCTGGCTAATTTTTTCTATGTTTAGTAGAGATGGGGTCTCACTCTTGCTCAGGCTGGTGTCGATCTTCTGATCTCAAGCGATCCTCCCACCTTGGCCTCCCAGAGTGCTAGGATTACAGGTGTGAGCCACCGCACCTGGCCTGGAGAAAATTAAGTAAAAGTTTTTCAGGATCTCTCTGTATTACTTTTTACAATTGCATGTAAATCTATAATTATTTCTACATAAAACATTTTTAAAACCCCCCTAAAACCCTAACAATGTCCAGGTTTGGTTGATGCTAATATCTTTGTGTCAGAGTCTTTTTTAGAAAACTAAAACAAAACCTTCAAGATTCAGCTAAGGATTCCTATTCAGTCCTCTTTCTTTCCAGAAGTGAGCCCTGTTACGGAATTAATATCAGATCCTTCTTATCCACATGTTTGTTTTTACTGCGTAATATATATATATATATATATATATATCTTCATAAACAATATGTGAGATCATGCTATACATATCCTTTTACAACTTGTTTTTGCCACTAAACATTATATTTTCAGGATTTATGTATGTTGACACATGTAGACCAATTCTTTTATTTTTTCAACTGCTCAAAGCATTTGTAATATATAAATATACCACAATCTTCAACCAATCTCCCACTGGTATTGTATAGGTTGTTTTCAAATTTTCACTGTTACCAAACACTGCTTTCATGACTGTCCTGGTACATATGCCTTTTGGGGCCCAGGAGCAAGAGTTTCTGCAGGGTATTCATCTAGACGTCGAAGTGCTGAGCAGACACTGTGCACATACTCAATTTTAGTAAACACTGTCAACTTGTTATCCAACTGTGATTGTGAAAATTTATGCCTCTCCATTTCTTTACATCTTCACCAACCAACTCTAAGCTATCAAGACTGTCAAAAGTTTGCCAATCTGACGGATGTGAAAGAGTATTTCATTGCTGTTCTGCTTTTGCATTTTCCTGATTGCCAATGAGGTTAGACATCTTTTCATATGTTTCATAGCTATTTGAGTTTTCTCTTCTGTGAATCATGAGTTCATATCCTTTTGCTCTTTTTTTCTGTTGTGTTGTCATTTTCATAAGCATTCTTTATATTTGGTTCCTGATCTTTTGTATGTTCATGTATTATACCTTTCAGTCTGTGGCTTGTCTTTTTTTTAAAAAAAGTTTTATTTTGAGATTATTATAGTTTGCACGTAGTTGGAAGAAATAACACACAGATCTCCATTTACCTTTCACTGATTTCCCCCAATGGTGACATTTTGCACAGGAAATTGACATCAATACAATCCATTGATCTTATTCAGATTTCACGAGATTTACGCGTATTTAGTTCTATACGATGTCATCATGTGTTTCATCGATTTGTGTGACCAGCAACACGGTCAACATACAGAACAGTTCCAAGACAAGAGTCCCTCCTGCTGCTCTTGTACAGCCATTTACCTTCCCCCACTCAACCCCTGGCAACTACTGATTAGTACTCCATTTCCACAATCTTGTCATTTCAAGAATGTTAAATAAATGGAATTACACAGTATATAACCTGTTTGAGATTGACTTTTTTCATTCACTATAATTCTCTCGAGATCCATTCAAGTTGCCATGGGTATCAGTAGTTGGTTCCTTTTTATTGCTGAGTAGAATTTTGTGGTGTAGATGGATCACAATTTGTGTCACCTGTATCATTTCCAGTTTGAGGCTATTGTGAATTATGCTGCTACAAATAATCATGTACAAATTTTAGTGTGGACATAAGTTTTTATTTCTCTGAGATGAACACTCAGGTGTGCAGTTGCTGAGTCACATGGAAGCGCATATTTAGCTTTATTAGAAATTGTAAAAGTATTTTCTAGAGTATCTGTGTGCGGTTTGACATTCTCACTAGCAATGCATAAGTGACCCAGTTTCTTCCTGTCCTCACCAGCATTTGGTATTAGTGCTATTTTTTATTTTAGCTATTCTGATAGGTGTGCAGTGATATCTCATTGTGGTTTTAATTTGCATTTTCTCTATAGCTAATGCTGTTGAACATCTTTTCCTGGGCTTATTTGAGTGTCCATCTATATATTCTCTTCAGTGAAATGTCTGGTCATGTCTTTTGTCCATTTACTACTCTGATTGTTTTTTTTCTGCTGTTGAGTTTTAAGAGTTATTTATGTATTCTAGATACAGGTCTTTGTTGGATATGTCGTTTGCAAATATTTCCTCCTCTGTAGCTTGATTTTTCACTCTCTTCATAGATACTTTTGTAGAGCAAAATTTTAATTTGGATGAGATCTAATTCATCAGTTTTTTCTTTTGTGGATCATTACTTGATTTGATTGGATTTTTTTTTTGAGACAGAGTCTTGCTCTGTCGCCCTGGGTAGAGTGCAGTGGTGTCATCGTAGCTCACTGCAGCCTCAAACTCCTGGGCTCAAGCAATTCTCCTGCCTCAGCCTTCCAAGTAGCTGGGACTACAGGTGCTTGCCACGATGCCTGGCTAATTTTTCTATTTTTAGTAGAGACGGGGTCTCATTCTTGCTCAGGCTGGTCTTGAACTCCTGAGCTCAAGCAATCCTCCCGCCTCGGCCTCCCAGAGGGCTAGGATTATAGGTGTGAGCCACTGTGCCTGGCCCTGATAATGTCTTTATTTCCCTTTCATTCCTGAAAGATATTTTTGCCAGATTTAGAATTCACAATTCATAATTCTCTACTTTTAGTACTTGAAAATGTTGAGTCACTTCCTTCTAGTTGCTATGGTTTTAGAAGAGAAAGCCATTGTCATTCAAATTCATGTTCCCCTTTAAGTAATATTTTGTTTCTCTCTGGATCCTTTCGAGATTTTTTTTTTTGGTCAGAAGTTTAATGATATGTCTTGGTATGAATTTCTTTGGATTTATCTTATTTGAGATTTTTTCGTCTTCTTGAATCTGTAGGTTGTCTTTCATCAAATTTGGGAAGTTTTCAACCGTTATTTCTTCACATACCTTTTTAGTACCATATTCTTTCTCCTCTCCTTCCTGGACTCTGATGACATGAATATTAACTTTCATTATTGTCCTATGGGCTCCTGAGACTCTCTTTATTTGTTTATTTTTTCAGTCTGTTTTCTCTGTCATTTAGATTGGGTAATTCTGTTCACCTGTCCTCAAGTGCATTGACTCTATACTCGGTCATTCTAGTATTGAGCCCATCTAATGATGTTTTCATTTTTGTTATTGTATTCTGCAATTCTATCATTTCCATTTGATTCCTTTTTATAATTTTTTCCTAAGATTTCTTTCTTGAGATTTTCTAATTGTAATTGCTTTTGAGGCATCTTTAAAATCTTTGATAATTCCAACGTGTGATTCATCTTGGTGTTGGCATCAGTTTGGTTGTCTTTTCTCATTCAAATGGTGATTTTCTTGATCCTTGTTATGAGGAGTAATGATTTTCCATTGTTTCCTGGATATTTTGGATATTACTGCATAAGACTCTCTGCATCTTGATTTTTCTTTTGTTCCAAAGCAGGTAGTCTCCTTTTGAGATGTAGTGTGAGAGCTGGGTGGGTGTGTAGGTTCCCCTTTGGTTCTGCTGCCATTTTTGTAGCAAGAGTGGGGTATAAGCTTAAACTGCCACATTGCTTTGTAGTGGGGGTGGTGTTCAGTTCTTGGCTGGGCTCTGCTGCCACCAGGGAGTAGGGACGTGGAGAGCTGACTCACACCACTTTGTTCCTGCAGGGTGAGGGCAGGAGCTTTGCTCTCCACTGGGTCTCCCTGACACCAGTGTTGGGAGAGTGAGACAGGAGTGCAGACCAGCCCTGTACAAAGTTAGAGGACAGTCCAAAAGACCACTCTCACTTCTGACACTAGCTGCAAGTTTAAGGGTCCCCCAAACTATCGTCGGGTTTGATGATTTGCTAGAAGGACTCACAGAACTCACTGAAAGCTGTTATACTCACAGATTATTACAGTGACAGAATACAGGTTAAAATCAGCCAAGGGAAGAGGCATGTGGGTCAGAGTCCAGGTAAGTTCCAAACATAGCGCTTACGGTTATCCTCTGCCAGTGAATTAATGGACGGCTTTCATTTCCTGGCAATGATGTTTGACAGTATGCATGGAATACCAACCAGGGAAGCTCACCCAAGCCTTGGTGTCACCACTAGATCCTCTGATATTTCTAGGGAAATCAGAGCACCAGCTCGTTCCACTAGGTGGGGGATGGAGGATCAGCTCTCAATTCATTCCCATCTACACTACCCTGGCAGGGGAATCAGACAGTTCCCACCTGCTTCTGCCATGTGGGCATTGGAAGATCAGCTTTAATCTCCTGTCAATGATGTATGAAAATATACATGAAGTACTGCCAGCCAGAGAAGCTCCCCTGGAACTCGGTGTCCAGAGTTTTTATTGGGGCTCAGTCATGTAGAACTAGTTGGCTGTTCTCATAGCTGACCTCAGTCTCCAGCTCCTGTGAAGATTAAGCTGACCCAAAGCCCCCACCCCAGATCACATTGTTTGACTTTCTATTGTGGCCTAAAGCACCCCAGGGAACAAAGACACTTTTATCAAGCAGGACATTCCAAGGGCTAAGAGAAGACCTCCCAGGAGTTGAGGGCAAAGGCAGGTCCACTCTTTGGGCAAGGTTAAATTCCTTCCTATATACCCTGGTTCATAGCATCTTATTCACCCTTATTGCTGCCAGGTGGGTGTGGAGGTTCTGCTTCCTGGTGGGCCCCATTGACACCAGCATGGTGGAACATGGAGGCTGACTAGCCATGACTTGCACCACTTGTCCAGTTTGGTGATGCTGGTTGGGATGGAGGCTCAGCTGCTGGCTGGGCTCTGCCAGCACCAGGGGTGGGGAGGAAGGGTGAGAAGTAGTGGTGAGTAGCACCAGCTCATAAAGTCTGCTGGAAGGGAGGAGAGAGAAGGAAAGGGGAGAGAAAGTTCAGCACAAGACTCTGCTAACACTGCGCTGCCAGGGAAATCAGAGCACCACTTTCTTCCACTGGGTAGGGGATGGAGGATCCCCACTCGTTCCCATCTGCACTACCCCAGCAGGGTAATCAGGGCATCACTACCTGCTTCTGTCACGTGTAAGTTGGAAGATCGGATCCCCAGTTGACTCCTCTGAAATGACAAGGAAGGGGTTGTAGCTTTTCCATTGGTGTTTGGCTACTAGGGCAGGTATTGTCAAAAAAGATATTTCTGTTGTTAGGTTACCCTGTTCCTCATCCTTTTGTTCGGGGGGGGGGGGATAGGCTTTTCTTAGAGCTTTTTTGTCTGTGCCAGTTGGGGGTTCCAGGTCAGAGGCTTCTCCTGTACCCTGTCAGGGACACTAGGACATACGAAAGCCAATACAGAAGCCCAGGGGACTCACCCCCATGAGCGCCTCAAGCCCTGAGATCCAGGAGTTGTCTGCCACCTTCTTTTCGCCTTTTGGAGTCGCTATAAGCTTGTTGGGTTTAGTCTGAGATTCTTTTAGTTGTAGGAGAGGACCTGGGAAGAATGGGACTACTCCATCTTGGCCGGAACCAGAAGTCCTGTGGCTTGTCTTTTCATTTTGCTTATGGTGTATTTTGTTTTTAATTTTAATGAGTCAAATGGAGGCTGGGTGCAGTGGCTAACGCCTGTAATCCCAGCACTTTGGAAGGTTGAGGCGGGAGGATCAGTTGAGGCCAGGAGTTCGAGACCAGCCTGGGCAACATAATGAGACCCTATCTCTACTAAAAATAGAAAAATTAGCCGGGCATGGTGGTGCACACCTATAGTCCCAGCTACTCGGGAAGCTGAGGCAGGAGAATTGCCTAAGCCCAGGACTTTGAGATTGCTATGAGCTATGATATACCACTGCACTCTAGTCCGGATAACAGAGAGAGACCCTATCTCAAAAGGTTTTGGGTTTTTGTCTGTTTAAGAAATCCTTCTCTACATTCAGGTCATCAGGATAGTTTCATACTTTTTCTCTAGTTTTAAAGTGTTGTTTTTTTTTTTTTTCAAACTTTTGCCTTTAGTCTATCTGGAATTTATTTTTACATGTGATAGTGATTTTCAAAGTGTCATCCAAAGACCCTGGGTGCCTGAAACCCTTTTAGGAGGACCATGAGGTCAAACAATTTTCATAATGATGCTAAGATGTTATTTTTCTTTTTTATTGTGTTGACATTTCCAATGAAGGTGCAAAAGCATTGGTGGTTAACACTGCTGGTACCTTAGCACAAACCAAGGCACGGCGCCCAACTCCAGCAGTAATCATACTCTTTACCGCCATGCGCCCACAGTTAAACACACGCCAGTTTCACTTAAGTATGTTCTTGATGAAACTATGAGAATTATGAATTTTATTGACTCCTGATCCTGAGTATATGTCTTTGAACTATTCTGGAAGATGGAGAAGTACACATAAAGCGCTTCTGCTGAAGTCCTGGGGGGAAAGCATTTGTGCAATCGTTTGAACTAGCTGCTTTTTTTTTTTCTTCTGTGCATAGAACACCATTGAAAGAAAGCCTGAGAAACTATGGGCTTTTCAGCCTTGGATATTTGTCAGTTAGTTTCTCAAAAATAAATGAAATGAGTCTGTCACTTCAAGGAAAACAACTGACAGTGTTTGTTGCCAGTGATAAAACTTGAGCTTTCAGTAGACAATTAGAATTTTGGAAAACTGCATCTGTTACCATGAGCTTGACAGTTTCCCAATACAAGGATTTCCTGATGAGATTGGTGGTAATGTTAATGAATGTGATTTTTGTGATGAAATATGTCAACATTTGGAAGATCAGCATAACTCAGTGAACCAATGTTTTCTAAATAACTAATACATGATACCACAAAATCATGCTTGGGCAAAATATCTTTCAAAGAATTGATAGACTGATGGATTTTCATGTAACAGTATGAAAAGTCATGGATATATTATTTCTGATTCCACATTGCAACTAAACTTTAAGAAACTACTGCTTCTAGAGTTTGGGTGTCATAAAAAATAAGAATATTCACAATAATCTGGAAAGGCTATGAAAATACTTCTGCCTTTGCTAACTACACATTTCTGAGAGGCTGGAGTTTATATACTCCAACCAAAACAATGTATCATAATAGACAGAATGTCGAAGCAGATAGAGAATCCAGCCAGACACTGAAAAGATTTGCAAAAATGTAAAACAATGTCACTCATGATTTTTTTTTTGGGAAAAAAGAGTGTTTTTTAAAATTGAAAACTATGTTATCTATGTTGCCATGTAATGAATTTATAGCAATTATAAAAAATGAATTAGTTAATATTTCTGAAATCTCTGTTTCAATTTATCATGTAGTTAATATTGATAAATATATTTTTGAAAAAACCCTTTGGGTTCTCCATAATTGTTTTTAAAGTTCAAGAACTGCACATGGATCTGCACCTAGACTCTCATTTTCCATTATATGTTTTTATTTGTCCATACATATGCCAATTCCATACCATCTTAGTTACTATTACTTGATATTATCTTCATGTCTGGGAGAATTGGCATTTTACGATACGTCTTCCCATTCATGACTATGGTATATATTTCCATTTATTTGGATCTCCTTTTTATGTCCTTCAATCAAATTTTATTATTTTCTCCAAGATTTCATATGTTCGGTTAAATTCATTCCTAAGAACTTTTTATTTGCTATTGTAATGTTTATTAATTGAACATTTAAATTCATTGTTACTGCCATACAGGAATCTATTGATTTTTTAATCTTATAAGTAGCAACTTTGCTGAACTCTTTTTATTCATTTTAATAGTTTACAGATGCTCTTGAATTTTCTATGTGGATGATCTCATAATCTACAAATTAACAATATTTTGGTTTTTTTCTATTTCTTATGCTCCTTCTTTCCCTGATCTCATTGCACTGGCTCAGCCCTCGAGCGTAATGTTAATAGTGGTGACGTTACATGTCATCAAATGCTGTGACCTGCCGAGTCAGAATTTCTGATGACGGAGAAAGCCATCTAGCAGAGGGTGAAGGTTGTCTGGCACGGTGGATAAGGTAGTCTGGTATGGTAGTTACGAGCATGGCCTTTGAAGTTGGAAAGTCTGAGTTCACGTTGCAGTTCTGCCTTTACCTGACCCCGTGACCTTGGTAATCAATCACCTAACTTCCCACAGCCCTAGTTACATCTGTAAAATCAAGAATAGGTGGTAACATACAATGTTGTTATGAGAATTATATGAAATAAATGGTAGCTTTTTATTTGAGATCCTCTGCCATAGAGAGAGCCTTTGGACCATCAGTGACTTCTCACCTGCATTCTCCTTCAGGTCAGCTGTGCAGTTATGTATTCCATCTTATGCAGGAGTTCTACTCTGTAAATATGAATCCCTCTGTAGAAAAATCTTGGGATAAAGCAAACTTAAATACAGTCATGCACAGTATAATGATGTTTCCGTTAATGACAGCTGCATCTATGACAGTAGTCTCATCAGATTATAACGGAGGTGAAAAATTCCTGTCGCCCAGTGATATCATCCTCGTAATATCATAGTGCCATGCATGACTCATGTGTTTGTGGTGATGCTGGTGTATGCAAACCTACTGCACTGCCAGTCATATAAAAGTCTGGGACCTATAATTATGAGCAGGACATAATACTTGATAATGATAAACAACTATGTTATTGGTTTATGTATTTATTGTACTGTACTTTTTATTATTTTAGAGGATATTTCTCCCACTTATTAAAAAAAAGTTAACTGTAAAACAGCCTCAGGCAGGGCCTTCAGGAGGTGTTCCAGAAGGCATTGTGATCACAGGAGATGACAGCTCCATGCCTGTAATTCGTATTATTTCCCCTGAAGACCTTCCAGGGGGACAAGATGTGGAGGTGGAAGACAGTGAGTGATATTGATGATCTTAACCCTGTGTAGCCTTAAGCCTAGGTGTGTGTTTTGTGTCTTAGTTTTTAACAAAAAAGTTTAAAAAGTGAAAAAAAAGAGAAATTTTAAAAATAGGAAAAAGCTTATAAAGATACAAAGAAAGAAAAATTTTTTTTTTTTGAGACAGAGTCTCAACTGTGTTGCCTGGGTTAGAGTGCCATGGCGTCAGCTTAGCTCACAGCAACCTCAAACTCCTGCACAAGCAATCCTCCTGCCTCAGCCTCCCGAGTAGCTGGGACTACAGGCATGCGCCACCATGCCCGGCTAATTTTTTCTATATATATTTTCCAATTAATTTCTTTCTATTTTTATTAGAGACGGGGATCTCGCTCTTGCTCAGGCTGGTTTCGAACTCCTGACCTTGAGCGATCCGTCTGCCTCGGCCTCCCAGAGTGCTAGGATTATAGACGTGAGCCACTGCACCTGGCCAGAAAGAAAATATTTTTGTACAGCTGTACAATGTATGTTTTAAGCTGTGTTATTATGAGTCGAAAAGTTAAAAAATTAAAACATTTATAAAGTTAAAAAGTTACAGTAAGCTAAGGTTAATTTATTATTGAAGAAAAAAATTTTGAATAAATTTAGTGTAGCCTAAGTGCATAGTAATGCCTGAGGTCTTCACATTCACTCACCACTCACTCAGTGACTCACCCAGAGCAACTTCTGGTCTTGAAACTTCATTCATGGGAAGTACCCTATACAGGTGTACCATTTCTTACCTTTTATACCGTGTTTTCACTGTTCTTTTTCTGTGTTTAGATACGGTTGGATACACAAATACTTACCATTGTGTTACAGTTGCCTACAGTATTCATTCAGTACAGTTAACATGCTGGGCGGGTTTGTAACCTAGGAGGATTAGGCTATACCATATAGCCTAGGTGTGGAGTAGGCTCTACCATCTAGTTTGTGTAAGTACATCCTATGATATTCGACAAGGATGAAATCATCCAACAACACATTTCTCAGAACGTATCCTTGTTGTTAAGCAGTGGATGACTATACTTCCCCCCAAAATGCTCACTACAGCTGTTTGTTAAATCATGCGAAGTCAGCTTCAACTTGAAATACTGAACCTGGAAATTGGTTTGGCCTTTTGCAAGGGCACTTTGGCAGTATTGAACAGTGTTTTAAATAGACCTATCCTTTGACCCGGGAATTCCACTTTTTGGAACCTGTGTTACACAAATATCTGTGGGAATGCACAAAGATCTCTATAAAACAATTTCATTAGAGCATCGTATCTAGTAGTAAAAAATGGGAAACAATCTAAGAGTCCACCAATAGGGAAGTGGCAAAACTATGGTAGAGCCTTAAAGCCAAATACTGTATAGCTATTGTGTAATATAGAGGATCTACTTTCACTATCATGGAAAGGTCTTCAAGACAGGTCATTAAATGGAAAAACAAGTTGCAGAATATGTAGAGTATGTTCCCATTTCTGTTAAAAAAAATACAAAAACTCTACACGTTTGCATATATAGTATGTGTACCTAACTATCACCAGTCGTCAGTTACCTCTGGGAAGAGGAGTGGGCTTGGAAGAGAGGTGTCAAGGGAAGTCTTTTCTTTCTTTTTTAAGCATACTTCTCAATCATTTGGATTTTCTATAATGAGAATTAATTCACGTATTGCTTGTGTAATTATAAAATATTATCAGGACCCTGAACCAGACCTTCTGTGCAAGGCATTTCCTTGCAGGATAGAGTCCATCACCACTGATGCTGGCCAGGCACCTGCTGCCCCAAGCCTGCCCCGGGTTCTTTCCTTGAGTAAGAACCAGGCTCGAGAGAAGGGGAAGGGAAAGCCAGGCCCTAATCATGGGGGCCCCGCAGGAGTATGTATGACACTCAGGGAACATCTCTGTCTCTCAGGGAAAAAGACAGCTCAGTGTAGGGACTGAATTGTGTGCCTTGGTGTCAGTGCCCCAAACAGAAGCCCGTGAGCTGTGAGCAGAGACACTTTCTTTCCCCGCTGCCTGGGGCTGGGAGTCAGGCACTGAGAAAACATGCCGGTTGCCCCCAGAACCATCCAGTGTGTGGCTTTGAACCCTCTATCCATTTGTCGGCAGCCTCTGGAGGAGGTGCCTGGGGGGGAGGGCTGAGTGCTGGGTTAAAGCCAGCAGGTGGTCACCTTCCTCGAAGAGCAGCTCAGAGCTGAGTCACACCGCAGGGCAGGGGCACCTGTGGAAGCAGCCATGACTCACTGCCCCCTCCAGCTTCACATCTGGAGGAGGAAATTGCTAACAGGGAGCAAAGCGAGGTGACTTCCGGGGGCTGCCATGTGAGATTCGCCCATGTTTAAAAAACAACAACAAAAAAGTTTGTATAGGATTTAAAGCTAGCATTTATTACCTGCGTTCCTAGTTACAAAATTAATGCATGTGCATAATAATCATTGTAGCTACAATAATTGTACTGGGCATTTATCCTATGTCAGGTGCCAGCACTTGAAGCTTTACATGTATTGTGCCACTTTGTCTTTATGACTGTTCGAAGACGGAGGTCCTATTTACTATATCCATTTTACAGGCATGGAAACTGAGGCTATATATATGTGTGTGTGTGTGTATATATCTCACATAGAAAAAAATCACCCACAATTCTACCCTCCAAAGTTAACCAACATCCTGATGCTTGTTTTTCTAGTAATTTTTTCATGTTTTTTCCTGTGTAGCTAATATCTATTTACTTTCCCATATACTGCCTTTTTCGCTTAGCACGAAATTGCAGTCATATTCCCAAACCATCAAGTATTCTTCAATAACTTTGTTTTAACCAGCCCCTATGGCCAAACATTGGAAATTTCCAATATTTTCACTGTTACAAAGGGTGCTGTAGTGAGTATAGATCTTAGGGGGCTAAATTCTGATTATTCTTCTATGAGGAACATGGAAGAATAAATTCTTCTGAAGTAGGCTTCTGCATTTATAAGCTCTTCCCTCTCCTAGGAGGCACTTGGGCAAAGTGGTTGAGAGTTGGAGAGTTGGACAAACCTAGATTTGATTCCCAGATCTCTGCTAACTTACCAGCTGTGTAAACTAAGACGAGTCATGTTCCCTTTCTGGGTCTGACTTCCCCATCTATGAAACGGGGCTACGATAATATTTCCTACCTCAAATGGTTGCCCTGAGGATTAATGATGGAATTAATGCTTAGAAAGGGCTTAGCATTTTGTTATGAGGCCTAGAAAGCTTCTCTCCCCCTCCTCCTCCCTCTTGACCACCAAGTCAAGATCCAGCGCATCTTTCAGGGTCTAGCTCCAGTGCCATCCGCTCCGTGAAATCTCTTATATCTTCCTGGCTAGAAGTATGGCCTTTTCCTCCTTTTAAAAACATTGAAGCAAAATTCACATAACATAAAATTCACCATTTTAAAGTGTACCATTCAGTGGCATTAACTACATGCAACCAACATTTCTAGTTCCCAGACATTTTCATCATTCCACAAGTAAACTTTTTACTCATTAAGCAGAAGTCACTGTGCTTCAAAATTTCCCATATCCCATTTCCTGCATGACTGGATCTAGGGGCTCAGATGCAATCAGCAGGACTCAATCTTTCCATCTTCTTCTCTTTATTCTGCATCTACCTGTGTTGGCTTTACTCTCAGATGGATGCTTTCCATGTGTCTAAGCATCAGCTCTAAGCTTCCATTATTGGTCAGGTACAATCCCAAACAGAGGGAAAGACTTTCATTAAAAGTCCTGGAACTGACTCTTATGCCACCAACTTGGATAATTTGCCCAGATTGGGACCAATTACTGTGGTGGGGCAGAGGGGAAGAGGTGGCGGTGGAATATTCTGATTGGCCAAGTTCTGGGTCACATGACCATTCCCCCAAAGGACAATCAGGAAATGAGTGCTGAGTAGGGTAGAAGAACAGATGTCATTCAAAGTCTGGGCTTGGGGAGCTGGACTCAGAGGCCAGAGGCCTGATCTTGACCTTGCCATCACTTAGCAAATCTGGCCGGTCAGGCCCTCACACTTTCCATCTGTAAGTGGGCTTCTTGCCACTTGTTCAAATCCCCGTCATTACCTACCCAGGGAAGCCAGTGCTTTCTTTTTCCATCTCACTTGTTTAATTTATTCAGAGAAGCATTTGGATTGCCTCTGAACCATTTCCACCTTGAGAAATTGGGCTTATAGGACATTATGCAACAGCATTTTATATCCATTCTGATCATTTCAGTAATTGGTTCTGAGACACTGCTCGTTTCCCCAAGCTCCATTCCAAGTATAAACTACCATTTCCACCTATTTCTTTGGAAATAGGAAGAATATTTATTTTATTTCCAGAAAGAAAGGAAGTAAACAAATAATAAGAAAACTAAAGTGAATCCTAAAACCAATTTTTTGGTTCCCAGACTGTCCTATGCACCGTTCTAGGCATAGTCACCTAGTCCCTCTGCATACAAACCATTTATTCTTGGGAGCCGGCCTAGTTAGTGCACAGCTAAGGAAATAATCCAAAATCCTTCAAATCCATTATTTGTGAGGCCCATGCTGATGAGTCCGAGAATATTAAAACTGGCAGATTGTTTTGCTCTTAATGGAGCTATGTTTGAGGATTATTTTGGCTGTAGGTAACCAAAAGTCATTCAGTTCAGCCAAAGGTGGGTATTGTGGAAGGATTTTGGAGTGTATCACAGAACACAGGGTTGGGATTCCACTGGAATTCAAGAAGGGACTAGAGCTTGTTGTAGAACAAGAAGATCCCTTCTGCCACCTCCATCTCTTAACTGTGGTTTTCTCTTCATGTCTCCTTTATTCTTTTCTCTCAGGGAAGACTGGCTTTCTCTGGTTTTTAGAAGTTGTGGCACACAGCTGCCAGGTTTATATTTTAAGACAGCAGTTAAATTGAGTCTGGAATCTTCATCTCAATTCCAAACTCTGAGGGAAGGAGCCTATTGGTCCATCTGGGGTCAGATGTCCCACACCTGGTCCAATCAGATATGAAGAGGGGTAGGAGTTATGTTGTATGAACATGATCATGTTGATGGTTCATAGAAAAGATGCTTCCCAGGACAAAGAAAGTATATGTTGCACTGTGCTACTAATTAAATTTCAAACTATAGTGAACCCTTCTTGTCATCCCCACTTTTTAAAAATAAACCTGAGATGGTCTACCACATAGCATGACCTGTTCCTGGGGCCAGATTACTGGGGTTTGAATCCTGGTTCCAGTATTTGCCAGTCGTGTAATCTTAGGCAAATTACACAACCTGCCTCTACACCTTAGTTTTGTCATCTACAAAATAGTATAATAATAGCACCTACCTGACAGAGTGGTTGGGGTTCTTAAATGTATTGATATAAGTAAAATGGTTAGCAATCTGCCTGGTGTGTAGTAAAGGCTTAATAAATAATAGCTATTACTATTATTATTATTACTGTAAAGTTGATTTCAATTATGGCTTAGGTTACTTTTTAGGTTGTACTAAATATAGAAGATGCTTAAAAGGGAAGTTTTGTGATGGTGGGAAAATAGGTCTAAATAACCATTACTAGAATTGAACATGGCATTGCTGTTACCATTGTGATTGTTCTTTTAATTCTGTATGATACTTTTGATTTATAACCTTAAAAGCTTAAATAGGAGCTTCTTCTAAACAGCCTTATATAAAATATTAGCACTTCTTGCCATTTTACCTGGCAAGAAAAAGCAATTGTTTTATTATATTGCATAGTATAATATTGGAATTTAAAGCCTTTAATGAAAGGCAAGTTACAGAATGTCTCTTTCCTGGATGTCTTTAAACATAGAACCGAGTCACAGGACCCTTGAGGGCAGGGGTCTACAAACTTTTGCTTAAAGAGCTGATAGCAGCTATTTTTGTCTTTGAAGACCATATGGTCTCTATCTCAACTACTCAGCCCTGCTGTAGCTCAGCAGCAGTCGCTGGCAATACATAAACAAACGGGCATGGCTGTGTTCCAATCACGCTTTCTTTATAGACACTGAAATTTGGATTTTATATACTTGTTAACATCACCATCTATTATTTTTCTTTTGATTTTTGCTCCCTCAACCATTTAAAAATGTGGAAGCCATTCTTGGCTCACCAAAAGGCTGTACCAAAAGAGGTGGTGGGCTGGGTGTGGCCTTGGGACCATAGTTTTGGGACCCTATTTAGGAGCCAGTCCGCCGGCATTCTGACTGCAGGCAGGGTGGGAACAAGATGACTGCCCACAGCTCCTCGGGTTCTCTGACTCCAAAGGATGTGTTTCCCTCTGTTACCTCTCCTCCCGTATTTCTCCTAGAAGATATATAGTATTTGTGTGACTCTTGGTTTTTTGCAACAGAAAAACTCAGCCTGAACTGCTTATGCAAAAAAGGAATGCGCTTGTTTATATTCTCTAGGGGTGGTTGATCCAGGGGCCCAAAGTTTATCACTCATTTGCTCTCCATCTCTCAGCTCTTCTCCATGAGGGCTTTGTTCTTAGGATTCATGTGATGCCAGGGTTTCTGTTCCCCCAAGAGTTCACACAAAAGTTCTGGGCCTGCTACTTGGGGCGTGTCTCCAACCCCATGTCCATCTGAACCAGCCCTGGGGGTTAGGAAACGGAACACGGTGAGAGAGAGGCTCAGGCCCCACCTGGGTGAGGTCAGCCCCACTAAATACCCAAGACCTCGGAATGATGTGTATGTTGGTTCCCCAAAGGAATCGGGAGTCCTATTACCAAAGAAAGGTGAATGCATGCCGGAAGGCAAATCAACGAATGTCCACTACATGGGGGACATCACACTGTGACATTTAGAATCTAAATGCCCTGAACAAAATGGCAGGGACAGGAAATTGCTGTTTATACCCCCTCTTCATGGAGGAATTGCTTGTTTTGCCTTTGGCAAAATTCCCTCTTGCAGGTTCCAGCTTTGCTTAGAGCAGACCTTCTACCTCGGCAAACCTAGCGCCTAGAAAAGGTTTATTTTCCATCTTCCGTGTGGGCTCACAGCACTCTCGTGATTGAAATTTTCTTTTAGGGGAAGCAATGACTTGAATAGCTAACAGCCCAGGTCAGCTCTCAGCAAAGGCAGACAGAGCCGAACTTTCTAGCTGGGCCCAAAATAGCTATTTTCTGACGTGAGCTCTCCATGACTCATATTGGAGTTTTCAAGGCTTGGGGGTATTGTTGACATTTACTTTGTTCCTCCCACAGCCCAGAGTCTAACTTTTTCCACCTTCCCCCAAACATAACTAGGCACCTCCAGTTTATCCCATGGCACCCTTCATTCCGACCCTGTTTTTCTTTTACTCTCAGTGTCCCGTTCCAGATCCAATCTTTTCCCTCCATCCTCTCCCAAACCAAGACTTCCGCACGCAGTTACCACTGCCCACTTCAGGGCATGATCCTGGGCGCATCGCCTGGGGATGATACTCTGGCTCTGTGGGACTCATCCGCCACACACCCAGCCAGTCGGCTCTGTCTGTGGGAACAGCTCCTTCGGGGCTGTCCCACCCTGTGCAAAGCACCCCGAAGCTGTAAAGTTGCCCGTGGCTAAGTCACAAGAAGCGGAGGGCATCTGCATATCTGCAGGATGGTGTTTATTTATTGTACTTATTGTTTTTTTATTATTATTATTTTTTTAAATTTCATCATATAATGGGGGTACAAATATTGTTAGGGTTACATACATTTATTTATTACACTTATTGTATTCATTTTATTTTATTGCATTCACTGTACCCTTGCTATGTCACTGTACCAAGTGCTTTGCATGACTTATGATGCATTCAGTCCTTCAACAGCTCTGAAGCAAGAGCTGGAGGCTGGTCTTTGGATTTCTGTTCTTGCTCGCTGAACAGAGCACCCTCTCGTGGGAGACACGGCGACTCTTAAAAATGCAATCAGGTCGAATCTCTCCCTTGATCAAAATCTTTCTGTAGGTCAATCACTGGGACTAAACTCCAAACTTTTCATCGTGGCCTATAGCCTCACATCCTCTGGCCCCTTCCCACCTCTCCATCTAGTAAGGCTCCTTCTCCTGCTCATTTTGCTCCACCCACATCGGCCTTCTCTCCGTTCTCGAACGTGAAGCTTGTTCCCCTCTCAGGGCTTCTGAGCGAGTGTCTAAGCTTTCTCTCCTTCTGTCTTCCTGGCCCAGCTCCTACTGGGTGGATATTCAGTGTCAGCTCAAATGCCACTTTCCCAGAGAGGTCTTGTGTGACCCGGTTATCTGCAGGAGTGCCCCCCCGTCCATCACTTTCTAGCCCATAACCATATTTTGCTCTCTTCGTAGCCCTGTCAGCTTAGATGATGTGGTCTGTTTATCTTTCTCCTTGCTGTCCATCTTCCCTACAAGGATGGATGTTGCATTTCTGTATGCCTCGCTCCTAGAACATTGCTTGGTGTGTGGCGGGTATGTTGAATAAGCGGAGAGCCCTTAAATGACAGAGGAGGCCATGCCATTTGCTCCCGGCCCCACGGAGAAAGGAGCACCCAACCGGGGGACAGAGCCCTGCATGTTCAAAAGGCACGCTAGACAGAATAACAATCAGTGCCTCTGAAAAGTATCCCAACTGGCTGAATCTTTGCCTACCTTTTGTGCCCAGTTTGGTTTTTTTGTTTTGTTTTTTTTTTTT
>VBSM01002153.1:12813536-12824308 GCA_008086735.1 Cheirogaleus medius | reverse complement strand
AGGCTGAGGCAGGAGGATTGCTTGAGCCCAGGAATTTGAGGTTGCAGTGAGCCACGATGATGCCATGGCACTGTAGCCAAGGCAACAGAACGAGACTGTCTCAAAAAAACCCCAAAAAAACAAAAGGTAAAAACCAAGGAAATCTAAACGATGTATGGATTTTAGTTAACTTTTAAAATATCCTTAAATATTTCCAATCCTGATGCTTTTTCCTTTGTGGTTGAGCTCCCTGGTTAGGGCCTTGTCTTACTTTTTGTGCGGGCTTTCCATCCATCGTCTGTTTCCACGTTTGTGTTCCTCCTTCTTCCACCATGATCAGACTCTCCTGTTTTCCCATTGAACTTGGCCCCAACCCCCCACGCCCGCACAGAGCTTGTGCATAGGCTTCCCTGGCTGGTTTTCCCTGAGTTCCCCCGCCCCCCGAACCCCCTCGTTCAGATGAGGATAGATCTCACCCTATTCCCTGGTCTTGAACTTTGTGAAGGAAAATAATGTTCCCTGTGCAGTTTCTCTCTCCTGTCAAGTTTCCAGCCTGAGAGGAATTTAATGAGCCACATGATTCCCAGGCTAAGCAATTTTTAAAAACTGAAATATTACTTTAGACAGTCCCAATTTATTTTCCTGCAGATTCCAATCGTTTTAACCCCACCAACCATGGTTTTAAGCAGCACCATCTGGTTCTCTAACCATCCTTGCGTGACCTGGCCCCTCGGCTTGCTTCTGAATTGGTTTGTAAATTGGAAGCATTAGGGAGTCTGAGTAAAGATGCATGAATCACTGCTCAGGATAAATTTATAATTGTCTATATTCATGAAGTCATTCTGAGATCTGCAGAGCTGGAGGATATTTTAAAAAAATGAACCTTGAATAGTATAGGATGAACCTGTAGAAGTGCTGAAAATCTTTAGTTGTTTATGTAGTTTTAATTGGATAATTATCTTATTGTTATTACAGGATTATCAATTTCAACAGTTTTAATTCAACAGCCCTAAAATGGTTTCCTTTGAATTAGGAAGAATACTCTATTCTCTTATACGGTCCCAAAGGGCCTTAGAAACCAATCTGAGCCCTGCAGCTTGGGGTTGGGAGAAAAATGACAGAGTGCTTTGGGTGACTCATTGAAGGTCACTTAGAAGTGTTGGCGAGAGGACGCTGAGTAACGTAAAATGACATTACAGATTGTTAAATAATGTGCCAGAACTTGTTTCATCTTCGAAGTCTCACCCTGGAGGTAACACACACATAATTCAAATGAAAGCCTTTCTGGAAATCCCACCTGGGAACTGCAGTCCCAGTCTCTGGCAAACTCTTACGAACATCTTCAATGGTGATAAACCATTTGTTAGAAAGGGAGTTTGGTTTTTAGAACTACCAAAGTCATTCTGAGCCAAGTTGTGCAAATACAGTGGTTGATCAAGTTATATGAAGAAAAGAAGTGAATATAAATGTAGCAAACTGCTTTTCTTGAGTGGTTCATAAACCAATTTGAAAGCAGTTATCATAGAAGAGTTTGTTTATTAATACCTCTCCTTATTCCAAAAAGGATTTGATAGTTTTATAGAGACTAAGAAATGTTTTGAAAGGCTTGAGGAATGTTGATATTATTAGATGCATAGAGCATTCTAAGGTGATTCCTTAAAGGATGATATTCTAGTATATTTACTAGAAAATAATTTATTATCATGAACTTAATATTGCTCCCCTCCTCTTCCTTCTCCACGCCCAGTGTTGGTTTTGTGGACAATGCAGGTGGGACATGTGGCTTTTGGTGCTTATCTTCCAAGAAGGGACAGAATGGGGTGATGTATGAAGGGGGCATTGCCAGTGAAGGGAGTTCTAGGGAGGAGGTAAAGTTGGGGCAAGGGACCCCCAGGGGCTGATCTTCTCTGTCCTTCCCCACCCCTAGCTCCAGCTGTAAGTGAAGTTCTGAGTTTGGCTGCTGTCTTTTTTGATGGTGGTGATGATGACGGTGGTGATGATAATGGTGGTGGTGATGATGGTGGTAATGATGATGATGGTGATGGTGGTGGTGATGGTGATGGTGATGGCGGTGGTGATGTTGGTGATGGTGGTGGTGGTGATGGTGATGATGGTCATAGTGTTGTTATAATTGATACTCACCAAGTCCTCACTCTGTCCTTATGATGTACAAAGCACCACTTTAAGAGTCTTACGTATAATCTCCGATTCAGCTTTCACTGCAACCAAGAGTAGCCTCTGTTATTGTCCCCACTTAAGAGATAATGAACACTGAGGGGTGGGGAAAGTTGCATAACCTACTTACCAGCCACACAACTAGTTACTATGGAATGGACAAATATTGCAAGCTAAGGATTCTTAGACCCACTTTACAACTGAAACTTGTAAAAGTGGAAACTCGGCAAATTTAAATAACTTGTCCATGGCACAGAGCCAGTAAGGGGCAGAGCCAGCCTTCAGACAAGTCACACACGGTCAGCTAAGTGGCGCTGTGCCGTGGCTGCTGGCTCTGGGCTGGGTGGGGTGGACATTGCCCAGTGAGTAGGAAGGCAGTCCCACTGCGTGGTTGTCCCACCTCCCTCACTGAATTTAGGTCCCTCCCTACAAACCACAGTTTCTACCCTTGAGGATGCTAATGACCCTATCCTGGGATCCTCCACTGTGGGAGTATGTGGACTCCTCTGTCATGAGACTGTGATACTGAGTAATGAGCCCTCAAAGATGTTCATCCCTGAATCCCTAGAACCTGGGAATATGTTATCTTACCTGCTGTCTTAGCTTGGGCTGCTATAACAAAATACCACAGATCAAATGGCTTAAATGACAGTCACTTATTTCTCCTGGTTCTGGAGGCTGGGCTGTTGATGAGGGCCCTCTTCCTGCCTTACTGCTGTGTCCTCACATGGCAGAGAGAAAGAACTCTGGTCTCTTACTCTTATTATAAAGACACTAATCCCTGCTTGAGGGCTATACTCTTAAAACTTCATCTGAACCTAATGATTTCCCAAAGGCTCAAGCTCTAAATGCCATCACATTGGGGTTTAGGGCAGCCACATATAAATTTTGGCAGGATGCAAACACTCGGTTCATAAGCTATGGCAGAGAGGATATCAGGCTGCAGATGGTAGTAAGGGTATGTAGCATTGAGAAGGGGAGAGTAGACTGAGTTATCTAGGTGGGCCCTGTCTAATCCCATGAGTCCTTAAACTCGGAGAACCTTGCCAGGCTGGACCAGAGGGAAAGAAGTGAGGATACAGGAAGGGTCAGAGAGATGCTCCGTCAGAAGGACTCCACTCGCCACTTTGAAAATGGAGGAAGGAAATGCTGCCTTTGAAAATGGAGGAAGGGGCCGTGAGCCAAGAGATGTCGGCAGCCTCTAGAAGCCGGAAAAGGCAAGAGACTGATTCTTCCCTAGAGCTTCCAGAAAGGAACACAACTCTGCTGACACCTTCATTTTTGCCCAGTGGGACTCCCGTTGGACCTCTGACCTCTAGAACTATAATAACTTTGTGTTGTGTTAAGCCACTGAGTTTGTGTTGGCTTGTTACGGCAGCAGTAGACAACCGACTCATAGACTGACTTTCTTTCTCACGTTCATTCCTCTTGCCTTGTGTGGACAGTCGCCACTATTTGTCTCAGCTGGGGAGGCAGCGCAACCATGACGTCAATGACCGGACGATCTCTGTCGGCCTCATTATTCACTCCAGTTCTCGGCTGGCATGTGGGAGCGGAGTGGTTATGACCACAGCGTTCACTCTCCTGTCCTCGGTTTCCTGTTTTTCCTGCTCTTGGGGAGAATTTGATGCATCTCTCTCCAAATCAATGCTTCTCCAACTTTAATGTGAATAAGAATAGCTGACATTTCTCATGCACACTGTGCCAAGTGCTCTACCTGGGTCCTCTCACTTCCTCTCTATGCCAACCCTTGGAGGTAGATGCCATCATTACCCTCCCGGTTTTAGGAAACAGAGGCACAGAAAGTTTAATGAAAAATCACCTTCAAGAAGGGCAGCTTGCTCAGGCCCCTCCAGGGAGATGCTGATTTAGTAGGTGCAGGAGCAGCCCAGGGAGATGGATTTTAGACCACACCCTGGGCAGGGACCACACCCATGCCCCAGGAGCACAGTGAAAAGCTCTGGCCTAAACTGGTGGTTCTCAACCAGGGATAGTTTTGTTCCCCAGGAGATATTTGCCAGTGTCTGAAGGCATTTTGGGTTGGAGGTGGGAGGGTAGCATGCTGCTGGTATATGGTGGGTAGAGGCCAGGAATGCTGCTAAATGTCCTACCATGCTCAGCACGGCTCCCACAGCAGAGAATGATCCAGCCCCAAATGTCATAGTCAATAGGAACAAATTTGAGACATGCTTACAGGCTTTGCTGGGCGTGGTGGCTCATGCCTGTAATCCTAGTACTGTGGAAGGCCATAGCGGGAGGATCACTTGAGGTCAGGAGTATGAGACCACCCTGAGCAAGAACAGGACCCCGTCTCTACTAAAAGTAGAAAAAAGAGCCCAGTATGCTGGCACATGCCTGTAGTTCCAGCTACTTGGGAGGCTGAGGCAGGAGGATCTCTTGAGCCCAGGAGTTGGAGGTTGCAGTGAGCTATGATGAAGCCACTGCACTCTAGCCTGGGTGACAGAGTGAGACTCTGTCTCAAGAAAAAAGAAAAGAAAAGAAATGCTTATCGGCTGCTGGGCAGAGGTGAGTTGAAGCTTTTGCTTTCGCTCGGGTTCCTGTGCTTTCAGAATGAGCCTTCAGATGTTCTCTCATTATACTCCATGCAGTGAACCTGGCTTCGTCTCTTGTGAAAGGAGCCGTTGTCTCCAGCCCCAGGGACTCCCCGGATCTGTCCCCAGATAGCTGTCTCCCTCTCTTCTCCTGCTCATCGCCTCTCCGCCCTCGTCCTAATTTCCTGTTTCGCTGAAATAGTCAAGGGCGTCAAATGCCCTCTTCTGCCCTCTTTGTCACTTCTTTGCACCTGTACCGCTTAGGTCTGGGACACCTGGGAGGTCACACGGGCAGAGCCTGTTTCCACAAGGAAGTTCCCACGATCCCCCGACTCGGTTTCCCTCGTAGCTCCTGAGGATGGACTGAGGCTTCCCCGAGCCCTCCTGGGCTGGCCGGCGCGGGCGCCCCGCCCTCTGCCTCCCTCCCCTTCCCCTCATGTTCTTGTCCCTCCCGCCCTCCCCCGGCGTCCCAGCTCCTTCCTGGAGGGATGGTTTGATCTTTGAGGCCCTGCTCATCACCAGGCTTGTTCAGAGTGGAGCGTCTTGGTGACAAGCGCTCCTCTTGCCGACGCTGACCGCCTCTTGCAGGAGGATGGGGCGGCATTATTATCAACAAGCCCCGTCTCTTCCTCCAGCCTCACTAGAGGCCTTCCAGCTCCAGAAGTGGGGGTGGAGAGCGGGGGTGAGAGAAATCTCACCTCCCTTCACCCCTACCCTCCACACCCAGGTCTCTGGTGCCCTTGGTTCGGATCCTGCTGCGGAGGGCCCCTCCCCAGAGACACCTGCATTCTCGTGACCCCCCGCTCCTGGCTCCCCGCAGACCCCAATCCCTGGGACAGCTGAAGTCAGGCGCTCGCTCTGCTGGGGGTTCTGGGCCAAGCTGGTTTCATTAGGATTTGAGGGAAGCCCACTTGTGGGGCCCACCCCTACAACTCATGCCTCCTAGGGGTTTGCTCACAGGCCCTGCTGAAGCAGAGTGTCCTGGGGCCTCCGTGGGACCAGAAGACCCCATCAGAAGCCCTTTTATGAGAGTGGTTAGTAGACGCAGAAGGGTCCTGAAATAGAGGCAGAGACTCTGAGGAAGGGGAAGGCATCAGGGAGGGAAGAGCAAAGTCCTCGCGTGGCAGGGCCTCGGCCAGCGTTAGCTGCTGAGGGCAGTGAGACCGTGTCACGGACCTGCTGAACCCACAAGGACACGTGACTCGGGAGCACTTGAAATGTGACTGGATTTAGATATACTCTACATGTAAAATACATACTGGATTTGAGACTTCCATACCAAAAAAATATACATATATGTATAAAACATCTCATTAATAATTTTTAAATATTGACTACATTTTGAAATTATCATCTTTTGGATCTATTGGGTTAAATAAAATATATTACTAAAATTAATTTATCCCATTTCTTTTTACTTTCATAATGTAGTTCCTGGAACATTCAAAATTACATGCGTGGCTAGTGTTCTATTTTGATTGGATGGTGCTAGTCTACACATTCTCTCCTTCTTTTTTGTTTTTTGGCTTTTTGTTTTTTTGAGATAGAGTCTCACTCTGTCACCCAGGCCAAAGTGCAGTGATGTCTTCATAGCTCACTGTAATCTTAAACTCCTGGGTTGGAGCGATCCTCCTGCCTCAGCCTCCCAAGTAGCTGGGACTACAAGCATGTGCTATCATGTCTGGCTAATTTTTCTATTTTTTGTAGAGACAAGGTCTCACTCTTGCTCAGGCTGGTCTGGAACTCCTGGCCTCAGGCAATCCTACCTCCTCGGCCTCCCAGAGTGCTGGGATTACAGGAATGAGCCACTGCATCCGGCCTCACATTCTCTCTTTTCTTATCCCCAATGTACAGATAAGGAAACTGAGGCTTAGAGAGGTTAAGGCATTTGCTCAAGGTCAGCAGTTAGAGAGATACAGAGCCAGAGTGTATGTAACCCACGTCTGCTTGACTCCAGCGCCTGTTTCTTGCTCCCACCGCCAATGTTGCCTTCTCCCTAATCACTTTTGTGTCCTTTGACAAGTCAGATGTGGCTGCGAAGGTAGAAACTTGGAGAAGCTAAAAAATGTTCCCAAGGTGGCATTAGGGAGTAACAACCATAGCCAGGATTTGAAGGCCAGTTTTCTCAGCTGCAAAACCTTCCTTGCAGGGTGACTGTGAGTAGACAGCGACATGATGTGTGGGCCACAGTGCACAGGAGAAGGCATGATTGCTCCCGGGGCCCAGTGGCGTCCTCCTTCAAGAGCTAGGCAGAGAGCCGTGGGGGTAGAGTAGCCAGGAGCTTCTGAATTAAAAGCAGTTCCGTCATCTCCTTGGGAAATGTGACTCATTAAAAGCAACCGGATGTTCCCGTTACATTCACAGTATATAGCAAGAAGGCAAGATGCTTGGTACATCCCATAATAGGATGTTTGAGATTGAAAACGAGCTGCTTTCCTACATGAATGATTGATGACAGTGAAGGCTGGGGTGCCACCGAGAGCCTTTGAAATGCATCAGGACCTTGGCCACTGACCACTCTTGATGATGTCCCTGACGCTGCACCAAGCACTTGATGTGTACAGTCAGCCCTCTGTGTCTGTGGGTTCCACATCCGTGGATTCAACCAACAGTGCGTGGAAAATATTCAGGAAAAAAAAATTCCACAAAGTTCCGGAAAGCAAAACTTGAGTCCTACGCTGAATCTATGCAAATGTAGTGGTGTATAGGCACCGTATTGGGTATTGTAAGTAATCTAGGGATGATTAAAAGTCTACCAGAGGGTGTGCATAGGTTACATGCAAATACTACACCTTGTCACATCAGGGACTTGAACATCCGGGGATTGTGGTATCTGGAGGGGGTCCTGGAGCCAGTCCCCCACGGATATACCGAGGGACAGTTGTTATTAAGCCGTTTCATGTCTACAGCAGCAACTTTATGAGGTAGTAGTTATCATTCTCATTTTACAGAAGAGGAAACTGAGACTTAGGGAGATAAGTAATTTGCCCAGGTCACACAATTAGTGGCAGATAAAGCCAGGACTTGAGCTGGAGTCTGTCCCGAGCCAATGAACACCACAAAGCGTGGAAGCAACTTTCTCCACTATAGTGTAAGCCCCTTGCTGGGAGGTCAGCTCCACAAGGGTAGAGCTGTTTGTTTTGTTCATTGTTCCTTCCCCATTGCTTAGAGCAGTGTCTGCCGCAGAGCAGGTTCTAGGTGCATCGTTATTAAATGAATAATATCATAAGAGCAGATATTACAGAGAACTTTCCATTTGTCTGGCACTTACATAAATAGCCTGTGAGATGGGTGTGATTGTCCTCATGTTGCAGATGAAGAAACTGAGGCCCAGAGTCATTAACTGGTGGGTCAAGCGTGAGACCTGGATGCTGAGACCCCAAATCCCACGCCCATTGCCACTCCCTTTTCTTGCCCCCTTAAAAGGCTGACCTGGCTCCCATGGGGCCTACACATGCCACCCCTTTTCCTCTTCTCTTTTGTTCTTTATTTTATATCTGTTTTGAATAGGTAGCACCTGCCAATGGGTTAAACTGGTAAAATTTCAAACAATATAGTGAATAGCAATGCACCAAATGCCAGTTTCTTGGTAATGTTAACAATGGAGGGAATTGGGTGAAGGATATGGGAAGCTCTCTGTACTCTCTTTGCAACTTTTCTATAAGTTATTCCAAAATAAAAAGTGTATTTAAAAATTCTAACAAGAGGCCAGACAAGATGGCTTACACCTGTAATCCCAGCACTCTGGGAGGCTGAGGTGGGAGGATCACTTGAGGCCAGGAGTTCAAGGCCAGCCTGCACAACATAGTGAGACCCCATCTCTACAAAAGTTAAAAAAAAAAAAATTAGCCGGGCATGGTGGTGCATGCCTGTAGTCCCAGCTACCTGGGAGGCTGAGGCAGGAGGATCACTTGAGCCTGGGAGTTTCAAGTTGCAATGAGCTACGATTATGCCACTGCACTCTAGCCAGGGTGACAGAGTGAGACCCTGTGTCAAAAGGAAAAAACATTCTAACAGGACAAAGGGACATAGGAGGTGGAAGTTGATGCTACCCAACACTGATCCCCACAGCCCTACTATCCTCCCCTAAATGCAACCACTGTGGCCCTTATCTGGGAGGATATTCCAAGGACTGAAATGAATAGGTCAACTTTCACTTAATTGCTTCTGTTATACGAGCTGGGTTGAAATAATTACTCAAAATGGTTGGTTCATCTTTAGGTAAGAGACTTGACCTATGGCTGGGAATTTTCCTTTAGGCTTGAGTTCTCATGTCATTTCCAGTGAGAAGTCAAGAGCTTGGGCCCACTGCTGTTGGTCGAGGGACCCTTGGCATCCTGTTAAGTCATTCCATATCCTGTCCAACATGGGTCTGAGGCTGACCCAAATGACCTCTAAGACCCTTCCAACTCTAAGAGCTGGAGTTTCATTCTACAGTAGTTTTCCAGGGGTGACATAGGTGCCCCCATGGTTCCCAGATGCTTCTAGCATCAAAGAACAGTGAATGACTTTGCAGAAAAGCCATTCTCTTTTTCCCAGTGATCAACCTTTCTGATTACCTAAAACAGAAAGCCTCAATTTGGTGCCAGTTTCCCTTGAACACCTCTTGTATTTGCTAATGCACCTTGTTAAGACAGAAAAGTCAGCTTCAATCTGAACCTTGAGCAGGCCACAGTATTTAGCCAGAATTTAATAACGTTGTTTTGTCTTCATCAGGTTTATTTTTATGGCTGTTTTTGAATTATGCCAAATGACAATGACTTATTATGTATGGATATGATGTGATATTTCATTTAAGGAGTTTGAGTAAAAAAGTCAATGTGAAGAAATACTGCATACATGATAGTGTCCACAATACGTAGCTGTGGCGAATTCAACGCAGCGTTTGGAGTTTTGGAAACACTATGCAGTAGCCCTTTGACCATAGAGCATGGGCTTTGGAATCAGATAGATCTGGGTTTGAGTCCTAGCTCTGCCACTCATTGATTGAGTGCCCTTAACCAATCATATATGACCTCAAGCCTCACTTTATTAATCTAAAAAGAGCAGTTGATAAGAGCTAGTTTTTGGCTCATGGTAAATGCTTAATATGAGTGAGCGCCGGGGCGTGCACTGCACCAGGTGCTATTATGAAGCAGAAGCAAAAGCAAAGATTGTGCAGGACACCCTGGGCTTCAGTTCCTACCACGACCCACAGTTTGAATAGACAGACTAGGGAAGGCTTCTCTTTGGTCCCCTCCCACCCTCTAATTAAACTAGAAGCTTCTAGGAGGTTGCCAGCCCTCATCCATTATCACCTCCACCATTCCTGTCCCTGGGTAACTTTACATTTCCAAGATAAATGATGAAACCTGCTGGCGTGTCCTCGTCCTGCCCGGGTGCTCAGTTCTCGTTTGCTGCTGCTGCTCGTGAAGCTCGTGTCTCCCTGGGGTGGCATGTGGGGATAGGAAGATGGATTTAGCTGCCTCTTCCCCCAGAAGTGACTCAGCTCCTGGAAGCGCAGTGACAGGGATGGCAGTGGGAGCCCTGGGGACTTCTGTGCCTTGGTGCTTGGCTGTCCCCACACAGCAAACGGGCTGTGCTGCGAAATGTTCAGTAGAGCTTTGCAGCGCCCGTCTTCTCCAGCCCGCCCGAAACATCCCTCCCGTCTCCTCCCATGACTTGTCCTCCTCGTGGAAACAGCTGGTGGAGAAAGGAACATCCTATTATACTATAATAGCTTCTATCTCACAAGTTCAGACTGGAAAGAAACCGACTGTGCATGATCTTCATCTATTCATGTCCTATGACAGCATTTTTTTTTCTTTTTTTGAGACAGAGTCTTGCTCAGTTGCCCAGGCTAGAGTGCCATGACATCATCATAGCTCACTGCAACCTCCAACTCCTGGGCTCCAGCTATCCTCCTGCCTCAGCTTTCCAACTAGTTGGGACTACAGGCATATGCCACTGTGCCTGGCTAATTTTTTCTGTTTTTAGGTCTCAGTCTTGCTCAAGCTGGTCTCAAACTCCTAAGCTCAAGTGATCCTCCTGCCTCAGCCTCCCAGAGTGGTAGGATTACAGGCATGA
>VBSM01002153.1:12772591-12813436 GCA_008086735.1 Cheirogaleus medius | reverse complement strand
TGGTTTCGAACTCCTGAGCTCAAATGATCCACCCGCCTCGGCCTCCCAGAGTGCAAAGGAGAGCAGCTACTCTTCAAGTACCTAAAGCAATACAGTTTACTCAGTTTCCCCTATTGTTATGATGATGATGGTACTTCTTAAGTAGGAAGGTAGTTCTTACATGAATATCATTGATGACAATAAGAGCTTCTGAGTAGGGCGGATCTCCTTTTAAATCTAGGCCCCATCACTGACTCTTTTTCCTGAGCCTTGATTTCCTCATCTGTGAAATGGGATAACAGCACTGACCATGCAGGACCGTTTCGAGAATCAGATATGGTAATGCACAGATCCTGGTGTTAATGGGGAAAAAACATCCATACTCTGTAGAATAATTTAAAGAGGTTTATTCTGAGCCAAATGCGTGTGACCGCCAGCCTAGAGCACATGGCCTCAAGAGGTCCTGAGAAAATGTGCCTGAGGTTGCTGCATTAGGTTTTGGTTTCATACATTCATGAAGACGGGAATTACACGTAAAATCATTAGTCAGTACGTGGAAGGTGTGTGTTGGCTTGGCCTGAAAAGGCAGGGCATCTCGAAGGGGAGTACTTGATTTGTAATTGGTTAAGGAAATGAAGCTTTGTCTAAAGGCTTGGAATGTTTTAATATAAGGAAGTCTGTTAATCAAAGATAAACCACTGGAGGCGTACTGGCTCAGGTGATCTCTTAAGCAAATTGTTGGCCTGCAGGTGATTCGAACTTTGCCTTGCATGACCTTAGATCCTGTTAATAATTTAGTACCTTATTGTTGGCAGCGAGTCTGATCTCCTTTCCCTTCGTGGCTGGGAACTCAGCTTTAAGGTTTTTCTGGGGTCCCCTTGGCCACAAGCGGTTGGGGGGGGTCTGTTCAGTTGGCGAGGCTTTACGATTTTATTTTAGTTCACATTGGCATGTGATAAATGCTCACTAAAGGTTAGCTGTTATTGTTTCTGGGTAAACCTGGGTTTGTTAACCTGGACTTTTCCTGTAAAGGGCCAGGTGGGAAACAGTCGAGGCTTTGTGAGCTATGTGGTCTCTGTTGTGGCTACTCAGTTCTGCTGTTGGAACACGAAAGCAGCCATGAAAAATACATAAATGAGCGTGACTAATGTTCCAATAAAACTTTACTGACAACATCAGGCATCAGGCTGGATTCGGCCAGCTGGCGGTGCTTGGTCAACCCCTGGCCTAGGGTGCTGTGAAGATTAAATGAGGCGAGGCTTGCATGAGCCCAGCACAGTGCCTGGCACAGAGTGCTCGCTATGAGAAAGAATTCTGTTTCCTCTCCGATTTGTGGTTTAGACTTTGTTCCTTTCTCTCCAGGAAGGAAAGCATCCTTTCAACAGTTAGCCCCCATTCTCTGCCCCAGATCAAAGCTAAACTTTCATCTTGGCACCTGGTGCCTGGCTGCCGCCACCTCCGTCCTCCCCCGGGGATGGAGGTAAAATGCCAGTTCTCGATTAATTTTCTGCGTCCCACACCTCGCCCCGGGGTGTGTTGCCATTTTCAGCATGTGTCCCATGGAAATCAGGTTGCCCATCTGAACCGCGATGTGAGAAATGAGGGTGCTCATATTGTGGCGTGGTTAACTATGCACTTGCACATCCACAAATGCGTTTAACTCTCACCAGGAGGCTGTAAAATGTGGTTAAGGGCACGTGGTTTGGGGGGTATAGGAGAGCGAGAGAGAGAGAGCATGTGTCTGCAACATTCTGGTTGTGCGATGTTGGGCAAGTCACTTTCTTCCTCTAAGCCTCATATTTGTCATCTGTAAAATGGGATTAAATGAGATAATACACGTAGAGCCTCCAGCACCTGGCAACTGTCGAACCCTGTTGTGCAGACATGGAAAGTGATGCTAAGAGGTGAAGAGACGCATTCGAGATCTTGCAGCAGATGACTGGCCTCAAACGAGGATCTCTGACTCCGGCCCCCAGCTGGCTTTTGCCAGACTCCCGTTCTCCTGTGTACTTCCCCCACCCGCTGGCTGCTTCCTGGGATACCTGCTGTTTCCAAGGCTGTGCTCCGTGTGCCCAAACTAAAGTCCCTGGAGAGAGTGACAGTGCTGTCAGGGAGCTTGCAAGCTGGTGGCCATCGTCCTTGTGGTGGGTTAGTGGCCTCCTAAAATTCACGTCCATCTAGAATGTGAGAATGTGACCTTATTTGGAAATAGGGTCTTTGCAGGGGTAATTAAGGATCCAGATGAGATCATGCTGGAGTAGGGTGGGCCCTACATCGAATGAGACAGGAAAGGACACACAGAGTCCCCAGAAGGAAGGCCACATGAAAACAGAGGCAGAGGTTGGAGTGATGCCAAGGAGCCACCAGAGGCTGGAAGTCAGGATTGCCAGGAGCCACCAGGATCTGGAAGAGACAAAGAAGTATCCTTTCCTAGTGTCACTGGAGAGAGCATGGCCCTGCCAACACCTTGATTCTGGACTTCTAGTCTCCTGAACCATGAGAAACTAAAATCCCTGTGCTTTTAAGCCTCCCTGGTCATGGTCATTTGTTATGGCACCACCCATACCTCTGAGATGTGAACAAACATTGAATATTGCATCCCTTAAAACTCAGCCATTCACCCTGGAAGTGTAGCCTGAAGGAACCTCTTAGATGTGTGCAAAGATTTAGCTTAGAAAAGGCTCATCTCAGGGCTGTTTATAGTGGGAAGAATGGGAAACAACCTAAATGTCTGCGGATTGACTAAGTGATTCGTAATACAGCCACAAATAGAAAGCTACCTACCCTTCAGCACTGCTGCTCAGGAAGAACATCCAGGGATAGGCAAAAGTGAGAAAAGCAAGTAAGGAAATGGTGTGACCTTAACTTCCTATTATAAAAATAAGACCTATATAATGGTGGATATGTGTATACGTATATAATGGTATGTATGTATGTATATACACATGCATATATTAACATTTTTAACTACTAACATTTGTGTACATTTTTTGTCTTAAAAATATGCATGTCTGTGTATAATATACATATAAATGATATATATTTCACTATATATGCATATGACACATATAATATATAATCATATAAACTATCATATACACAGTAGAAGAATATGTACCAAAATGTTAATGGTAATATATGTGGGACTATGTATATACACACAAATATATACATACATACATACATATATGCATATCATTATGAAAATGCCTATGTTGAAGCCCTAACCCCCAGTGTGGCTGTATTTGGAGATGGGGCCTCTAAGGAAATTTTGGCCTTACAGTCGTAAGGCCTATTAGAGATTTTCTGCCCTTTCAGTTCAGCATTTCAGAGCAATGTCTGCTTCTTTTATATTTTCAAAGAGTTCCAAGATTTCACAACATAGATGAGTGCGGAAGGTAGATAGTGCAGAGCCTGCTGTTGAGTGGGAGAGGGCGGCGTGGAACAACTGTGCAAATGGGAGGGAGAGAGGGGAGGTGGGTGAATAGGGAAAATGTGAAATTGGAGACTTTGTCCTTGTATTAATAAGAAGAGATACCAGAGAGCTTGCACCCCACATCCCACCCCACCCACCCCGACACATAAGAAGAAGCCATGTGAGCACATTGCAAGAAGGCAGCTGTCTGCAGGCTGGGAAGAGAGCCCTCACCAGACACTAGCCCTGCTGGCACCTTGATCTTGGACTTCCAGCCTCCAGAACTGTGACAAAATAAATTGCTGTTGTTTAAGTCACCCAGCCTGTGATATTTTGTTATGGCAGCCCGGGCAGACTAATACGCACACACATGTATATGTAGTGTCTTTCTTTATATGAGGTCATGTATATGGTTATATATATGGTAATATATATGGTTTTTATGTATGGTTTTCTGTGTCTGGCAGTGGATAGAACTCTGACTATGTAAGACTGGAAAAGTGTCCATCAGAATGTTAGTGGTGGCTCTCTCCAGGCAGTGGGTTACAGATGACTTTTTACCTTGTTCTTTTTCACCTGCCTGTATTATCTGAATTTTCTACAACCAACTTTTATTACTTTGTATTACTATTACTTATATTACTTAGTATTACTGCAAGATAATTATTATAAAACTTTCTTCTGCCTCGAGTCAGCCTTGGTCTTGGAGGCTGGGACAGGGTGGAGTGGCCGTGGGCAGGGGGACAGCGGCTCAGGAGCTGGGCCTAGGCGGGGGCTGGCGAAGCCTTCCGCAGGTTTTCATGAGCCCACCTGAGCCTTCCCTTGCCATCACACAGGGTTCCCGTGGAAAATGTGTTTTCCAGTCTCCGAAGGGCCCACGCACAAATACACATTTGCAGCCCAGACTGAGGTCTGTGTACCCCTGTGGCGTGTGATAGTTTCGGAGCAAGGCAGTTCCCTGGGGTGACGATTTGGTGCGTCCCGCGGGAATCTTTGAGAACCAGGGTAGCCTCTTGGTCCTGACACCTGCATCTCTGTCTCCCGCACAGGTCAGCTGGACATCATCTCCATGGCAGAGACAACCATGATGCCGGAGGAGATCGAGCTGGAGATGGCGAAAATCCAGCGTCTCCGGGAAGTCTTAGTCCGTCGGGAGTCTGAGCTCAGGTTCATGTGAGTGCTGTGGGGAAGCGAAGAGGAAGGATGTGGGGGGACCGGGACTAGAGAACCTAATACTTACTGATTGTCTGCTTCGTGCCAGGCCCTGGGATAAAGGCATTATGTACATTAAAAAAAAAAATCATTTGATTGTCACTACCACCCAGAGAAGTGAGTATTGTCATCTCCCATTTTAAGCAAGACCTGGAAGTTGGGATTGAATTCTAGCTAGTCTGACTCCAAAGCCCAGGCACTTGCTGTGTTACCCATCAGAGAAGGGGAAAGGGGAAGGAGAGAGAGAAAGAGGTGGGGACCCAGAGGTGGTACCCCTTGTGCTGGGGTCGTTAAGAACACACACACTAGTCTCAGATAAGCCTGAGCTCAAAGAAAGCCAGTTAGCTTGGGCAGATTACTTAAGCCCTTCGAGCTTCAGTTCCCTCGTCTGCAAAATGGGGGGAAATATCAGCACCCCTCTCGGGGTCATTAGCAACCTCTGCATTATGTGAATTGAACGTCCATTATCTACAGAGCATAGCGTAGTCTTTCAAGAGATACTGCCATTTTAAACATTGGGCTCTGGCGGATGAACAATGAGAGTTTAAAAACAAAACAAAATAAAAACAAAGGGTTAAGAGGCATCCTGGGCTGGGCGCGGTGGCTCACATCTGTAATCCTAACGCTTTGGGAGGCCAAGGTGGAAGGATCGCTTGAGCCCAGGAGTTTTGAGGTCGCGGTGAGCTATGATGATGCCACTGTACTCTGGCTAGGGGTGACAGAGCAAGACACTGTCTCAAAAAAAAAAAAAAATAGAGGCAGCCTGGTTGAAAAATTCCTTGCACTGCCTGCCAGCTCCCACCAGACCTCCCCTGGAAGCTGCATGAACATCACTCCTTCCAGGCAGGCTTTGAGCCCCTCCCTGATTCTGTCCCTGACTTCTCATAATGCCGTGAGGCCAGGTGTATGATTATCCCATTTTGCAGATGAGGAGACTGAGGTTCGGAGAAGGTAAACAACCTCTCAAGGCTTCCCAGCTAGTGAATGGGGGGGATTAGGATTCAGAACCAGCTCTTCCTGCCTTCAAAACCCGTATTCTCACTAGGCATTGTATGACCTTCTCTCTTGTTCCATGAAACGGGCTGTGAGATTCACAGCTGCCATTTATTCGGCTCTTCGCATGAGCCAGACTGTGCTACATGCTTCATGGGCATGATCCCGACTCTCAGGAGCCTCAGAGGAAGGTTCTAGGACCTTCCCACCTTATGGATAAGAAACATCCTCCCTTTTGTCTGGAAATAAGCTAAAATGATACATGAGCATTCAGAAACAATCCTCCCAGTTTTTAAAGAGGAAGACAGAGAACAGGAGTTGTGATTTAAAGTACAGCCTGAAGGTGCTCAAGAGGGTTGCTGCTTTTGCTGCTGCGGGAACAATGGCTGCCACTTTGCATTTACTGACCTTTGCGATGTGTGTTCACATGCCCATGGCATGTATATGCATACACACACACGCACGCACGCACACGCATGCATTACTCCTGGCATCTGGCACATGCCTGGCACACAGCGAGTGCTTACGGACAAGAATAGCTAACATCTCCTAAGCGCTAGCTCTGGGGCAGGCACTGCACTAAGCTCTTGACTTGTGAGCTCACTGCATTTCCTCATCAGCCCCGTGAGTCTAGCCGCTTACGGACAAATGTCAGCGGTGGACACTTGAATAAATGAAATCATCTAAAGAATGCAGAAGGACAGCAGTGTAGTCAGGACATAGATCTCCCAGATGTTCTCTAGGGGAGGGGCCCACTTCTGGGCCCCCAGAAGCCTTGCTGGAGTATTGGATGACAATATTAGATGGTAATAACACTCCCCCCAAGCCTGGCCTTGTATAGTGAGTGTGTAGCCTGCCGTAGGTGCACCTGCCTCGTCGATCTCAGAGACGCACAATGGACACCAAGGTGCCAGGAGAGAGGACACAGCACATTCGATGTGAACAAATTCTTCCATCCATCATCCTCAGCCTTCCAGGCCAACAGGCCATGGGCCAAGTCCAGTTTCCCAGCTGTTTCTCAGCCCCCGTCCTTTCATAGCTGTAGGTGGGTCCTGTTCTTATCCCGATTTTAGAGAAAAAGGAATTGGAGGTTAAGAAATTTGCCCAAGGCTGCATTAGCTAATGAGCAGCCAAGCTAGGATGCAGTCTGCCTCCAGAATGTTTATTAAGTGAAAGAAGGAAGGGAGGAAGAAACTATATCTACCACGATAATTCTTTAAAGAGTGTAAGTTCCGTGAAGGCAGAGACCTTGTCTGTCTTTCTCACTGTTGTATCTCCCCAGCATCTCAAACAGTGCTTGGCACTTATTAGGCGCATTCATATTTGTCAAATGTGCAGTAAATTATTTGTTCACATTCCATCCTTACCCCAGCAACCTCCTTACACACACATGCGCGCGCACGCGCACACACACACACACACACGACCCCTCAGCATAGAGTAGGAAAAAGAAAATTTCAGGCCCCGTAAGCATTTTCAGACTCAAGTGAGAAGCTCTGAGTGACAGGAACGTGACAGTCCTTGGCTGAAATAGTCCCAGTGACTGCATCTGTAATCACCACAGCGAGATTGCTTTGTCACGCCTGCTCCGGGGTGATCATGCTGATCACGTGGAGCGCGTGTGGGGCAGACCCCATTTCATGGTTGATGATGCCTCTCGCTTCACGGCCTTCTGCCATGTCGACTTTTGAAAACGAGTCCAGCATCCGCCGCCTTCCCCGCACCCCACACCCCTGGCATTTAGAATTAGCCTTTCTTTCGTGGGCTTCCCTTGTCGTGGCCTTCCTGCCTTGTCCTTTTCCCCTGGGATCCACAGCCTTTGCTTCTTCTCCCTATCTTCCTGCCAGGACAGTGAGGAAGAAGAAGGAGATTTGCCCATTCCCAGGGAACTTGCAAGAACACAAGCCACTTGGGCTCAGGAGTCATCCTGGGTCTTCTTCCTCCTTGGTCTGCGACCTTGGGCCCATGTCAGAGCACATAAGAGTTGCAGCTTCCCGAAGGCGCTGATATACCACACAGCACGCTACATACATTGCACGCATTTGCTCTCTTATTTTAGCCTATTGAATTCTCACAAGAACCCCGATGGCTCTATTCCTTCTGTTTTTAAGACTGAGGAAATGGAGGTGAGAAAGTGACTTATTCAACGTCACCAGCTAGTCTGAGGCAGAACCAGGATTTGAACTTAAGATGTTCGTCTTGGAGGCAGAGCCCTCAACCCTAAGCGATTCTGTTATCTTTATTCCCAAAGCGAGGACCCCTTTTCTCTTTGCTTTGCTCTTCTAGAATGCAAAGGCAGACTCCTGGCTGGATGCCCTCAATCCCACATCAGGGTCTGTCTCACCCCACCGTCCTGAGTTGAGTATGGTGGACACTGGACGGGTTCTCCTGGGTCGGGCTGTGGACTTCTCTGTGCCCCTTCTCTGGACACATATGGTTCATCCTGGAGCCTAAAATGGTGAGCTCCGACTTACGCCGTCAAGGTCTGTGAAGTCGACCTGCTGGGACTCCGCCGCCGAGCCCTGTTCCTGTAGGATTCTCAAGGCCCGCCACAGTGGACATTCATCAAGCCCTCACCGTGGGCCCGGGCTCGGGCTAAGCCCTGCACACACATGGTCACATGACTTACGTCAAGTGCTTACTGACGGAAGGACAAACCAGGAGCTGCTCCCGGCACACCTGCTCGCTCCCAGCTCCGACTCAGGTTCACAGACGAGAGAGCTGTGAGTGGCCCTCCAGCCGGCAGGCGCGCCCCACTCTGGATGTTCATCGTGCCTCCTCTGGCTTCCAACCTGCAAAATGGCGTCGAGAGACCTCTCTCTTGAGGTCTGGCCCCTCAGTGTCGTAAAACTGCCTCTGGAGTAGGCGGCAGACATCTGGGAGAAAATGCCAGAAGCTTGCTCTCTTCCCTCCCTGCCATCCGGTCCTGTCCTACTGCAGGCAAGGGCTCTCGGAGGCTGACACCAAGCTCACATTCATTTTTTTGCCCTGCGTTCCGGCACCGAATCACTTCATTAGCTTTTAATCACTCCTCTGGCAGCCCTGGCTGCCGCCCCAGCTTTTCTGCGCCTCGTGTTCGTCCTGCGCCTGCTGTTTATCTGGGTTCCAGAGAATTAGTATCTTCAGCCTCCCAGTGGGGGTGGGGGTGGTTATCTTTCTTTCACACCCGCTTGCTGGATTTTCATAAACGGGGCAGTGTGCCCTGTCACTCAGCGTGCTCTGGGCAAAGGCGGGTTTTAATCCGCCAGAGAGAACTGCAGCAGGCAGGGGAGGCGGGCGTACAAAGGGCGTATTTCAGGAGCACAGCCCTGGCGTTTCAGTAGGTCCAGACCCTGGGCTTAAACTCCAATAACTTCATTTTATTAAGAAATATCAGGTGTGGTGAAGAGGTCAGGGCTTAGGAACCTCACAGAGATTCAAGACAGGGTGATAGAAAGTGCATGAATTGTAGACAGCAGCTTTTTAAATTCTTGCTGCACTGGGTAGTAGTCTAGGTGTATTGATGTGTCGATTCATTTAATCCTCACTGTGACCATATAGGCAGATAATATCGCACCCTGCCCATTTTATAGATGAGGAAACTGAGGCACAAAGAGGGTGAGTCACTCATTTATGGTTGCGCAGCTTTCATTAAATAGTAGACAATGATAGAACCAAGGCATTTGGGGTCCTGAGTCCACGGTCTCAACCTTCAAGCTATGGGGTCTCTCAAACGGTTTTGGATCCAAGTTCTACTTCTTACCAACTGTGTGTCCTACAGCAAATATTTTGCCCTCTTTCAGCCTCAGTTTCCCCATCTGTACAATGGGGACAATGATGACTCCCTGGCAATGCTCTAGCAAAGGCTGAAAAGAGATGACACGTATCAAAGTGGGTGGCCCCTCCTAGGTAGTAAACAAATCAAAATTCCCTTCCCTCATTTCATTGTTAACATTGCGCTTTGAGGGAGAGCAGACTGGGGCTACTCAGTCGTCTCCAGAGAGTTCCCAGAGAACGTTCCTCTCTCTGAGAGCAGCTGGGGCTTAGAGTGGCCTCCTTGAGAGCCTCTTGGGATGGGCTGATTCTCTGAGTGTGGCTCTCAGCCACCATCCACAACTCTACCCTGGGGCCTAGATTGTATTATTATTAAAAAAAATTGTTTTTATAAACCTGCATTTTCCCTCCCGTTAATGAGCTGATGATTCCGAAGTCTGTTAGGCAGAGCTTCAAGCCAAGGGCAAAATGAAGCATGTGCGTTTATGTAACTTGACACATCTCAGCCACATTCGGAATTCTGCGTCACTCCAGTTACACTCTGGGTTTTAAATAGCATCTCCTAAGAACAGGTCACTGTTGCCGGAGCCACCGTACATATCAGGTGGGAAGAGATGCCCTTAATTGCAGAAGGTCTAAAAACCAATTTGTCTTGGACAAAATATACAAGCATTTGAGGAGTAGAGGAGGGAGAGGGAGGAGGAGGCCCTGAAGGAAGAGGAAAGAGAGAGAGGATGGAGAATGTTCTAGGCTAGAACCCTAGCCTAGACCCTCCTCTCCTGCTGAATTTCTAAATGCACTGGGGCGGGGGGTTGAGGGTGAGGCTCTAGGTTGATTGGATGGTCAAGGGAATATCCCCACTTGACAAGCCCCTGCTGCTCCACGTTGTCTTTCACAATCAGAACAAAGCTCTGGCTGTCTTACCATGGATTTATTTCATTCTTTTGGCTCTGAGGGTCTCCTCTGAACCACCTGGGCCCTGGTGGGTTACGAGGGAGATCCCCTCGGGATGGTTCATTTTATGTGTCAACTTGACTGGGCCACAGGGAGCCCAGACATTTGACCAGACATGATCCCGGGTGTGTGTCTGTGGGGGTGTTTCTGGGTGAGATTGACATTCACATTGGTAGACCGAGCAAAGCAGATGGTCCTCCCTAGTGTGCTGTGGGGGGCTGCACCCAGTCACCGGAAGGCCTGAATAGACCAAAACGGCTGAGCAAGAGGCAGCTCCTCCTGCCTGACTTCCTGAGCTCGGACATTGGTCTTTTCCAGCCTTTGGACTGGAACTTACACCATCAGCTCTTCTGGGTATCCAGGTTGCCGATGGTAGATCTTAGCCTATTTTTCATATTTTTATAGAACCTATAAAATTTGTATAGGTTTTATAGGTTTTCTATATTTTTATAGAACCTATTTTTATAGAACATTTCTGTTGTTGTAGAAAGTTCTGTTGACCATTACTGCCTTAGATAAACTTTACACATGAGCATTAGGAGGCATGTTCCAGAATGTTCATAACTGCCCTGTGTGTAACACCAAAGACTGGCAGCAACTCATGTGATTATCAGCAGTGGAAAGGACAAATCAGCTGTGGTCTAGTTGTACCATGGAATACTATATAGCCATGAAAAACGAATGGGCAACAACAGGTTATGAGGGCAGAGCCTTGTGGATGGGATTCGTGCCCTTATGAAAGAGGCTCAAGTGAGCTTGTTTCTCCTTCCACCATGTGAGGACACAGCTAGAAATCACCATCTTATGAGGAACGGGTCCTCACCAGCCACCAAATCTGCTGACGCCTTGATCTTGGACTTCCCAGTCTCCATTACTATGAGAAATAAGTGTCTGTTGTTTATAAGCCACTTCCTGTAAGGTATTTGTTATAGCAGCCCAGATAAACTAAGGCACCTGGCTAACTCTCCCCCTCCCTGCAGGGCTCAGATCCAGGGCCACTTCCGGAGGGACACCTTCCTAGTGCTTCCAAGTCCACGTCACTGTGTTCCTTTTCCTCCACTTGTAAATCAGTGTTCATTGGTGTGAGTATGTGTTCAGTATCTGTCTCTCCTACAGGACACTGGCCTTGGTAAGGGCAGAGTGTGACTGTTTTCACTCCCAACAGTGTTGGCAGCTCCCAGCATGTGGCCACACTCAGAGTAGGTGCTCGGTGCAGATTTATTGAACAAAGGAGCGAGGGCTCATTTTCCTGCTTCTCTCAGCGCCTGACCAATTTTAAGGGCTCCCCTAGATTTGGCAAGTCTGGTAGAGAGAGCTGCCTGGCTCCCGGATGGTAAGGGTAGACACTGGGCCCAGTCCGTAGGAGTGGACAGAGTGAAACTGCAGCTTGCAGTGCAGAGACTTCACTAAGGGTGTTGTTCTCCTGTGGCTGCTGTGACAAATTACTGCAAACTTGGTCTTGAAACAACATACTCTTATTCTCTTATATTAATAGTTCTGGAGGCCAGAAGTCTGAAACTGCTTTCACTGGGCCAAAATCAAGGTGTTGGCCAGGGCCATGCTCCTTCCGGAGGCTCTAGGGCAGAATCCTTTTCCTCATTCTTCCCAGCTTCCAGACCTGCATTCCCTGCATTCCTTGGCTCGTGGTCCCTTTCTCCTCCGAAGCCAGCAGCATGGCCATATCTTCAGAGCTCTCTATGCTGAAGTCATCCTCTCACCTTTTCTCTTCTATGTCAAATCTTCCTCTGCCTCCCTTTTAAAAGGACACTTGTGATGACATTTAGGGCCCACCAGGTTAACCCAGGCTAATCTCCCCATCTCAAGAGCCTTAATTTAATCACATCTGCAAAGTCCCTTTTGCCAGATGAGGTAACAGAATCACAGGTTCACTAGGACATGGATACCTTTGGGGGCCATTATTCCGTCTACTACATTAAGTGACCACAGCAATTCATTTAAGGGCTAAGCCCAGAGCTGGACTCCCAGTGTGGCAGCAACAGTGACAGAGACAGAGGTGGCCCCATGAGGCTGGGGATGGTGGAAGGAAACATACTGTGTGGTGCACCCTCATCACGTGCTGTGTTCTCAACATTTTTTGAAAGCTCCCAAGAAAGAAGCCTCTTATAAAAGAGAGAGAGAGAGAGGGAGATGGATATCAGTAAACTGTATGTATTATGGCCTGGAGATTAAGGATTTTTCCATTCTCTGTGCTTATTTCTGGAACATTGCTGATTCGAGTGGCAGCACAGATTGAGAAGGGCTTGTTCCAATCACTTGATGGTCTGAATTGAATCAGATAGTGCTGGCCTGAGCCTCCCCCGACATGTGCCTTCAAATAAGATACCAGCCCTCTCTCGATAGTTCTGGAGGAATGGGAGGGAATAAAATTATAAACTTCAGGAGGGAATAAAACTATAAACTTAGCAGATACGCCATGGTGTCTTGGGTCTATACAAGCATTGCCCTAGCCACCCAGCTAAGACAATATCCTGACTTACATCTTTCATTTTATTTAATTGGCTGCTATTTATCGAGCAGTTACATGGATCTTGTTTTCTCCTAGAATTCGGCCCACTCATGGTCCTTCTGTCCTCAATCCCCTCAACTCCTTGGGGGTTTCAAGTTAGATTAGATCAATCCAAGACATTCCTGGTTGGGTTCTGCCAAAGGGGAGGGGATTCCTGTTGATTCCTGTTTTGTCATAAGTAGATGTCCTGGTCTTTGATAGGATTGCTTTCTGATTAAAAAGAGAGAGAGAGAGAGACACCTATAATTGCTCCAAATTAGATTAAATCTAGATTTGAACTCTATCTCTGCCTACGGGCTGGACAATCTTGTGCACATATCTTAACCTCTCCGAGCCTCAGTTGCATCATCTGTCAAATGGGCTTGCATCCAATATCTCACAGGGTGGTTATGAGGAATAAAATAGATCATGTGTATTAACTGCTCAGCCCAGTGCCTGCTATGACATAAGTACTCGTTAAATGTTACCTTCCTTTCCTCCAGTGAAGAACTTGAGTTTGGAAATGAATAGATGCAGATGGAAGGGCAGACACTGCACTCAGGCTTTTTGTTTCTACTGCTGGGCACTTTGTTTTGAAGAGGAAGAGAAGGGAGGAGATTGGAGGGTGGAGTGAATAACAAGGTTGTTCAGACAAGAAGAAAAGGCTCAAGGGGCACCTGAGATTTGTTGCAGAATTTCTAAAGGACTGTCATGTGGAAGAGAGAGTTTGTTTCTTTTATGTGGAACTAAAACCAGCACATAGAGGCCACAGTGAATCAGATTATTGTCTCAATATGAGAGAGGCCTTTCCAAATATTTGGAGGTGTATAAAGTTAGAATTTTAGGAGGTAGTAAGTTTCTGCACTTGGGAGGATTCAAGCATTTAATTATTCCTTCCTTTATTCAATAAGCATATATTATACAATTACCAAGTGCCACATCCTGGGAACATTGCAATGAATGGGACAGATGAGGATCTGCCCTAATGGAGTGTAGAGTCCAGGAGGGAAGACACAAGCGGGATGACTCCTAGGGGTAGAGAGAAGCTTCTTCGGAAGTTGATGGGGTGGAATGGGGAGTGTGAAGATGCTATGTTAATTCTTAAGGTTACTATTATTGTCTGACATCTCTGAACACTTACATGTGCCAGCACAATGCTAACATTTTTATACAAATTACCTTATTTCATCTTCATAGCAATGGATGAAGCAGATCGTATTAAGAGGAAACCGAGTTTCAGAAAGTTAAGAGACTCACCCAAGATCACCCAAATAGGAATTAGGAGGGTTGGGATTCTAGTTCTAGCAGCCTGGCTACAGATCCCAGGCTCTTAGCCACTCTGCTGTGTTTGCCCAGTGCCGTCATTGCCTCCTGACCACTGCCCCTCCCCAGAAAACCAGCCCCAGCCCCAGCCCCAGCCCAGAACTCTGGGCCTCTCTCTGCTCCTCTCTCATTGGTCCAGATTGGCTCAGTCTGGGCCAATCAGAGTCCCCATCCTGGGATGCAGAGAGACCAGGTCAGTTAGGTGATGGGAGGTTGGCCAACCAAAGTCTGTGGGTGAGCAGAGAATACCAGTGCTTGGGGGGAAACAGGAGGAAAGAGCGGCTGCTTCAAGAGTAGCAAACAAGAGAGACTATGTCCCTCGAATGCACAGAATGAACTCAGCTGTGACATTCTATTTTAGTCTCCAAGCAGCCCAGCTGAACTGAGCCCGTCCATAAAGATGTTACATCTTCTTACATCCTGGATGTCCACTCTCCAGACCCTTGGAGAAATACCTCCCACCCTGTGTTACCACAGCCTGGGGAGATCCAAAACCCACCCTTACAAGGTCTGTACATTTCTGGGGGGCCCCATTCTCAAGTCTTCTCTGCTCCTAAGCTTGGTTTCTTGGGTCCTGTACATCCACCCATCTAGATAGGAAACTCAGATGCTTCGCTCGTTTCCATAACAACAAAACAAAACGATGCCCTGTCCTACTCCCACAGTCATTTGAGGCGCAGCAAAGCTAAGGATCACAGACGGGGTCTCATGAGCTCTTCACAGCAGAACAACTTAGAGACGATCGCCGTCACTTGCCTCCTGGCCTGCCGCCCTCCCTTAGAGGACGAGCCCCAGCCCCGGCCCTGCAGAGATCTCAATTTTTTAAATTGGAAAAAAGAAAGTCAATGTTCCAATAAAGCGCATTGGGGTATCAGTGGGGTCATAACCAGAAGAATAAGAACCCTGTGTGTGGCTTTGCTGATTGATAAGGTCTTTTTCATTACTCTATGCCTTGAGGCAGGGGGATGGGCTCCTTTTTCTTGGCATTTTCCACATGCACAGCCCAGTCTTACCGCCTGCCTTGTTTTCTCCTTTACCTCAACTGCCCCCGTCCCAGGTGAGCCGGCCTCCTCTCCCGTCTTAGTCGCAGCAGCTTCATGCTCTGGCTGTCACGAACACCACCCCAGGTGTCTGTCGAGATACGATTCCAGGAGAAGGCCGTTCCCTCCCCAAGATGATGGTGCTTCCCTCCGCTTGCTTACACCTTTACTAAACTGTGTTTTTATCAAGCGAGCTGGAGTGGATTTCTATTCCTTCTAGTCTGTGCTGGAATATTCTATTGAAAAGTTAGCGATGCCGAAAACTTTATTTCCCAGATCCTCTTTCCCTGCATGGTTCCAGGTTAAAGGAAGCCAAAAGAGGACCATGTGGGGGATTTTGGGAGGCGGAAGGGAAGCAGCAGTGTTAACTCTTTGAAAGCCATCGTGGTTAGACGTGGAGGTCATCAGAGGGGCTGTGGAGGTTCCAGCTCGTCCCCTTTAGCTTGTCGTCCTGACCACTGGCCCTGCACACCTGCGGCATCCCCACCCACTCTCTAGACATCTGGCAGACCAGGCAGCAGCCCCCCAGGGACCCCCTCCATGGCTCCCCCTCTGCAGCCCCCTTCTTGCCACTGATGTGCCTGACTCTCAGATCGCCTGGCGGGTGACTCCGCTGGTTCTCCCCTCCCCTCCCCTCCCCTCCCAGACCTTCCCCTCCCTTCCCCTCCCCAGCCCCCTGACGGTTGTGGACGGTCTAATTCCCGTCACGCATCCCTTGCCCCTTAACTCATGGCTGACTCTGCTTCCCTGAACCAGCCCTGACTGCTACGTGGTGACAGGCTTTACAGAAGCAGCCAGAGGCTGGAGGCGCCGAAACGTGTCTATCCTATGCCAGTCTAACAGTTCCCCCAGACTTCCGGTTCTCAGCCCTGACAGCACGTTGGAATCACCTGAGAGCTTTAAAGAAACTGCTGGAGGCTGGTCTTACTCCCAGAGTCTCATCTAACTGTCCAGGGTGTGGCCTGGGCATCGGAAATTTTAAAAGCATCTCACCTCCTACTGCCCAGACACCCCCCCTCGCCTCTTTCCTGAGTGACACAGAAGAACCCTGGTGTCCGTCAGCTGCTTACAGAGGACTCACCTTCCTAAGTTTCCTTCTGCAATTTTTCTTGATTAAAATTGGCCTCAGACAGAAAATACAACATCTGCCCTACATCAGTTTGACTTCTTGGCATGGCGGTGGGTACCTCTCTCTCCAGCAGCTAAATATCGTGATCAGAATGAGAATGAAATGTGTGTTTGTGGTCTCCCATGGCGTATGAAAACTCTGATGCCATCTGTTGTCCTCATCCTCACGTCTGGTATTGAAATCCATTGATTACGCCTTTGATTGAACCTGGTGCTTTATTTATCAAGAAAATGACAATGATAAGCTTTCCAACAGCTTATAACCCAAAGCAGAATGTGTCAGCATTCAGCAACAATTGTTTTCCGTTTGCGCCATTGCCAGGTTTTGATCTCTAAAAACCAACATGTGAACTCCTTTTATTTTCATTTTTTAAATAAATCAAGTGAGCAGGCCTAGAGCAGGAGACACAGAATTCCTAAGCTGCTTCATGGAACCACAGACAGGTTTTAGGATTGGAGTGTGATGATGATAAAGATGGATTCTGGAGCCAGGTGGTGCAGAAATTTAATCCCAGCCCTACTGCTGACTAACTTTACTAACTTTAAGCCTCACTCCTCATCTGTAAAATGGGTGCAATCACAGTTCACATCTCCTAGAGTTGGAGGAGTGAGGATTCAATGAAATAACGTGTGGAAAGAACTGGCTGTTAGAGCCCAGTGCTTTGTAAGGACCTCCTTATGTATTAGCCATTAGAATTCTTGGGAAAGTCTTTCTGCAACCTATGAAAGAGTTTTGGAGCTATCGTTTGACCCAAGACAGAAACTGCTCATTTATATAATAAAATCTAAATTTCACTTTGAAAGCGACACTTTAGAAAATGCCTGAATAAACTGACATTTTGCCTTGCAAGGAGGTTCCCCCAGACAGAGCTGGTTTGTTAAAAGGCTCTTAGCTTGGAACTCTGTGCCCCCCTTCCCCCTTGAATGGTGATTATTCACTGCTGTCCCATGGTGACAGGTACTCACGCTGCTTCTTGGGCCCATCAGAACTGACCTTGAGCTATTCCAGAGGACAATTCCATCTGATCCTAGAACAATCAGAGTAGGTCTGCTTCAGTCCAGGAATTGATTGGTGATTAAATTCAGGGAGCCTTGCCCGGGGCATCATTAACTTCTGGAGAAGTGATCCCTCTCGCCATCTGTTGTCTGCCATCACTGTTTGGCTTATCTCTTTGGTCACATTTTGAGCCAAGTTGAGAAATTTCTAGCTTCTCTCAGCTCGCTGCCCTGACATCATTAACCAGAAACACAGCGTGGGCAAGGGATCCGTGTTGCAGCCGAAAGAGCCTTGGACTCGGAGACGGGAGCCTGGGTTAAGGTCTTGACTGTTTGACTTTATGTGATTCAGTTGGTCCCGTTTTTCCCAAAGTGGGATATGCACTGGAGTGATTTGGGATAGTATTTGGGAAAACATTAATTAATAATTTATTGTCATGTCTTTTCGGCAAAATATTGGCTTTCCATTTATGATGCTATAAAAAAGTGAATTGACGTAAAGAAAAGTATTAAGTAAATAATAGTAAGAGAGGGCTTGAGACATGGCAACTGTTGCCATGGTAATGTGCAAGCGACTGATGTTTAGGAAACACTGACTTAGCCCCACGTGGCACACTGTCCTTCTTACCTAAAAGGGTGCTATGGATATCGTGCCTCGTGGGTGGTATGAGGTGATCGAACGCAGCAAGAGTCAGCACCTACAGTGGTCAAGGTCACGGACTTTGCCTGTGTCAGGGTCTCTTTCCCAGCGGAGATGTTTACCAGCTGTGTGATCTTGGGCCAATCACCTAACTTCTCTATAACTTGTTTGTGTGGTGTTTTCTGACGCCACATGTGTTTTTTTCCAACACCAAATATGTGTCGTTTTTCTATACCACTTCTCTGATTCTTGGGCACCAAATGGGTGTCCAAACAATTCAGTCTGGTTCTGACACTATCCACCTGGGGTCAGAGGGCTCCGTCCCACAAGAATGTCCCCATGTCGAATGCCAGTTGCAAGTCTAGGGTCACCCCTGCTTCTGCCCAGCCGCCTACAAATTCCCACAACCACCCCTAAGGTTTGATATTTTGCTAGAACCTAAGGGTTCCCACAACCACCCCTAAGGTTTGATATTTTGCTAGAATGACTCCCAGAACTCAGGAAAGCAGTTTACTTATGTTTACTGGTCTGTTAGAAAGGATATAACTCAGGAACAGCCAAATGGAAGAGACGCAGGGGGCAGGGTCCAGAGCGGGGCGCTGTGTGGCATTTCCGTGCCATCTCACCGTCCCACCAACCCAGAAGCTCCCTGAATCTCAAGGTTCAAGAGCTTTCAGAACTCAATCACCAGCCCTCCTCCCTTTCTGGGAGGTTGGCAGGTGGGGCTGAAAGTCCCCCCATCTGAATCACAGGTGTGGGCTTTCTGGTGACCAGCCCCGTCCTGAAGCTGTCTGTCTAGGGGCCCCACCCTGAGTCGGCTCCTTAGCACGCTCAGGTGTGGTACAGAGGGGACTGCTGTGGATAACAAAAGGCGCTCCTATTACTCAGGAAATTCCAGGGCTTTCAGGAGCACTACGCCAGGAATCAGGGATAAAGACTAGATATATATTTTATTATGCCACACTTGTTTTCTTCAGAATGAATTACATCATAGGGATGTTTTCATGAGTAGATAAGATACATAAAGAAGCTATTACAGTATCTAACCGTAGAACTGCTCGACAGATGTTAGCCAGTATGCCGCCGCATGGGGAAGTGGGTGCCGAAAACATCTCAGTTGAATGTGTTCCTCAGAAGCCACAAAAGAGTCTTTTGTTACGCTGTTTAAATAAAAATAAACTACAAATTGGAAAGAAGGAAAGAAGAGTGGGACAAGAATGTTCCACCCATGTCATACTGGGGCATTGCTTAAAGACCTGCCCGTGGATTATTAATTATCTGGGAGAAGGTATGTGACTTTGTTATTTACTATTTGATTGGAGCACCAACGTGATGAAATTGCACGTTAACTTGTAGATTTCTGTCCAGTACGAAAGATAACCCTAAAGGTGATGGTTTTGTTGCCCTGTAGCATGTTAAGCAGATTTGTATCTAATTTAGCAATCTTATTCTAAGACTCTTATTTAAAAAAAAAAAAGCCTGTGACATCAGTTCCTTAAATGCTCTTGGAAGGAACTTTACCATCTTACTGGTTCTCTCATTAATGGGTTAAATAAATTTTTGACACATGTTTATTCCATATTTGCATGAGTCACGTTTTCAAATTTTGAAGATACACTTTAGCCTGATCATATTAATAATGCCAAGTCCCAGAGAGTTCTCTGCACCCATAATTGAGTTCTCTAGGCATTCAGAGAGCACATTCTGTATGCAAGGCACCATGCAGGGCTGTGGGGAAGACAAAAAACGGGAAGGACTGGTTGGTCCCTATAGTCGAGGATTTCATAATTACTTCTGAGGAGAGAGGAAGTGTGTAAATTACTTCTTCCAGCCTGAGAAGGAGAAAAGCAGCGCCTGGCAGCTGGGAGCTCGCTTGGCACTCACAGCCTGGCCGAAGTGTTCTGTTGAACAGAACACAATTTTGCCCATCGCCAACATCAGACGAGGTCCTTCTGAGACCGTGATAGATCAAGACAAAAACAGGATGACTCCGCAAGCATGCCTGAAAGCAAATAGAGACACAAACGTTGTCCAAACCACAAAAAAATCACCAAAAATCCCCGTATCCTGGCTCATAGGGGTGACTGCTGTTGTTTTATCCGGCACAGTTGCAACCTCGCTCTATTCTTCTCACTTCATAGGAAGGAGCAGGGAGACACGCTATCAGAGAATTACCCCCACTTCCTGACAACATCCAATCCACAGTAAATGCCCACTCCCTTTAAACTGTCCCCCGAAGCACCTAACGAGAGCTTAAATCTGGTAATAAGTCCTCTCTGGCACTCTCTTACTGATACCCTCTGTCCAGAATTGAATTAGGGGCAAGCTAGCCAGGTACCAGTCCATAGATGATGCTATTGACTCACTAAGGTGATGCAAGATGGAGAAAGTTGTCCCCATCAGACTTCCGTTAGAGAGAGGACTTCGTATGGTTGGCAGGAACCCTGATAGAAGCTTGTTTCACTCAGGATTCATGGCTGCAAGTAACAGAAATCAACTCTGCCTGACTCAGCCAAAACATGGGATTTAGCCGGCAGCTATCAGTGCAGGTGGGGTGGGGGGTGGGGGCCCATAGAAACGAACGGGAGCTGAAGGGACAGGCTTGGAAATGAGTGAGGATGGAGAGGGCCCCAGAGACTGGCCATAGGACCAATCTGGCCAGGATGCCATCACCATTCCCGGACACCACAAATCCAGCCCCCACTGTCCTTTCATCTCTGTGTCTTCTGCTTAGTGGTCAAAGTCTTGGACACCAGCTTCTGGTTGGCTGAGCCTGAGAGAGAGAGGGTTGCTCTCTTGTTTAAATTCTCTAATAACAACTGACAAAATCAATGATTCTCCCAAAACTAGGGTTTGGATGTTGAGCAACCAGAAATTCCAACTTTTGTCCATTAGAGGAGGGAGACCAACCCCCCACCCCCACCCCCCTCCCAACCCCCCACCCCCAGACCATGTGTGAATAACAATAGATGGTCTCTGAACAGCCTTCTAAGTGAAGTGAGTCCTGCAAATTGCAGGCTTTTTGTTTTTGTTTTGTTTTTTTGAAGAGGGTTATGGTGAATCCATACTAGAGCTAAATTGCTAGCAACAACAGAGGAGAGATTCCACGCTGTCTTAATGTGGGCATCTGAGTCAGACTGCTCAGGTTAGCATCCTAGCCCTACCTTTTAACTAGCTGTGTGATTCTAGTTGAGCCACTTAACCTCTCTGAGCTGCAGGATCCTCGTCTATAAAAGAGACGATCACACAGAAGGGTCGTTATAAGGATTAGTCAGATAATCTGTATAAAGCACTTAGTACATGTAAAACACTTCGTGTATGAAGCACTTACACAGTATGAAGCACATGGTAAGTTCTGAATAAATGATGCCTAAAATCACCATCATCATTGCTATGGGCAATCTTTTCCTCACACCATGCTCAGTTTTTGTTCTAAATAAATGTTGGATAAATACTTTAAAGAATGTTGAAGAGCCACCCCTAAATTTGCCCACTTGTTGATGCCAAGCAGTAATATTAAATTTTCAGCAATCTTGAGAGCCAGTTGTTAAACTGTGGGTAGCTTGAAATCTGCAATAGTGGGAGTGTTTACACCATGGAAATTGGCAAATGCTACCAACTAGGGCTTCTACCTCCCTCCTCTCCTCCCAGCCAGTTGTTAAACATTTGCCAGCATGCTGCTAATTCCAGCCCTTCTTGCCCTGCTCTGGGGCATCCAGCAGAGGATATTTGCTGTTCCTTTGTGGCTCACCAAGCCCCAGGGTCCTGCTTCTGTACAAAGAAGGCCACTAATTACTAGTGCTGAATAAACATGAGGTTGATTTAAATATTACTTTACTTATCATTAAAAGCTTAGCTGCTTCTGCTGGTGCTGTGACTCAAATGGGAATCGTGTGGTGATTAGAGATAGCTGATGGCCGCAGAGAAGGATGCTCTGTGCTCTGGCAGGAGCAGGGCTAGGCTGAGACTGTGGTCAGAGTGGCCCTACCAGCTAAGCAGGACCACCTGGAAGAGGGCAGGGGCGCCTTCCCGGGGACCTGCATATTGTGTGTCTAAGATTTTTTTCCTTCAGTCCTTAGATGTTTATTCGAAAGGAGTGACAGCTGTAGAATTCCTAAATAAGAGGGGCTTAGGGCCAGCACTCTGGTCACAAGTAGGGATCAGGGAATTTATTTTGCAGCTGCATTTGCGGTAGCAAGCCCATGGTTTTGACACATCAGTAAAAACTGCATGGGTTTCTACCAAGGTTTTTACTTATACTTTACACAAAATTGGGGAAAATGTCTCTTTCCCATTTCAAAAACACTTTTAAAATGTTGAAGTGGTTTTGAGGACTAATGAAAACCATGGGGTGGGGCTGAAGCCGTTTCCCCCTAGGAAAGCCCACCCTTTGGAACTGCCACTGGTTGAAAGCATTTGAAAAGGCTCCTGACTGCAAGGATGCAACAAGGTAAGGGGACACGGGGACAGAGCAGGACAGCCTGGTATATCTGGGTGGCATATGTAGGCAGTCTATTGTACTGACAGTTTTCAGGGCTCTGGAGTCAGACCGTCTTCTTTCACATCTTGCCCGCTGTGTAATCTTGGGTGTTTTACTTCACCTCTCTGAAACTTCTATAAAGTGGAGAATGAGAATACCTGCCCTGTAGATTGTGACGATTCAGTGAGGCAGTGTGAGGCCCAGTTCCTGGCCTGTGATAAATGCTCAGATGAAAACCAGCTTTTGTTGGTATCAGCGTGAGAGGGGGGATGGACTTGGGAGAAGGAACTCGCGGCAGGTGACAGAGGATGGCAGGCACAGGAGGGCCCTGATGCTGAGGGAGCTCAGAATAGAAACAGTATTGATAGCAGAATGCAAAGCAGTGTCACTTGAACCACAGATGCTTAATTGGATTTCTCCAGGGCTGACTCACTGCCTTTGATAGACGCTATTGCCCTCGTGGTGTCTCTATCCTGGGATTTGAAAATTTTCCACCTGCAGTCTTTACGCCTGGTTTCAGCAAAATGCAGGCCTGTGTGTATTCCTCCATGCCCGCCCACCTGCTCGCCTGCCTGCCTTCCTCACCGATTCACTGTGCTGTGTCAGGCGTGGGGTGATGTGCTAGGACCATGGAGGAAAAGGCCATGTCCCTTAAAGGGGGCACCGTCTATTTAGGGAGAAAGACAAGTGCCTGGGTGGTTATCTGGGGGAGAACAAGGGTGCTGTACCTGTGTGAAGGAAGAGGCTTTGATCCAGCTGAGAGCATCAGGAAGGTTCCAGAAGGAGATGCTGGGGCTGTCTGGAAGTCTGCATAGGATTTAGTCTGAGACAAAGGTTCTGAGCTGGGGAAAGAGTTAGCCCAGGTGTGGGGAACCTGCAGCCTTAAGTGCAGCCTTCTGACCGAATCCAAATTTTACAGAACAAATCCTTTTATTTTTATTAATATATTTTTGTTCGCCTTTTATATTTTTATTTTCTTTTTAAAACGAACATATTTAAAACACTGAAGAATAAAAATAAGTTTCAACGAAATAATCCTCCCAGATTGATTGGCACAGTTAGAACATTAGTGAGCCGTAAGGGCTAAATTGACGGCTGCTACGCTCATGGTTTAGTTCCAGCTTCCCCCGCCTGAATGGTGCCACTACCACACCAGGCTGGTTGGCGAGAGTTTATGGGGGTTGTCGAGTACGCCAGTCTGTTATCAGCTTTTGACAGTGGTGCACTGTGTTTCTGTTTGAAGTGGAATTTGTGGATAGTTGCACAGCTCGACGGTATTTTTTAACTCTGTCTGCTTAACAGCCCATCACGTCAAAGAAGACCAAGAGAACACTGAAGGAAGAAAACAGATTTTTTAATGAGGATTGGAAATTGCAATCTTATCTTGTTTCTGCTAAAGATAAGGTGATTTCCTTGCTTTGTGATACTGCAATATCAACATTAAAGAAATTCAATGCTCATCGGCATTATAACACTCATAAGGACCATAAATATTTTAAATTAGAGGGAGAGGTGCAAAAGATTGTATTGCAGAAATTAAAGATGAAAAGCAAAAGCAAAGATAATTCTTTCAAGCAGCAAGAAGACCTGGAAATAATGCTACTGAAGCAGCTTATAAAGTAGTTTATATACTCAGGAAAAAGGGAAGCCATTCAGTGATGTAGAAATTGGGAAAGAATGCATGGTCGAAGCTGTAGGATGCTTAGACCCTGATGATGTTTCAAAATACAAACAACTGCCGCTTTCAAGGAGAACCATAACTGATCAGTAGCATGAATTAGCCTTCAACTTAACAGAACAACTTAATGCAATACTTCAAAACAAAAATAATATCTTATTCAGTTGCTTTGGACAAATCAACTGGTACTACCAACTTGGCACAGGTTTTATACTTCATTCGGGTCATAACAGAAGATTTTCTTTGCTATGAAGAGTTCCTCACTTTGGGCACTCTTGTGAACAGAACACAGGGAATAGATATCTTCAACAACTTTCAAGATAAATGTCATGAAGTTGGACTGCATTTTGTAAATTTAGTGAGAGTATGTACAGACGGTTGCACCTTCCATGACAGGAAAACATGAACGGTTTATTGCACAGATTAAAAAAAGGATTCACAGATCCAGATGCTCTCAAATCTCTGTGCTAAAGCTACTATTTAAGTGACAAACTTTGCAACAAGTTATAAGTATTGTTAGCTGTTAATATATTCGTGCAAATGCAACACAGCATTGTCAGTTTGGTAACATGCTAAAGTTAAAGTAGTGCTGAACCCTGGAAATCACACTCCACTGTTGCCGGCTCATTCCAGAAACAGATGTCATCTCCAAGAACCCCATTAATGCAGGAGGGAAAAGGAAGCAGCCATGTGATTTGGAATCTCGGCCTTTCATGCTGGGACAATGGGGAAAAATGGGTCATTTTACCAGCTTTGGGCGGGAGAGGTGATCAGGCCCTGCTAGAATAACAGTGCTACCACTTTTACAAGATTTCTTTGAAAACGACACGATCTGGCAGCTTGAGTGGCAGCCTAATGGAAACCCAGCAGAGACCTCGCTGTGAAGGCACAAGCAGATTGCGAGAGGCAAGGACTGACTTTTTAAAATAGTATTTATTGGCTCCTTTCTAAAATAAATCATGGGGGCCGTGGACTACTTCGGGTGCATGAGAAGAAGTCACATCTGACCTTAGAGATGAACGCTGGCTTGGGATTTGGAGCCTGGGTCTGAGTCCAAGCCCTACCGCCAACCTCCTCTGTGACCTTGGGCAAGTCGTTCCCCTCCGTGGACCTCTGTTTCCTGATGTGTAAAATGAGGGGGTGTTTTTTGAGCCCTAGAGCTCCATTCTGCTAGCACAGAGAGGACATAACCTGTTTTAGACCCAATGAGATCGGGGTGCAGATCTCAGGTCCACCATTCACTGGCTGCAAGTTCCTTCGTAACTCTTGGCCTCCGCGCCCTCACTGTTGAAAAGGAATAGTACCGTCATCTTGAGGTGGTGTGAGAAGTAAACAGGCTCACGTGTGTGGAGCAGGTAGCCCAGGGATTTGCACAGACAGAGCAGGTGCATAGGAAGAGCTACTTCCATCCACATCTCTGCCCTGCGTAAGGAGGAGAGTGGCTTGGCCGAGTCAACTGGCGGGCACTCCTGGGCTATCTTAGCCAACACTCCTGTGTCAAAGCATGAGTCTCACCGTCACGCACTATTTCAATTTCTGCAAACCGAGTGGTGCTGAGATGATGAGCATGTGCGTTTGTTTAGCTTTCACTGGCTTACTGAGCTTAAATGCTATCCCCCCGAGGAGAGTAAGTGCTGAGAAGTCTCCAGGAAACCCTTGGGTTCAGCCACTTCTCAGCATCATGCTGGAGACCCGGAGACCAGAGAGGTGCTGGCTGGCAGGCTCAGCTGACATACCTAGGAAAGGGACGCCCTTGCAACACACCCTGGAAGGCCAAGCTGTCTGTGTTCCCTCTTGGTGGCTTGTTTAATGGTCTGAGTGTTAACTTCCACTCCTGTCACCCTCGTCTCACTCCTGGTTGTAACCAGACCCTCATTCCTAGACATGACACTCTCTTCCCAAAGGAATGTCACCTTCCTCAACCAAGGTTTATTCTTCTCTTCTCCTAGGGTTTTCTAGACTGCCTTAGTTTTGATTCTTCTTAAAGCAAAACTTAACTAACACTGAAAACTTACCAAGTTGCATACTTGTGGTTTGTGCCTTTTTCTATATGTTATGTGTTAATTAAAAGCTTACTTGAAAAAAATTACCAAAAAATATTGCTTAGTTTTGTTTTAGACCTAGAAGGGCACTTTTGGTCTTCTTTTTTTAATTACACAAATATTACATATATATGGTCTCACTACAGAAACATCAAACAACACAGAAATGTAACAGCTAGCATTTATTGAATGCTTTTGTACTATCAGTGCCAGGCTCTGGGCTAATAAGCATTTTACAAAATCTATTTTAATGAACTCTTGCAGCCACCCTGTGAGGTTAGGGCTGTTATTATTACCCTTTGCACGGTGTAAGGAACTTGCTCAAGGTCACCGAGTGATGGGAACTTGAACCCAGGCAGTCTGATCTCAGAGCCGTGTTCTCAGCTGAGAATGTGAAAGTCCCGTACAGTCAGTGAAGTTCAGGGAAGACAGAGATCAGAGTAGTCTGCAGGAACGTTTCACAGACTGGAGTGCCGCTTCCAGGAGGGGCACAGCCTGGATGGTCAAGGAGAGATACTGGCACTCAGGGAGAGGTGACAGCTCAGACAAATGTTAGAAATGGGTGTGGTGCCCTCGGGTAGGTGACAGTGAAGAGTCTGCCCAGTTTAGGACATGTCAGTGACATATGGGTCTGGGCTGTGAAGAATCTTAACGTGGGAGCCATCTTAGGTTCTAGAGTGAGAGCATGGCCTGGTGATGTGTCTATGCAAGCCAGTTTGGAAGACATGGTGATCAGTATGTACACACCAAGGAGAAAGAGCATCCTCATTTTGAACCTTCTGTTTATGGCACTCCAAGGAATTCCTGGAAGATGTGTTTGCCCATGAATCTTTAGTTGGGGTTGGCACACTACAGCACACAGTCCAAATCTGGCCCACAGCCTGCTTTGGTACAACCCACAAGCTAAGAATGGGTTATTTTCATTTTTAAATGGTTGGAAAAAAAAATCAAAAGAAGAATAACATTTCCTGACATATGAAACTTATATGAAATTCAAAGTTCAGTGTCTATAAATAACGTTTTGTTGGAACAGAGTAACATTCATTCATTTGTGCGCTGTCTGCGGCTGCTCGTCACTATCATGGCACAGGTGACAGACACCACATGGCCTGCATAGCCTAAGACAATTCACTAGCTGGCCCTTTGCAGAAAAGTTTTGCAAACCCCTCATCTTCAGAGAGAACCACAGTAAGTATTCAGAGACTAAGGAAGTTGCCAGAGCTGGAAGAGCTCACACCTTCCATGCATGAAAAATTCAACACCCACAGAGTGGGATATTGCTTATCAATTCACTGCCTTATGCAGAAAATAGTTCTGAGAGCCTACTGTGTGCCAGGCTTCCTGACTTAATTTTCACTTCTGAGAGGCACTGGGAGTGAGGCCAGCTACCAAGGCTCTCGCCTGCCCGCTGCTTTGCCGGAGGGGCCAGAGCCTGGTTCCTTCTCTGGGCTCCAGTGGGGGACTGGGCTGTGCCCAGAGCATATAAGCTTGGCCAACATCTTTCCTGCAGGTGCCTGCTAATGCGATCTGGCACTTTCTGTGACAGCATCTGTCCCTATACGCATCCTTTGCTTCACTGAAGGACATAGGAAGTGTGATTTCATTTCTTAGTTTCTATTTGTTCCTCCAGACTCTTGCCAAGATAGTGCCTAGGCAGAGACACATAAGTCCTTCCTGTGGATGGCCCAGCAAGCTGTGAAAGGGAGAGAAGCGTTGTCCTGGATGTGCTTGACCTTAACCCTAAGGCCGTTGGCTGAGCTGGCCCAGAAATAATTAAAGATATGAACAGGCCAGGCACTGCATAATCCTGCTCGTGCCTGTAATCCTAGCACTTTAGGAGGCCGAGGCAGGAGGATCGCTTGAGGCCAGGAGTTTAAGACCAGCCTGAGCAATATAGCGAGACCCCATCTCTACTAAAAATAGAAAAAAATTAGCCAAACGTGTTGGCATGTGCCTGTAGTCCCAGCTACTTGAGAGGCTGAAGCAGGAGGATTGCTTGAGCTCAGGAGTTTGAGGTTGCAGTGAGCTAATGATGATGCCACTGCACTGAATAGCCCAGGCAACAGAGCAAGACCCTATCTCAAAAAACAAACAAACAAACAAACAAACATAAAGAGATAGGAACAAAGATTAAACTCCAAAGAGGAGAGAGACATGGAGAGAAAGGAAGATGGAAAAAGAAAAAAAGCAAACTATTAATATATGAATGTTCAATAATAGGGCATTGTTTACATATATGGTTTTCTAACTATACAAGGGAAACTTCAGTAACCATGAAAAAGATACTGCTGACCAGACTGCAAGGGGCCCCTTGGGAACATAAAGCTGATGTTCAATGGATCTGGCAAGCCACTAAAGGAATAGGTTGTCAGATTTAGCAAATAAAAATGCAAAGCTCACAGTTACATCTGCATTTCAGACACACGGCAAGTATTTTAACATTTTAACATAAGCTTGTCTCACACGGTGTTGGGAACGTACGTATACTAAAAAATTACTTGTGTATCTGAAATTCAGATGTATTCAGATTTTTACTGGATGTCTTGTGTTCTGTCTGGTAATCCTTTAAGAGGAAGGAGGCCAGACTTTTAATATCAGCCTCATTTTCTAAGTAGATGTTAGCACAGGGGGCTGGTTCTGGACTGAGGGAAGAGAAATAATTTGAGTAAATGGGGGCACCTCCCAGCCTCATTTCTATCCATGCCTACTAGAGAACCCTCAGCTGAGCTTCCAGTTCTGTGACAGTTTCAGGAGACAGCAATGAAAGGCCCCAAAGGGAACCAACAGCAATGTTCAATGAACTGACGGAAGATGAAAATTGGGGACAATTTGGCAATATATGTCAAGGCCTTGAAAACATTTAAACCTTTTGGTAATTCCATTTAAGGATTTTATCCTAAGGAGACAATTAAGGATACATAAAGATTTAACTATGCTTATGTGCAATACAGCCTTGCTGACAACAGCAAAAACCCAGAACAACCTAATGCCCAGCCCTAGGGCGCTGCTTAAGCCAGTTACGGTTCCCATGCAGCACAGAATTCTACACAGGCATGAAAAATGATGCTCTGAGATGTTACTACTACAAGAGAATAAACCCTGTAAAAAAACTGATTAGGAAATATTACGATCCTATTTTACAAAGTACATAGGCATAGAAAAAAGACAGAAGACTCCATTCAAAACATTACCATGGGCCGGGCGCGGTGGCTCACGCCTGTAATCCTAGCTCTCTGGGAGGCCGAGGCGGGCGGATCGCTCGAGCTCAGGAGTTCGAAACCAGCCTGAGCAAGAACGAGACCCCGTCTCTACTATAAAGAGAAAGCAATTAATTGGCTAACTAAAAATATATAGAAAAAATGAGCCGGGCATGGTGGTGCATGCCTGTAGTCCCAGCTACTCGGGAGGCTGAGGTAGGAGGATTGCTCGAGCCCAGGAGTTTGAGGTTGCTGTGAGCGTGGCTGACGCCACGGCACTCACTCTAGCCCGGGCAACAGAGTGAGACTCTGTCTCAAAATAAAAAAACATTACCATGATTATTTTAAAGTAATTTTTAGTTCCTTCATTTGCTTCTGTGTATTTTTAATTTTTGTTCTTACAATAAGCATGTAATATCTAGGTGATTTTTAAAGGTTGTTTTTTTTTCCCTCTCTCTTTCATTGCATGGGCCATTTCCTTGGAGGCTTCTTTGGGCAGTCTTGGGTCACCAGAGCCTTTGCAGAAGCGTCTTTGTTCCCCTGTGTCTTCAGACACATCCCAAGCCATAGAGCCCCCGGCCCAGCCCAGCAGCCCATTTGCATGTGCGTTTCTGACCTGCATCCTTCCAGCCTTTACCTAACTCGGAGGTGGGGAACCGTTTTATGTTGGAAGGGCACATTAATTTAGCTGTAATCAAATATGGTTGCATTCAAGAAATTTCAATTAGATATACTTAAAAATGTACCTTATTTTATAAAAATCTATTTACTATGTACTTGATCATTTCAAAAAATGAAAACTGTTTGTTAATTTTAAAGTTAGCTAACCTTTTAATGACTTTGTTGTGTCTGCTGTTTGTTGGAAAGCAGTTGAACATTTGGTTGCAGCATGGAGGTCTGCAGTTTCAGTTGATCCTCTAGATGGGTATCAGTCATTTGTGACCTGAAAGACATTTTGATTTGGTTAGGTAGGAGAATGTAGATTCGCAGCTCCCTTTGAGCCTGAGCTGTTAGGTACCAAAACCCTGGCTCCTAATCACCACCTCTGTCTCTTTTTTTTTTCCTTCCTCCATCCTCTCTTCTCTGACCTCTCAAAAATTATCAACAAGGTATCTCTGTCAACTCCATAGTTATAATCCAGGATTTCTCTACTTCAGCATGATTGACATTTTGGACCAGATCGTTCTGTGTCGTGGGGGTTGTTCTGTGCACTGTTTGGCAGCACCCCTGGCCTCTGCCCACTAGATACCAGGAGCAACCGCTCCCCAACAACACACACCCAGTTGTATTAAAAAAATAATCAAATATATCTCCAGGCGTTGCCACATGTCCTTGGGGACCAAAATGGCCCTCACTGAGAACCACTGCTGCAAGCTTATCTCTGCATTAGCTGTGGAAAAGGATTCCGGAGTCCCTCCAGTTGGACGATCGCCTATAGAAACCCACAGGAACAGTCTGTGCTCTCTGGCAAGTCCAAGCCCATTCGAGGCAGCTGCCACCTGCTAGGACATCCCAGGGAAGGGCTTGAAAAGAGCTTGGCAACAAGAGATGCAGGCTGAGACGAGGCATCCCTGCCTCTTCTCCTGAATGCTGGGATGCTGGAATTGGAATGGGAAACATGGGTAGTTCTTGACCCGCAAGGAGCAGGGTCCCCTACGCTGGTCTGCAGATGGCACTGCTGAAAGGAGCCAGCTGACTGGCTGTTGATGAAGTCGCTGTGGGATGGGGCGGAAAGATCTGTGGACTCAGATCCGAAGGGTCGATCTCTGGTCCTGGTCCTGCCCCGCTAGCTGTGTGAGCTCAGCCCATCCCCTCTACCTGTCTCCTCGTAGGTAAAATGAGAATATTAGTGCCACACCCCTGTCTCTCCCAAGGACGGCTGTCAGGAGCAAAGTAGGATATTGCGTCCAAACCGACCCATTCTACCCACTCACCTGACTCACTCTTCTTCATAGCACCTGAAGTATCAAACGTGTGTCTTCCCTCTGTCCCTGCGGCCACAGTGTCAGGTTCCTGAGGGCTTGGTCTTGTTTGCTCCATCCCCAGAGCTAAGGACAGTGGCCAACACAGTAGATGCTCAATAAAGACATGCAGAATGAACACACACACACACACACACCATGGGGAAGTGATTTGAAAACATGTCTCAACAGCTGTGGGCATATCAATCCCTTTGTACTCACTGGTTCCACTTCTGAGAATCTAAACCCCTCTCCCCAAGTGAGCAAAAAGCCTTCTATGAATCAATGTTCATTCTACACTGGCCAAAATAGCACAGACAACCGGAACAGCCCACCTAAGTCATCAAGATAAGGGCATAATTACACAACCCTGATAAATCTACTTGGTGAAATCCAGGCAATCATTATAAATATTGTTTACAGTCAGGTGAGTTAATTTTCATAGCACACACACAAAACTATAATGAGTAACACAAAATTGTACATGCAACCCACTTGCTGAGCTTACAGAAGGGAGCATCCCCCCATACACTGGTGGTGGGAATACTGTGCACAATCTCTCTGGAGGGCAATTTGGTAATTCCTGTTAAAATATTAAGTGTTCATGTCACTAGACCCAGCAGTTGCATTTGTAGGAATCTATCCTAGAAATGTATTAGGAAACAACCCAGATGTCTATGAATAGGGGAATAGTTAAATTATTGTATATCAGTACAATGGAATACTATGCAGCTGTTTAAAATGAGGAGATTTGTATGTACTGACATGGATAGATGCCCAGAATAGATTATTAAATTGAAAAAAAGCTGAGTGCAGTGGCTCATGCCTATAATCCTAGTATTCTGGGAGGCTGAGGTGGGAGGATGGCTTGAGCTTAGGAGTTCAAGACCAACCTGAGCAAGAGTGAGACCCCATCTCTACTAAAAGTAGAAAAATAAGCTGAGCGTAGTGGTGCACACCTGTAGTCCCAGCTACTTGGGAGGCTGTGCGAAGAGGATCTCTTGAGCCCAGGAGTTTGAGGTTGCTGTGAGCTAGGCTGACGCCACTGCACTCTAGCCCAGCTGACAGAGTGAGACTCTGTCTCAGAACAAAACAAAACAAGACAAAAAACAGGAAACTGAACCCCCTTCCTCACTCTCCTCATATTAAAAAAAAAGTTAAAAAAAAAAGCAAATTGCAAAATATTTTTGTACAATAATAATGGTGTCCTATATGATAGTATATAAGCATTTTTTTTAATTTAGAGGAATGCATACCAAACTGTTGACAGTGGTTCTCTCTAAAGCATAGGGAGAGATTTTCTCTATGTTTTGAATTTCTGTAATGTTTAGAAATTTTTAACATGAGCTAAAGAAACTGAACCTGCAGTATGAGCTCACTTGTATACACAAACAAAAGCCAGGCACGTGCAGATGGGGAGGAACTTTATCGAGGTGTTATTAACAGTGATCAGTCATTTCTACGTGGTGAGATAGTGGGTGGTTTTGACTATCTCCTTTTGAGGGAAGACGTCTACAGTGAGCGTATGTGGCCTTTACAAGGGATAGCCCACGTTCACAAGCGCTCTTTGTTTCAGCCGGGGTGGTGCTCAGGGTGCAGTGCTCTGTTGATGTAACGTGCTGTTGCGTGGTGTCCTGTTTCCCCAGGATGGATGACATCCAGCTCTGCAAAGACATCATGGACTTGAAGCAGGAGCTGCAGAACTTGGTCGCCATCCCAGGTAACCATTTGTGACTTCATCTCATGTCAAGCAGCTGCTCAGGGCCCCCAGCCTGGCCCATCTGTCCCCCTGGGGTCTGGAAGACAGAGTGGCTGTCTTCTCCGAGCATGGCCTCATTCTTGCAAATGCAGCACTCCCTGGCCACATGGTTCAAATGCAGCTTCGAGTAGGGCAGACCCAGGTTCAAGTCCTAATTCTGACCACTTCTTTGACCTTGGGCGAGTCACTTCTCTGAGACCGAATTTCTCGTCCTCGGTAAATGTGGTAGTAACAGTGATAGCAGCTAATGCATTGGGTATGAATGTCTTCGTGCTCAATGAGACAATGCCACACAAGTGCTTACTTAGCACGTATTAAACTTATTATATTATGCATGCAGAGTATAGTGGTTACATGCACTAACTCTGGAGTCAACCTAGATTTGCTAATTATTAGTGACATTACTTATTTGGCCCTTTTCCCCCATAAAAGCCTTCTCTGCCCACCTAGGCGGGGTTAGGTGCCCTCCATGGGCATGTCTCTCTCCAGACTTCATGCCCCTTGAGGGCACGACATGAGGGTTTGGTAGGTGCTAAGGGAAGGTTTATTGACTAAATAAACACAGCCTTAGCTGAAGAAACTCGGCCTTGGCAAGGAGCAACACAGGCCAGAGAAGCAGCCACCATCGTCCTTGAATTGAATGTTTTTACCACTCTCTCAGTTCAAGAGGTGCGTCCCAAGAGTCTGCTCTACAGCAAGCCCTGAGCTCAGTGCTGGGCACGCAGTGAGGAACGCAGAATGACTCCCTCCTGTCCAGGCACACAGTGGGTCCCCCATAAGTGACAACTGTTACTGAGCTACGAGTGCAGAATAACGAGAGCAGTGTTTCCGAGCCCTGACGCTGTTGACGACTGCGGCTGTCAAAATGTCAATATCACCATTTGGGGTTCAGAACTTTGTGTTTGGATTGGGGGGCTCTGTGTTGTGCCTTGTAGGATGTTAAGCAGCATCCCTGGCCTCTACCCACTACAGGCTGACAGCACAACCTCGTCCTGCCCTTGCAATTGTGCCAGCCAGGAATGTGTCCAGATGTTGCTGAATGTCCCCAAGGCCGGGGGTGAGGGGGGTGGGGAGGGGACAACATTGCCCCTATCTAAGAACTATTAGCTTTAGGGTACAGTGATCTGGGTTCAAATCCAGCCTTAGCAGCTAGGTGACCATCATCGAACAACTTAATTTCTCCAAGCCTTAAATTCCTTGTTTGCAAAATGAGGCATGCCAGTAATGCCACCCTCTCATGGTTGTTTTGAATATCTCATATGACAAATGCAAAGCGTGGGCATGTTCAAACACAGTCTTGTTGTAAGGGTAGCATGTGAAATGATGGTAGAACTGGGTACTATTTCTTTAATGAGCGTTTACTAGGTGCCAGCCACCGTGCAGGCCTTGGGAATAAATGAGTGGCTAGACTCTCCTAATTGAAAGGGAGTGGCAGCTAGTGGGCATGGGGTTTCTTTTTGGGGTGATTAAGATGTTCTAAAATGGATTGTGGGCATGGTTGCGCCACTCTGAGTACTCTTGGAACAGATGAATTGCATGGTATGTGAATCATACTGCAATAAAGCTGTTACCGAAAAAAGTTAAATGTCAAACACAAAACAATAAAAGAATAGGGGAAAAGTACCAAAGTCTAGACACCACACACTAGAAATTCTGATGTATTTGGGCGTGAGGCTCTGGCATTGGTCATTTTTAAAAGCTTCCCACGTGATTGTTTTGAACAGCCAGGACTGGGAACCACCAGCCATGTCCTACTGTCTCATTTTATAGCCCTCCAAGGAATAGTTTGGTTGAAGGGTATAGAAGCCCATTCAAGCTTATATGAGCACAAAACCTGCAATGACTAGAATGGTGATGGAGTCTCGTGGAGCCCTAGGTCATTGTTCCCTAGAGCTGCCCTAACAAATTAACACAGACTGGGTGGCTTAAACAGCAGAAATGAATTCGTTTACAGCTCAGGAGGCCAGACCTCCAAAATCAAGGTGTCAGCAGGGCCATGCTCCTTTCTAAGGCTCTAGAGGAGAATGTTTCTTTGCCTCATTTAGCCTCTGGTAGTTCCGCATGATCCTTGGTGTTCCTTGGCTTGTAGCTACGTTACTCCTATCTCTTCTGTCATCACATGGCTTCTTCCCTGCGTGTGTCTCTGTGTCCCCTCCTCTTCTTAAAAGGATACCAGTGGTTGGATTTAGGGCCCATCTTAAAGAGTATGACCTCATTTGAGCTTAACTAATTACATCTACAAAGTAACTTCCAAATTGCTTTGGAAATGGGTATTTCCAACTAGGGTAGACATAAATTTGGGTGAGGAAAAGAGAAAAAGGCACTATTTCGATATGGGGTAAATATGAATTTTATGAGTGTCCTAGTCTGTGTGGGCAGTTATAACAAAAATACCATAGACCAGGTGGCTTATAAACAACAAACATTTATTTCTCATGGTTCTCGAGGCTGGGCAGTCCAAGATTAAGGTGCCGGCAGATTTGGGGTCTGGTGGGGGCCTGTTCCTCATGGTCAGTGGCTTCACCGTGTCCTCCCATGGTGGAAGGGACCAACAAGCTCCCTTGGGCTTCTTCTATAAAGGCCCTAATCTCGTTCATGAGGGCTCCACTTTCATGCTCTGTTCACTTCCCAAAGGCCTCACTTCTTAATACCATCACCATGGGGGCCAGGATTTCAACATTTGCATTTGGTGGGGGCACAAATGTTCAGACTGCAGTAGGAGGTGACACTATTCAACCCACTATAGACATGAAGCCCAGCCCAGCCACACAAGGGTCCGGAATCAGAAACAGGAAAGCCAGTGGAATGTTCTTTCCCCCAGCTCTGACCTCCATTTTGAGTGCACATCCTGTTTTCTCCCTCTAGCTCATGAGTGGAGCAAGACCACCCCATCTCCCTGCCATGATCTCCCCACGCAAGTTTCCTGAATTTCCCAGGAGACTCTGATGGGCCCCGTGTGGGTCACCATCTCCCTCGGGGGAGGGAGGATTCCCAGGGCCCCCCATTGGCTCAGCAGGATCTGTGGGAACCAGCCGAGCTCCCAGGTGTCGGGGCAAAGGAGGAAGGAGCGTGGGGCCCCTGGATCTGCCAAGGCAGCTGCAGGCCCGAGGGGCCCCCCTCCACAGCATGGGAGAAACTGGGTGGTCTTTGGAATGGCACGGCTGACCAGGGCTGGTCCATGGCAAGAATATCTTAACGCGATATTGAAAAAATCAATATGCATGCAAAAAAAATCCAAGATGATCAAAATATCAAAAGTATAATTAGAGACAGACTCAATACCGATGTTTTGTGCACAGAGGCCAGGGATGCTACAACCTGCAGTGTGGGTTGGTCCCGCAGGAGAATGTGTCCCGCCCCAAATGCCACTGGCTTCCCCACTGAGAAACGCGGGCCCGAACAAGGTCCTGGGGCCAGTTAGCAACAGAGCCCAGTCCCACTGAGTCCCCAGAAACCGGTTCTTCCCAGTCACTTTTGGCAGAAATTCAGATATCAGAGTTCTGCGAGAGCCTCTTTCCTCTCGTGCCTTTGTAGTTGCCTGTCCCCACCTTCTGCCCTGTCCTCCTCAGTGAGAGCCTTTCTTGTGTTTCCTGGACCAGTGCCAGTTTCTGGATAGATTGAGCTGAGTTCAGGGGGAAAAACTCCCTGATGTTTCTGGCAACACATCAATAACAGTATCAGGTAGAGAAAACCACAAACAACCAAGAAAATCATGTTTCTTGAGCCAGAGTCAGAAAATGATTCACCGACTGCTGGGTGGCGAGTGGGGGCTTTCTGTGATTGGAGAACACCTGGGGTCCTTCCTGCTTCTCAAGGAGCAGCCGAATGTCTCACCCCATCTCCATGGCTCCCCCACCACCTTAGTGCTGGAGGTGCGCAGGCTTGGCTGTGGGGCCATGGGCACCTTCCCCTTGAACGTGAAAATGGTGTCTTGGTAAAAATAGTGCGTGTCTTCAGGTTGTTAGGAAGGATTAAAGCAGTGGTTTTCAACTGGGGGTGATTTCGTCCCCCATGGAACATTTGGCAATGTCTGGAGACATTTTTAGGTGTCATAACTTGGGGGGGGGGCGGTGCTACTGGCACATAGTGGCTGAAGGCCAGGGATGTGCCCAGGGCAGCCTCCTACACCAGGGGATCATCTGGTCCCACGTGTCAACAGCGCTGAGGTGGAGAAGCCTAGATTAAATGAAACTGTGAGCTCATGATGACACGAATAGAATTCTAATAGTTGCAGTTTATTAAGCACTTACTGTGTTTGTACGCTTAAAATATTTGCTTTTCCTTCATTAAATAAGTATTTATTTCTTTTGCACCTGGTTTGGTAAATATTTAATCTGGAGGGCATTTAATCATGAAAACAATAAGCAATAATGTAAAACAATAGTGTGTAATAATAGCAGCTAACTTTTCATGAACCCTTCCTGTGCACCAGGCAGTGAGCTAGGTATTAACATTTTCCTTGGTTTAGATCTCTTAAAACTTGCAACAACTTTATGATTACCTGTGTTGAGAGATTGGAAGCTCAGAGAGGTTGAGGAATGTGCCCAGAGTCACACAGCTAGGAAGAGGAGGGAGCTAGGGCATCAAGCCAGGACTGTACAATTCTACAGGGAGGACTTGCTGTTAGAATAGGAGCCGTGGGCCAGGGGGACAAGTTAGGAGACCACGGAGTGGTCCAGGGAGAGATGAGGTGGCCTGGGCACAGGAGGTGACTGGAGCAGTGAGAAGCAAGTTGGAGGATCATATGGCAAGCCCCTGGGGACATTAGGAATCAAGTGTGTGATACCAGCAAGCAGAGGGGAAAGTTGGCAAGCTAGGAGTTCTCAATGACAAGTATGGGACATCGACATCGCCCTAGGAGCTGGGCGATGTCGGCAAGCGAAAGGGTTGCATCATCAAGCTGCAAGGTAGTGCCTGCAGGTGGGAGGTGTTGATAGGAAACGTACGTGGCGCACAAGCAGGCAGGTGAGCAGCAGTGGCCAGTGACTCGGAGACTCAGGTCAGTCGCAGGTTTGTGAGCTGTGCAGCCACTTCTGCGATTAGGCGGCTTCTCCCAGGAATCGCTGGAGGCGCCGCAGCTGAGTGTCTGGGGGAGGCTGGGGGATGCCTCGATTGGCGCGAGACAGGAAGTGTGGATGAATAACGAGGGGCAGATGTGTTCAGGTGCTGGGGGCCCAGCAAGCTGTCAGGTGATCCTGGCCGAGATCTGGGGAGCGGGGCAGGGCACCTGGGAGCGTTGAAGTGCTGTCCAGGGCTATTTGCAGAGGAAAGTCACATTACAGAGCCCTAAGAGAGCTGGAGTGAGCAGGGAGCCCTGGCAAGTCTGTGGGTGCTGGTGCTCACTTGGAGAGGGCTGGTGAGTGATTTGGGGGATCAGACCCCAGGGACCCACCACGGGCAGGAGTGACACCGCCATCGTCCATTGCAGCGATGGCTGGGCATGGGGGGTGGCTAGCAATTCTGCTGCCCTCCTTCCCTGGGGAATGGGAGACACCAGCTTCCTCTCCTCTCTCTCCTCACCTCTGGCTCTGCTTCCAGATCTAGAAGAAATTGTCAACACCTGTCGTAGGTAGACAGACTTTTACTCTGAAGGGGTCGGAGCAGAAGGAGCCTGAAGTGGGTTTAAGTCTTTGTCTCCAAGGGTCCTCAGACCTCACGTGCAGCCCCCTCTCTTTGCTTTTCTCTTTGGCATCCCAGCCCTTGGTATTTGGGACAGCTTTACCCTCGCCACAAAGCAACTCCCTCCTGGCTCGCCCTCGAGAGCCCCTCCTCACCCTCTGCCCTCCACAGCGCCCCTTGCTGTGTCATCGGCATTCACCGAGTGCTCCCTGCAGAGGCCTCGCTCCCGCTACGCCATTTGCTGACACTACTGTGTGTGTTTTACAGAGGAGGAGACTAAGGCTTCAAGGGATCCGGGTGCTTGGAGCCGGCATTCCCACCCCGGCCCCTCGGACTCAAGTGCCTTCCATAGTCACCGTCATCTGTTTCTTTGCCGATGTTTTCCTCCTCCAGAAAAAGAAAAAACCAAGCTGCAGAAGCAGAGAGAGGATGAGCTGATCCAGAAGATCCACAAACTGGTGCAGAAGAGAGACTTCCTGGTGGATGACGCGGAGGTCGAGCGGTTACGGTGAGTGGGCAGGTGTCCGCGAGTGCTGGGCTGCCGGATGCCCACCGTCGGCTTCCTTCCAGAACCCATCGTCCACTCCTGGGACGCCCAGCCTTGCCTAGCACGCATGGGCTCAGCCAACAGTCCCTGGACACTGCATCCAAATGAACCCCAGCCTTCCGGCCCGAGGACCCATTTCACATTCAAGAGAAACCCAAATCCAACTCCAAAAAGTCTTGCAAAAGTCTGTGTGTCTTCAGTGAATGTCGTTCAAGGAGATGACCAGGGAGGGATTACATCACATAACACATGGCAGAGCTTCCTGCACATCCTCCCAACTCATCAAGGCAACTTCTCAAAACTTCTCCTGCGGTTGTAGCCCTCCACAAGAAGAGAGGCCCTCAGGGCCCCTTCCAACCCAGAGGGCAACTCTTTATTCTGTGTTCTTGGAGACCCCTCTCCAAGGCCCCTGGGATGGGCCTGGCCTAGCTCAGCCAGGCTGGACCCGCCAACTTTATCCTGGTGACCCTGGGAAGAGCTAAGGTGACTTTTTCTCTCAGACTTGCCATGTACCTTCTGGGAGCACAGGTGAACAGGGTAGCTTAAAGGTACAAAGTCAGGAGAGGTGTTGCCTGGCTCACTGACCCCCAGCAGGGAGGCTAGATCCTGTAATTTCCCAGCCCCTGCCCTGGGGTGTCACCCTAGCTCTGGGTAAGCATTTACCCCATTGTTACGTGTCTCTGGTTCAGAGTAAGATCATCAAATGCATCGTACACACATAACACACAACAACATATATGCACCATGTACAAAGCCTGACACTTGGTTCCACACACTAAACTATGGCCTCATTTCATTGGTTCCTTGAAGTTTTCTTTGCTTACTGTACTTTCCTCTTCTCTTTTACATATCCGCCTTCACAGGGAGCAAGAAGAAGACAAGGAAATGGCCGATTTCCTGAGAATCAAGTTAAAACCTCTAGAAAAAGTAACCAAATCTCCAGCCAGTGAGTGCATACATTATTCCTTCTCCTCCTCCAAGAAAGGGAAAAGGATGTTTCAAAGAGATCGGGGAGCCAGAGGGGCACAACAAAATGTTTTCTAAGGACCAGACTTGAGCATGAGATGGCAGCATGCAGGGCCAGCTTCATGGGCCTGCAAGTTCTGCAGGTGCCCAGGGCCCCACACCTAGAAGGGTGCCTTGCTTGGGTCAATGTTCCGTTACTGCTGTCTTGAAATTCTTAAACATTTTGGAACAAGGGGCCCTGAGTTTTTATTTTGCACTGAACTCCACAAACTATGTAGCTGGTCCTAGCAGTAGCTGTCCCTCCATGATCACATGGTTTGGTGAATTCCATAGAAGGAACGAGGTGGCCACTTAGGCTCAGGGAGCTCTGGCCTCTATTAGGGCTGGAATCGCTGGAGGAGTGAGAAGCACACGTCTCAGAATATTAGCCTCACTCGATAGCCAGAGCAAAAAGGCTTCTGTCTGAAATAAGTTTGTGAAATGTTGCATTCTTTTTTTTTTTTTGAGACAGAGTCTCACTTTGTTGCCCAGGCTAGAGTGAGTGCCGTGGCATCAGCCTAGCTCACAGCAATCTCAATCTCCTGAGCTCAAGCGATCCTACTACCTCAGCCTCCCAGGTAGCTGGGACTATAGGCATGCGCCACCATGCCCGGCTAA
>VBSM01002153.1:12723974-12754659 GCA_008086735.1 Cheirogaleus medius | reverse complement strand
CGGCCTCCCAGAGTGCTAGGATTACAGGCGTGAGCCACCGCGCCCGGCCCGCAACAATCTTGAGTCAGTTTAGCGAGAATCCCCCTGCCTTGATATCTGATCACTCTTAATCTGCTGGAATTCCTCACCCCACCCTTACTATCTAAGCCAGTGGTCTGCCTTTAGCCGAGTCCTGTTAGGCCAGGTCAGCACGAATGCCCCCACCCTGGACGGTTCCTTTGTCATTCTCCATCCACTGACCCCTCACTCTGTCCCTTGGATGTGAATCCCCACTTGTCCCTGTGTTGGGAGGCAAGTGCTCTCTCTTCCACAGCAAGAATCTTGAATTACCATTCTAACAAGTGTCAGAATAATTTTTTTCTCTAGCATCTGAATTGGCATAATATGATCATTAGGGGATTGTCAATATCCTTCAAGGACCTTAGCCAGTCAACCACGCAATGCTATTAAAACGCAGCCAGCTGTTCCTAACTAAATCCCAACACTGCTTAGAAAAATGTATGAATGTTTAGCTTCAATGAGCGAAACACCCTGCTGTCGTCCTCTCCTCCACACGTCCCAGCTCGAGCCATTTCTCCTAGAATTGCACATGCTTTGGCTTGTTTGCTTTTCCTCTCTTACCATTGCTCCCTGCTCTGAGCTGGAGTTCCGAGGCTGTGGGTTCAGGCACCTCCAGGATGCGTTCACTATCTGAGGGCCAGTTCTCGTGACTGGCAGGAGAAAGACCAAGTGAACTCAGACGACCTAGGAGACAAAGAGCAGCCGTCAGAGAGAAGAGTCAGCGGGAGAACCATGATTTTTTAAGTGGGGAGAGGATGGGTGCTTACTTACTTTTCATGTCATTTTTTAACACTACAATTCTCTTATGACCATGTCCTTTTATCCAGACCACCTGCACACAAGACATACTACTGGTTAAGCAGTGGAAAAGGTGGGGACACAAGCCCTAACATTCAGGAAGAGCATGACCTCCTGTGCCTGCCTTAAACAGACTAGAATTTAGCAACTGAGTTAATGCCAAGAACAATGTTTCTACACTCTGTAGCTTTTAAAGCAACAGAAGCTGACAGAAACATGCCCCTTATAAAAAGTTGGGTAGTCAAAGAATCATGAGATACAGTTTCAGAAATATTCTTTATGACTCTCAAAAAGACTGTCTTCCAGACACCACCAGCTTTGGTACATAAATTAAGATAGTTCTCATATGATAGCACTTGCCTTTTTTTCCAGAAACTAAACACAACCTAAAAGAATTGAGAGCCTTCTCCCAGACCCCTTACACTAAGCTCACAACTGTCATCCTAGAACGCAGTCCTCTGCCCAGCAGTGCTGCTCTTCCCTCCACAGTCAAGTCAGAGGGGCCCCCGCCCCCGCCATGCACTCTGTCACCAAGTCCCTGACGTTAGCTTCCAAGCGTTCCTCTATTCTAATACTTTCCCTGGGGCGCAAAACCTCCATCTCACATTGGGCCAGACATCTGCAATGGCTAGAATCCGAGCCAAGCCTCCCCTCCACTCCAGCTCTCTCAGCTCTACCACCAACAGTGGCTGCCTCGATGTTTTTCAAACGCAAACCCTGGGCTCGGGCTCTCACTACAGAGCCTCGCTCCCTCCCTAGAGCACAGCCCTTCATCACTGCTCCGACTTCTCTGCTAGGCTCTAGCATGGTTAATGCTCCTGACACCCCACAGCTTCTTGCTGCTCTGCCTCTGCTCACCCTGTCTGCTCTGCCCAGATTGCCCTTTTTCCTGCTCGTCACATGCTCACCCTGTGCACATCCTTGCCAACTGCACTCTTGGATCTCCCACACCTGGGAAGTGCGCCCGCTGAGCATGGGGCCTGTCGCTGCGGCTGCACTGACCACCCTGACGAGTCCCCTGCTCAGTAGGTGTCCTAACTCTCCCATAAGCCAACACCTTTATGAGGGTAGCACCTTGATGTACTCATCTGGCATGCAGGGATTTAATGAAGCTTTATAGAATCAATGAGAAATGCTAAAGTCATTTATTTTATGCCAACAATATGTTTTGAAAGGATCAGTTCAAAACATCTGTCATTTTATTATGCTGGCAGCATTTTATGTTTCTGTTCAGGATAGCTGGCCTGTGGCTCTTCAGGCAGGCTACTCTCCAAGAAGCTGAGAGAAACACCCACCTGTGGGATTGCTCCCAGGAGCTCCTCCACGCTATTGTAGCCATATGTCTTGGGTTGCAGTGTTTCTCCAACATACTTGGTATAGGCCATGGAAAATTCATGCAGGAAAATCTGTTGGTAGTGGTAAGTATGAAGTAAAGACCGCACGTTCTTTGCAAACAAATACAGACTTGTGAGCTTCACGCATTCTTCTGACTTATCATTAGTGAAAACCTGGTCCAAAGGAAAAAGCAGCATTAGCAACTTCATGAGAGACTGGCCCTGCACCCCTCAGAAATGAGGGCCTCTTGCTGAGGGTGAAAAGGCCCAAAGTTGATTTGAAAACAGGCAATAACCTGAGGAAAAGGAGGAGGGAGTTATTCAAGTATCTCCTCCAAGGAACTGGGAAACTTGCGTCTCAAACAAAAGAGGTGAGCCCTGGTAGAGCGCGCTGCATACACAGTGCACGCTGGGGACGTTAGAACTCATCTCCCAAACTGGTTTCCAAGAAAAACGGATGCTGGACAACATGGCTAGATAACAGTGGTGTATCATTCTGCCTTTATATTGCTGGAGTTTATTTGTTAATATCTAGGATCATTTTCTTTTAAGGGGCCATATTAGGTTTTTGGTATTAAAGTTATTTTGGCTTCATAAAAATAAGTGTTAAGCTTTCCCTTTTTTTTTTGTGGCCTAGATGTTTTTTTTAAAGTTGGGGTTATCTGTTCTTTGAAGGTTGGCTAAGACCCAGTTGTTAACCCATTTGGTCCTGGTGCCTTCTTCAGTGGTAAATTCCAATGATCCCATCACATAAGCCATCTAACTGAGAAAGATGTAACAGCAGGAAAATCCGGCCTGGTGCAGGACACGGAACCACAGTTCAACCGTCAGGAGACCAGGGTACTCATTCAGGCAGGCTCCTCCCCTGCCCTATGCCTCAGTTTGCTCATCTATGAAATGACCAAATGGTCTTGGTGATCTCTAGGGTCCCTTCCAGCTCTACACACTCTAATCTAGACCAACAGGTAATCCAGAAACCCCCAGTCAACAGTCTTCAACATGCTGGTTCTAAAGAACCATTAACACGCATACCTCAACTAAGTAAGGCAGACTCTTCAGAAGTTCGGTCAAGGTCATGAATCCATATTCACAGGGGTTGAGAGGAGTACTGTGGGTGGTTTCATAATGTCTCTTGAGCTCATCAACAGAAAGATAGGAGGTTCCTTCCCAAGACATCAGCAAGACCAGTAACTGGGCAGTGAGAGATCGCAGAGACTTTCGGTTGATCAGCTGAATCTGTTTGCCGGATTCTATATCAGCAACCTGAGGAAAACAAGAATTCGAACCTTTCAGAACTCGAGAGACAAGCGAGGTCATACCCAACTCAGCTAAGTTCATTTGGTTAATGAGACTAATGGAGGAAAAATCTCTAATTTCTTCTCATAACTGGAATAAAGTGACTGAGTTTGTGTTTAGCTTCTTTGGGACACCAGACCAACACTTTAGATGAGACTGGAGCAGAAATTGTTCTCTCGCTCTCTGCTGGTCCATAACCAAAAACGTCCATCAAAACCACCCCCTCCCTTAGAGCAATAATGGGGGAAGAAACTGCTGTCATTCTCTATTTCTCATTCATTCTTCCATTCCCCACTGTGGAAGGGAGACAGACTAGCCAGCTGACATCCAGTGGCCCAAGCTTGTGGACTCGGGGTTGCTGTGCTCTAGGAGGGGTGGGGAGGTCAGGCCATGGGTGACGCACGTGGCAGACCTGACACCCCATGTGCTTCCCGAGGCTGGATGGGGGAGGTGGCAGAGGGCCCACTCTGACCACAAGGCCAGCTCCATTTTTCTAGACTCTTATTACTGAGCAAAAGTTAGTATTTTCATTTCTGACAAGTATGTGTCTACTCCTCAATTATTTCAGATTTCCAAGGCAATAAAGGATTTAAGTGATTAAGTAGATTAGGAGGGAAACCTTGTGAAAAAGACACAGGTTATCATTTGGGGACCAAACAACATGTGAATAAGCCATCTGGTGACTGAGACCGGCAGGCCTTGGGTAGGGGAAGAGTCTATGAATTCAGCCTCTACTGGCACTAACCCAGGCAGAGCGTCGCAGTGCCACCTCCCAATACTCCCAGTTCACGAGCCCTCTCCTTTCTCATTCTCCTCTTTTATCCATCCTGGCGCCGACATTCTTGTCAATACTTTAAAATCCTCGGTCCCTGTGCCTTTTCCTTGCACTTATCTGGCAAAATCCCCCCCGAACCCAGCCACTGGCTTCCCCGAGCCTGTACCCAAGCAGCCATGCCCTGACTGCTGGTCTCCAGTCAACCGGCGGGGATGGGCACCACTGCGCTCTCGGGACCCCTGCACCCCACCTGACTTCCAGATCAAGCCACTCTCCCACTCACCACGACGTCAGACCTTCTCCACACTCTTCAGTCTTGAGTCTTGTCTCTCTTTCTCTAAGCAGCTGGACCCTCCACTTGATGGAAAAATAGCTCCTAGAAGCTAAGTCCCTCCTCTGCCTAATGACGAACAGCAAACCCACCCATACTGCATCCACCCTGCCACCGCTCCTGTTCCAATGTTAATGTAAGAGCTGTGCCTCGTTCCTCTGAACGCTGGTCCCCCATCTCCTGCCTCCTCAGGAGATCCACACCCCCATAGCCTTCCCCGCTCGGTATATTCATCTCCTCTCTTTCAAGCGGACCCTTTCAAGGCTCTCAGACATGCTCACGTCTCTCCACCTGGGGACAAAAACCCAACAGCCAAAACCTGTACTTGCTCCCTCTGTCCACAGCCTCTAGCCATGGCCCAGCTCCCCTCCTTCACAAGCAAACAGACAGAAGCTGCCAGGTGACCTGGCGCCATCTTCTCGCCTCTCCTCATTCCTCAGCCCACTCCAGCGTGGCTTCTGTCCCCACACCACACTGACGTTGCCACCACTCTGGCCAGCAATAGTGACTAGCTCCACTTAGCTAAATCCAAAGGTCAAGTTAGTCCTTGTCTGATGTGCCCTCCCAGTAGCATGTGACAGTGCTGGCCGTTCTGCTCCCTTGCTTGGGGACACCCCACTCTCCTAGCACACTTCCTACTCTCTGGCAGCTCCTTCCTGTGTCCTGTGAAGATTCCTCCTAGACCTGTGACTGACTTGGGGGTGCCACTTCATGTTCCCTTTCCATTTCCTCCTCCTGGTAGTGACTTTTCCTGGTCCTGTGGGGGAGGTGGCCTGAAAATTGGCAGCTGCTTGGTCTAGCACTGGGAGGGTCAGTCAGTCCAGGGCAGGAGAGAGGAGGAAGCTGCCTTCTCTAACAGAGCTTTGCCAGCAACAAGGCCAATCTGAGCCCTCACTTGTTGCTAAATCTACTCCTAAGTGGGTCAGAACCTGGAGAGGAGAAAAGACACAGTATGTGATTACAGTCTCCCAAGAACTTCAGGGACAAAGATCTGTCTAGAAGGGCTCAACTTCAGGTCAGCAGCACTTAGACTGATATAGCTCAGAATAAATACCCTGGGACAGAAAGCCACCTTGTCAGTTCAAAAAGGTATTACTTTAGCAAGGCCATTCATGAGCACACAAAAGAGGGACTAAAAATCTAAACTGCCAAACCAAGTCATCTCCTGTTACCCAATAAGGTACTGACGACACACACAAGTTGGGAAGCAACCTAAGTAGTGCAAGGTGTAAATACGGAAATGCTAAAGCACATGCCAACGCCCCAATGAGGATTATGCCACCACAAGTTTCATTCTATGAAAAAAATCTGTTTACCTTTACAACATGGCAGAGTTTCTGTGTTAAAGCTGAAACTGAGCTGACATCATAGTCTTGGAGGCGAAACGTGTAACCAAACGTTTTAGCATATTCTGTGAGAAGATCTGTCATCATAAGGCAGTTATCCTTTTGGGACCGAAGGAGTTTAACAAACTGGGCAGCCAGAGCTTTGAACCGCTCTACCTCTGTCAAAGTGAGGATTTTTTCTTCTCCACATTCCAATACCTTAGAAAACACACAGGCAGGAAGAAAGAGAGAATGAACAAGTTATGGCTGTTCATGGAATTAAATGGCATAAAAATGTATACAATTAGCAACAAAAAAGCAGGTCAGTGTTGTTTAATGAGTGAAGAGTTTCAGTTTTGCAAGATGAAAACATTCTGGAGATTGGTTACACAACAACGTGAATGTATTTAACACTACTGAGCTGTATACTTAAAAATAAGATGATAAATTCTCTGCTGTGTGTATTTTACCACAATAAAAATTTTTAAAAATCACTTCAGTAGTCAAAAAATAATATTAATAAAATCAACAGAAATATGGCTTAACTTAGCAACAGCTTAACAGCTTACCACTGACATCAGCTCACATACTCATCCCCACCTTCAACACAAGGGATGTGAGCAGTATGAAGCTAATGTATGAATACTCAGTTCAAGAAATCAAACTCTTTAATCCTTTATTCAATAATTACTCTAGGCTGGGAGCAGTGGCTCATACCTGTAATCCTAGCTCTCTGGGAGGCCGAGGCAGGAGGATCGCTCAAGGTCAAGAGTTCAAGACCAGCCTGAGCAAGAGCGAGACCCCGTCTCTACTAAAAATAGAAAGAAATTAATTGGCCAACTAAAAATATATAGAAAAAATTAGCCGGGCATGGTGGCGCGTGCCTGTAGTCCCAGCTACTCTGGAGGCTGAGGCAGGAGGATCGCTTAAGCCCAGGAGTTTGAGGTCGCTGTGAGCTAGGCCGACACCACGGCACTCTAGCCCAGGGAACAGAGTGAGATTCTGTCTCAAAAAAAAAAATAAAATAATAATAATAATAATTACTCTAAAAGGTTTGAAGAATAATTCTTTATTAAAGGAAAAAAAAACCCCCTACTACATTTACCTAAAAACTAATGAGTCAACAACCTAGCTTCTCTGATTAGAATATTTCAGAATTTCATCTTTTTCATAACTCCCTACTTCCCAGAAAATACGTCCTGAAAATGATATAAAAAGTTCCTGCATATTGTTCAGAAAAATACTGTAATATTTAGAATTTCTTCACTCACTTGTAAAATATCAGGTATGGCTTCAAAAAGTTCAAGCAGCTTGGTAAACCCATAGTATGCGAGTTTGCACTGCCGGCCAAAGTGGTGATGGTAAGAGGGAATGAATTTATTAAAGGGCATCCGGAAATGCGGTTGGTGACGCAGCAAATCCACGACATCCTTGGAGAATTGTTTTGTCCTTTCTATTTCATCCTGGGTACGTTCTTTACAAACAAACAAACAAACATAAAGCACATTCCTTTTCTACCCATTCATGTTTAACATCCACACTGTGGCAAGTCCCATTCAGAGTATACAAGAGTTATCACCTTTGCCTTCCAAAAACAGACAACCTAAAAAACCACATATACTCTTCTTTGCAAGTGGTTCTCAAACATGTTCAAGGGCAAAATACTGGGAAGTCATGACACTATTATGGTATACTATGAAACATGTATGTATTCATCTTACAAGCTAGAAACAGTGTCATCTTACAAGGTGGAAACAATTATCTAGCCAGCACCCCTTCCCTACCCCACATATATGAGCATGACACACACATAGGTCTCTGTAGTTAAGTAATCTAGAAATTATCTCTATAAAACAACACTTCTGAATTCACATGCTTTTTGTGTATTCATTTGATCTTCAGTTAGAACTTGCTAGCAGAAAGAGTATCAGGCTTCGAAAGTTGAACAAAAACAAAGGAGAAAAGGCTTAAACTTAGATTACTGTTTCTATTAACTTTTAAATTAGAATTGGAAAAAGATTGACATTATTGGTTTTAGCTCTGGAATCCTCTGATTTTATGGATACCAATGTTCTGGGGGAGCACAGTTGAAGAACCACCGATAATAGTGGGAGTACATGACAATACAGTCATCCCTCAGTGTTCACAGGGGACTGGTTCCAGGACCCCCTTGGACACCAAAATCCTCACATACTCACATCCCACAGTTGGCCCCACAGAACCCACAGACATGAAAAGTTGGCTCCTCCATATACTTGAGCCTCACATACCTCTGATACTGTACTTTCGACCTGCGCGTAAGTGGACCCACGCATTCTAACCCGTGCTGTTTGAGTCTCAACAGTATGTAGATTCATTTTTATTTTTTATCTATTTTTTTAGAGACAGGGTCTCACTCTGTCACCCAAGCTAGAGTATAATGGTGTGATCATAGCTCACTGTAAATAGGCATGCACCACTGCGCCTAATTAATTTTTATAGAGATGGTGTCTAACTATGTTGCCAAGCCTGGCCCTGAACATTGCCAAGGCTTGTCTTGAACTACTGGCCTCAAGCAATACTCCTGCCTCAGCCTCCCAAAGTACTGGGATTACAGGCCTAAGCCACCAGGCTTGGCCTAGATTTATTTTTAACTATCCTATCTCCCAGACCTCAACTGGAACTACTAAAATTTGAAAGACTAAACAAAACATTCATGCACGTTTCCATCCCTTCTCAACTGTGCATAGTAAAGTAGCTCAGAGTTAAAAAGAAGAAACCAGCAACAGCCATGGCAGTGGATTCTCAACTGGGTAACTATGGCTTAAATAACCACCGATAGGCTGCAGGAGGCATTTTAGGAAAGTGCTGGTTATGCCCTTTTTATGCCTTATAGTGAATTCTAAAAAACTAGTGTGCTTTTCTTGACAAGTGGCTTTGTCTACTCTGAAGAATATGGGATCCATTGTGTACCAGGGCAATAGTCTGCAAACTGTGCTTTCCCTGGAACCTTCAGGAACCACACAGAGCGAAAAAAAATTACATTCCCTATACCATTCCATTTTAAAATAACTACTGAGATAGACAACATAATTCCAGTGAGTATAAATCACATACCTCTTTTGGGAATACAAATCACCATTTCATTATCTTGTTGTGACAAGCAGATGGTTGTGTCTGGAATCTCTGAGATGATGTCAGTCAACTCACAAACACCATATTCAGTGACATCCCAGTCCTTTGAGAAACACCTAGGTTGTAACAATGGAAATGGGTAAAGAATGAGTAATATCACTGCTAAAATACATACAAGTTTTCTATTGCTTAATAGAAATGTTATTAATAGATAACTTTAAAATTTGGAAGAAGAAAAAGTGTTTTAAGATATTTGCTCTCATTTTTATTCTTCTCATCAACTCACCAATGATAAGCCTGCGAGAATTCTTTCACAATGACCTGCTTACTGGCCTGGGATTTGAGAAGTTTCAGTAAATCCTGAGTAAAGCGCTTCACCTGGGCCCTGTGGGTAAGGGTCAGCAAACGTTTGGAGCCCATTCCAAGAATCTGCAAACCAAACACCTTGATTATTTATACTTAAAGACCTTGGGAGATACTGACGTTCTTGCTGCTGACTTGCTCTCTCTTCTATTACTCGCCTCAGAGAATAACTCCCTTTATGTATGACACGTGCATGTAATCAACATGCAAATCAACAGAATTATTTACGGTCAAAAGGAGCAGCTGCCCAACTGTCTGGGCTTCTTATCTTTTTGGTCCTGCCTACCTTCTCCCAAATAGTTGGGAGCATAGAAATGAAAAGCATATTATCAGTCTCGACAACTAATTTTGTCTTTAAAAGACAGCTAAAGTTTCGCAAGCCATTTTTACAAGTGGGAAGCTAGCATAACACTGAGTTAATAGGCAAAGGCGTCATGGGATCCAGTGCTATACTCTAGCCCAGTAATTCGTCTCCGACTCATTTATAAGAAGCGTTAAGCCCTTGACTCTCTCAAAGGCACCAACGTACAATTATGCAGACATTCACAGCAGCTCCCTTGTAATGTGAACAATTCTGGAGAGCACTGTGCTCAGAGGAAGAAGGCCAGTCTATAAAGATTACAGGGAAAATTTTCCATCAGTCCTATAAGGAGCTCCTTTAAGATGGAAACCTGTAGCTTTCTGAAAAATTGAGAAGCTACCGTGTGTGTTTCCTGCACTTTGAAGAAAGCTTTTACAGGACTTTTTGCTCAGAATTGATTTCTTAGGAATTAGGTTACTAATTATGCTGTTTCTCTGGCTTGGACAGCCAAAGCCATGGAGGAACATTCCTGTCTGTAAACAAATCCCTTAGCATTCCTTACCTGCAACACATGAGGCACCGCTTCTAATAATTCAATCAGTTTGGAATAGCCATAGTCTGATACTCGGCACTGCTTTGCAAAATGATGGTGATAGGACGGGATGAAATGACTAATTGGTATGACACAAGATGGTTGGCTCTTCAGTAGGTCAATCACTTCTCTACTGAACTGGATCAGCTGGGGGTTACCTACAGGACTTTTAGAACGCAGAAGCCAAGGGTCTAGAGAAAAAAAAGAACATGAATGAGACATAAAGCATGATTTCACCAGCTGACAGGAAGATAACTAACCTTGCAGTCCCAAGCTTGAGTTCAATCATGAGCAAGCAGATGAAACCAAATACAGCAGCTGCTTTAGGTCTCTGTTTCTATACTCAGGTACCATATAATTAACCAACTAGCCCAACTAATTTACGGGCTGGCAAATGCGTTCCTACTAATTTTTGAAGTTAAGTAGCCAAAGTAACGCATAGTCCACTACTGTGTTAATTACAGTAGACGTGAACATACACGGCAAGTTTCCAGTTTAGAAACTGGTTATATTTTCAAGGATCCATTTGTAACTTGGTCATGTGGAACATACTTTCCCACAGAAACAAGGTTATAAATGATCATCAGGTGGGTAGCCCAAAAGAGCATAATTAACCCCTAATGGAGCTGAAAATGTTACCTAGAAAACCGTGGAAAGCAATAATGTTATAAGACTTGCATGAAATAAACTGGGTAAGAAACAAGTTTGTGCACTCCCTTGAATGCTCATAACTAGAAAAGGTTTTAATTTAGAAAGTATAAATAATCAGATAGAAACCTTTATAGAAAGGTGGAACAGGCTCGTGAGTTCACAGCACAGGAGAAAGCAGGGAGCAGCATAATCTATGGGTCCCCAAGTAGCCTAAGCCTGAGGGGAAAGGATGGAGGGGCTTGGTAAGAAACTTGAGTTCAAACATTTCTCCTCTAAGAGCCACCTCACTCAGGCAGAGTTCCCTGCTTATCCTTACTTTTTTCCTATAAGGTAGGGGGAGGTGGGAAGAGAAGGGGAGGAAGTGGTGTGGACCAAAGAGAAAGATATGAAGGCAAAAATTTCAAGCTGTTGTTCACGGTAACAGCTTTAGACGTTTGCAACTCAGAGCCATGTCTGTAACTCAGAAACTCACCCAAATCTAGGTCCAAATTCCCCAATCCTTTACATTTGAAGTTAATTATATTTTCACATTTATCAAAGTCAGAAATGCCAACCAAAACAAATTTCAAAGGTAAATCTGCATGAAGAGATATTTCCTTCAGATACTTAAAACTATTTTTAAAAGGCCAGTCAATTGACAAACCAAAAGCTTCACAAAATTAGGTAAAGAGATTTATAAATGTGAAACTTGGATTTTACATAATTTATGCTGGTACTTTCAAACAATCTAGTTCTGCTGGGCACCATGACACAGTAGCCTGTAGTCCCAGCTGCTCTGGAGGCTGAAGCAGGAAGATCGCTTGAGCCTAGGAGTTCGAGACCAGCCTGGGTAACATAGCAAGACCCTGACTCAAAACACAAACCAAACCAAACCAAACAAAAAGTCTAGTTCTGCCAACCCCTCAGCATTTTAGAGAGTTTTTAAAAGATCAAAGGAGATACCCATGGTGCTTTCACATTTGATAAATAGTGCTGCTGTTTAAAATAAAAGCCAATGGCATCCTCCAGTCTCACAGTAGACAGAAGGTAGCGCCAGAAGACTAAATATCTGACACATACCTGTGTTGGGAGGTGGGGGCTTGTTGTGAATCCATTTAACAACTTTGACACCATTCTGAGCAGTGGCAATATTTACACCTGGAACACAGGTGATGAAGTGTTCTAAGGGAACACCCCCTTGGTTTTCCTGTACTACTTCTAGATCACCAAACTCTGCAGCATAACAATCTGGAAAGCTGAAGTAGGAAAAATAAAAAGGTCAAATTAAAACAATGGAAAAGCAAAGCACCCCCACTAAACAGAAGGCTTTAGATTAATGTCTGGTAGTAATTTCTGTTTAAATGCCCAAGATCTGGGTTTGAATGTTAAAATTAAGGTTCCAGGGAGACAATCACTGTGGCACTGGCCTTTTGATGAATTCTAGTGGTATTTTCCTGGGCAGTTTTCCAGAAGAGGGGGTTAAAAATAAGACACTGGGTTCCAAGTCACTTCTTCATTTGTTTTAACATATCAGGGGCATTAAAGCCATGCAGTCCAGTGTGGGCCTTTGAATTAAGTCTACTATTGTGGCCCATGGAGTGGTTAAATGGACTTTTGAAGAATACTTTTCTCTCTCTTGTCTTGAAACTTACAAGTATTTGAAGCTGTGTATACTCTCTTAGCGCTTGTGCAGATTTCTACTATAGCACTTATAATACATCTCTTCCCTGTGAAGAAACTTTCCTATTCATGTTTGTTTCTAAAATTTAGCACAAGCACACATTTTCTTGTGGAAATACTGAGTGAATGGATCCTATCTCGGATATATAGTCATGTGTTGCTTAATGATGGGGATATGTTCTGAGAAATGCATCACTGGGTGATTTCTTCTATGTGCTAATGTCACAGAATGTACTTACACAAACCTAGATGGTATAGTCCACTATATACGTAGGCTATCTAGTGTAGCCTATTGCTCCTGGGCTTCAAACCAGTACAGCCTATTATGGTACTGAATGCCACAGGCAACTGTAACACAGTGGTACTTGTATACCTAAACATACCTGAACACGGAAAAGGTACAGAAAAAAATAGGGTATTATAATCTCCTGGAATCACCATCCTATATGCGGTCTGTTGTTGGCCAAAACATTGTTATGCAGAAGCATTCTACACTACTTATTTGGAGGGGGGTGTGGGCAAAGAGAACAGGCTTTCTATAAAAAGGAGAACTAAGGCGTTAAATTAACAAGGGCTTTGATACGGTTCACCTTAACAAAGGCACGGTGCCCTCATGGGTCTGGAGAAGACTATGAACCTGAGGTGCAAATGTCTTCAAACAAAGAATCACAAAAGGAATCTTGTAAGAGTCCGGATCAAATTCATGTTCACTGCAGAAAAGAGAACAGAACAGCCAGTTGACATTCCTCAGGGGGCTAAAATGTTCACTAGGTAATTCTAACAGATATGCCACAATCTCATACAAAAAGATTATTTCTAAAGGAAAACATGTGGTATACCTAAAATCCTTATTGGAGCAATGCTGTCTGCAGACAGGCTCGTGATATTCTAACTCTTCGAATATAATTGGGCTGCAATTCGTGGAGGAGCCGTCGTGTGACTGGGAAGACCCCAGGGGGCTTTGGCGGGCCTGACTGCTGGGTAAGAGACACACCAGCCGTCCATTTCCTTGTTCACGGATTGCGACTGTGTCTGTTAATTTATACAGATCTGACACGTTCAACTTGTGTCCAAATCTAAAAGAGAAGAGACATGCTGACTTAGAATGTTTTTCTTTGATCATATAGCAACATATGTCCTGTTTACTACATAAAAGGCTATGACAGGAATCGTTCCTCTGTCTCTTCAAAAGTAAAACTAGAATAGTTCTACTGTGAATTCATCTACTGCTGCACCAGTGATGCTTGGTACTTTGAGTTATCTCTGGCACAATGCCCATTTCAGTGACTGTAGCAGTGGGTAGCCACCCCCAACCCCTGCCCGGCTCTCGTAAGTGAGCTCACCTAACTGTTGGGATGGAGCGCTGTCTGATACGCTCTCAGTCTGGCTCCCCCTCACTTCCAATGCCCCTGTATTACCTCTCACCACCCCTGCTCTCCCCTCTCAGAAGTACAGGCCTTTCATTATCCTCCATACCCAACTGTGTGGCCCACACATCCTCTAGGACGCCTGACTTGTATCTTTCATACTCAGAACTTAAAGGCACAGGCTCTGGAGACAGGCAGATTTGAGTTCACACCCTGACTCAACTTTAACCTGTGTACAGACCTTAAGTTACACAACCCACCTGGGCCTCACTTTTTCTGCAAAACGGGGTGGTAACACCTACTGCACAGAGTTGACGTGAAGATTAAAATGTGATTCGGTGTGTACAGGGCTTGGCTCACAGGCTCAATAAACACGACCTGCTCTTCCCACTGCCTGTCTGCTGGCTCTTCCCCGTGTCCTGCACACACTCAGATTTCCTCTACCAAACCCAGTCCCTCATGCTCTCCGCCTGCCGTGTAGACGTACATTCCCCCTTGTGCGTTCTCCCTCAGTCTCATGCTCTCTCCCATCTCTCTCTGATGGAAACAGCCGTCTCTCAGGAGCTGCTTCTGCTGTGCCACCACCCAGTCTCTCAGCCCCTTTCCCCCTGGATTTCATCTACAGGACTCTGCAATGACCCTACAGTCACCAGCGGCCTCTACTCCATCCCCAAGCCCCACACCACCTCCTTAGGCCCCTAGTTTGCCCGTTTCTGACCTGCTTTCTCTCCACATTTCCTCCTCCTAACACCTTCACGCCTGGGCTCTCGCCCACTCCCCTGGCCCTGGTGGCATTCCATCCAGATCTGCCCGCCTCTGTTTCTCCTTCCCCCCACCAATCTTATCTGTTCCTAAATCTTCCACAGTCACCTTTAGGCAAATGTCTGCCATGTCTCAGAGCTGACTTCTCTCCCAAGGCAGCCTCCCAATGTGACTACTACTTGAATTCTCTACTCAGGTACTACAATGGCCCCCCAAAACTTGGATGACCAAAACCAGGATCAAAAACTCATCGTAAGGCCAGGCGTGGTGGCTCACGCCTGTAATCCTAGCACTCTGGGTGGCCGAGGCGGGAGGATCGCTCAAGGTCAGGAGTTCGAAACCAGCCTGAGCAAGAGCGAGACCCCGTCTCTACTAAAAATAGAAAGAAATTAATTGGCCAACTAAAAATGTATAGAAAAAAATTAGCTGGGCATTGTGGTACATGCCTGTAGTCTTAGCTACTCGGGAGGCTGAGGCAGAAGGATTGCTTGAGCCCACGAGATTGAGGATGCTGTGAGCTAGGCTGACGCCACGGCACTCTAGCCCAGGCAACAGAGTGAGACTCTGTCTCAAAAAAAAAAAACTCATTATACCTCCTAAGCATGCTTCATTTCTTTTTTCCAATATACCTGTGCAACCAGCCTCCTAGTTATCCAACATTCAGAATCAAATGGACCTCTACTCTTTACCTTGCCTGCTACATAAAACTAGTTACCCAGTCCTGTTTCACTTGACATTTGAAATTTCTGTGGCATCTAGTTCCTTCTGTCCCAACAGCATCTGCTCAGAACCTGGACTGGGGCAATAATTTCTCTTCTTTGTCTTCTTCGTGCACCTGTTGATGCCATCTCAGACACTACTGTCACGAGAAGAGCCTTCTTGAAGCATGGTTCCCATCACCACACCTTTCTCCCTTCCCTCTGTTGCTCCAGTACTTCGGTGGCTTCCTATAATCCATGGAGTAATGCTCGAGCTCCTTGTTCTTCCTCCCTCCTCTGTACCCTGAAAACATCTTCTCTCTTCCCTGTTTCTCCTTTTCAGTGACAGTTTTATTTTATTTAAGAATTTTTAAGCATCTTCTCTTCCCCTCTAGATATAAGCTCCTCAAGAACAAGGGCTGTGACTTACCCAGCTTTGCATTCTCTGCAGTGCCTCAGACTTTTGTTCCCCTAGTACTTGTTGAGCACCTACTGTGTGCAGGGTACTGAGGATATGGTGTTAGGTCAGAGTCAATCCCTGTTGTCCTGGAGCTTATAGTCTAATGCTTAAAAATGTTCACTCAGTGATTACTAAAATTAATCAATTAGAGGTTAAAAAAAGGCACAGCTTTGAGGATTAAAGGTCCAAACTTGCTAAAAATGAAAGGTTTTTAAAATGTGTATTAAATATAATTTTCTGAGACAGGGTCTTGCTCTATTACCAACGCTGAATGCAGTGGTGCAATCACAGCTCACTGCAACCCTGAACTCCTGAGCTCAAGCGTCCTCCTGCCTCAGCCTCCAAGCAGCAGGGACTACAGGCATGTACCTCCAGGACCAACTACTTTTTTTATTTTTTTGTAGAGACAGGGTCTTGCTATGTTGCCCAAGCTGATCTCGACCCCTGGCCACAAGCAATCTTCCTGCCTTGGCCTCCTAGAGTGTTACGATTATAGGTGTGAGCCACCACGCCTGACCTAAATTGAACTCTCAACACCAGTGTCTTTCTCTCGTTTCCCTTCCCAGGCTGGTAAAGAAGAGGCACTATCATAGTTTTGTACGTGTAAGTCACTAATCAGCACTGACTGGATCAATGAACAAATAAACCTAACTTACTTTCTTTCATAGATATCTGTAAATTTGAAAAGAGGCAGACAACAGGCAGGAGCATCCTGAAGAATAGACATTGTTTCTGCACTGTAAGACAAAATTTTCATTAGAGAACTGACCATTTCTTTTATATTACAGATTGTATTTTTAAAAAAGTTCATAAAATTAACACAACGTGTATGCAAAATAAGTTTACTGGTTGCTGATATGTCAGAATTTACTTCTCAGAAAAATCTAAAAAAAAGATTTTAGGGACAAGCCAGTAAAAGAATATTAAGTCACACACCAGGATTTTTATCAGATTCTATCACACGGCTTTCCACACCTGTGCAGCAAAAAGACATTGTTACTTCAGAGCGAAAGGCAGAATAGCATGAATATCTCCTGCCATATTATAGTTTATATGTTAGATATATGTGATTTGAATTCTTGTAGTTGAGGATATGCAACAGCATACAATGTAACCTCAACTGTAGTTTTAAAAAAAATCAAAAGGCACCCAAAAACACTGAAAGAAGGAAAAAAACAACAAAAATAATATGCCAAACTGTTCAGAGTGATTAACTCTGAGCCACAGAATTATGGGTGTTTTTTTTTCCCTTGCTTCTTTTATGTTTCTGAACTTTCCAAACTTTCTTCAATAAGTATTATTTCTATTCTAAGAAAAAAAGTACTATTGAAGTTCAAGTCAGAGAAAAGATTCTTAATCATCCAAACAGACATCCAGGAATGGCTCCTGTTTCACTAGCTCCTCCCAAAACAGGGAGAGCCAAAGCAGCAGCAAATTTCATTATGAAAAAAATCATCACCAGATTCCTAAGACTGACACAGTCTCAATGTGGACTTATGAGGCTGGGTTTCTATTTAACACTAGGGATATATCTGCAAGTTCAGAGCTTGGAGCTTAGTAGGTCTATCCTTTATAGACAAATCCACATTCTACTAAGATCTGAAGGTAATATTTTAGACTCTTCAGGCTTGTAAACTTTTACTGTAGAGGTTTACTATTTTTAGACCGGTTCTGGACATGTGGTGTACTATTTTACTCCCAAGTACCTATCAAGTTTAAGCTGTACGTCACCTTTGATTAATGACTTAAACAAGAGTCAAATGGCTTATTTCTAACTCTATCAATTGAGAAGCATTAATGCAAATATAATCATCACAAGAGGGTTGGGAATGTGATAAAATCCATTTTTATTATTTCTAAAATTGTTTATGAGTCAAATGTTATCTCCTGAAAGAAATGGCTTGTTTCTTACCTCAGTAAAGAGAGTGATTTATTAGCAGCTCCTGTGGCAAGTGAGACCAGGATCTTCTTGCTGCCAATTTTGTATCTGTGGAGGCTGTTCACTGCACTGATTGCTTCTTGTAAGTTTTCCATCTGAACAACAGCTTTGAGCTGATAATCTGTATGGGGACTGAGCTCAACATTCTTCACCTACAAGAATAAAAAGGCAAACAGAACACTTTGTCTATCCAGAACCATGTCATCTTAAAACCGAAAGCGAATCATTAAGGAACATGCTTGTGGACTTCAGTGCTTCCATGAAAGAACCTGTCTGAACTCGGCACTTCTGCTGACCAGAATGTAAGTAAGCGAGCATGGGGTGACCTTCGGAGATGTGACATTGGCCTGGTCTGTCTGCCCGTGTGGCACACAGAGCTCTCAAAGGCAGACTCAGAGGCCAACACATGGGAGGAGTTTTTGGGGGTCTTCTCCAGACCCTGCAAAAACCCAGGACATAGCCATTTTAGGAATCTGTAAAAGGTGCATTTTAAGCAAACTGCACCTAAAAACTGAGTCAAATATAATAAGAAAAAAACAAAAACAGCCAACATTATTTTAGAATCCTATTTGTGTATTTTAGTAGGTAGAGCTAACTAAAACCCATTACGTTTTATTTACCAAAGTGTCATTTAAATCCCTGCCTATGACAATTGCTTCTCATTGCTAAGTTTCTTGCTCTATGGGGCTATATTCTAAAAGCTGGATGTGCAGCACCACTCCAAGCAGAACAGGGAAAAGGAAGGAGTTCAAACCTGTTCAGTCACACTTATATCCTGGCTGTGGTTATGTGTGTCAAAATAAGTTCTCTTGACTTGAAATTCCAGCAAAGAGTAAAACTAAAGCAACAACAAGAGGGAAAAGGTTACCTTGCCATGTCTGGAAAATGCTTCCTGCAAGAGCTGCTGCAGCTCCTTCCGGGATAATCTGTAGTCTAGGTTGCTGACCTGGATGTCAGCACCATTTGCAAATGGGTCTGGGAAGTCAGCTCCACTGCTCGAATTTGCAACGTTGAAAGCGAGTGGGGATGCTCTGTTTAAAAGGTTTGGAGACATGCTCCTGCTTAAAACACACATATTGAGATTACTTTTAAAAACTTTTTCCATGTATTCAGGTTTTATCATTTAGGCTTTGTTTGCAACTATATACACAAACAGCTTTCTCACAACTCAACCAAACCAAACATTTCATTTTTAAATGTGTTTTTAATCTTACACATACACTGATTTTAAATTTACTGTCAAAAGTACTACCTATTCCTTATCAACAATCACTAAATTATTTAACATGAAATATTCTTTCATTGGATTATTGAAAGCTAAAGGCAAATATTGCAGGCAGCCTTGATGAATTAACTTTCTGCTTTGGGCATTTATTCTTAGGAAATTAGCCTGTGATACCAATTTAAGTCATTTAATAACCTTCCCTGTGGCTCTGAAAAAGTTAGATATTCTTGTTCATATGTTGTAGCACTTCTACATATAAGTAAACTTTAATGTGAATTTTTAGATATAACTTTACAAGTCTACAGGCACTTTCTATAGTGATTCTTCACTAACTCAGCAGAACAAATGCAATGCCAGAAGGAGCCCAGGGGAATGTAACATGGCCTTATGGCTCCTTTATCTCCCACGCCTCAATAATTACTTGGTGTGAGGTTAGAAAGCTTAGATAAGGCAAAGTGAGAGATAATTACAGTGGTTTACAGAAACTTTTACTTCTCAAATAACTTCCCATAAAGTACCATATTAATAAGACTAGCCAAGGCATGCCTAGTTTGGGTTTTTCCCTCAATACAAGGAATGCAAGGACATCTTAACATGTCTTCAGCACTGGCCAGGGACTCCAGGTCAGGCTTCTCTCTGTGTCCTCTTCTTACCCAGATTTTCACATGAAAAAGGGAGAGATGTGAGAAGCATTGCTCCTAAATGTTAGTTATGATGACTTGGGGAAAGAGGGATTGGCAGAGCAGGGATAAAAGACTTATCTTTTACTTTGTGCATTTCTGTGCTTTTTGAAACATACTATATTTCATAACCCTTCCCATTGTATACAACCACTCCCATGGGTCAGGAAGCTGGACTTACCTTGAAGACCAAGACTGAGAGGTGAGCAGAGGACCAACTTGCCTTGATGCAATCAATTTGCTAAAAGCAGATGGGTAACTCACTTGGAATACAGTCTCCTCTTTATCTTTTTTCTCTACAGGAGAACTTGTAACACTTCGGGTACTGAGGTTCTCTTTTCTAATAGAAGGGGAAGATTGAAGGGAAAAGGTCATATGTCTTCTGTCACATTAAACAAGCAACTACGAGAAAGAGTAATTCAACATACTTCTGATTGGTTTTGTAAACTGATTCTGCCATCCCAGAGCTTTTAGACGTCAGTACTGCAGCACTTGAGTTACTGGGAGGAGGTACCAGCCTCACGTTACCCTGCTGGTGCTCACTGTTTCTATTACCAGTTTTTGACTCCATGCGGCAGAGCTCCTTGAAGACACAAGTGGGGTGGGGTTTAAAATTTAATTACCCAAGACATATTAGATCCTGTACGAAAACAATTGACTTTTGGTAACAATAAAAAAAGGACACACCAAAAGCAAGTGGGCACACAAAACACAGACACAAAGAAACCAAACCTACCATAAACTTCAGAAACCAAGAGGTATCAAAATTACCTGTAAACTTTTAACGTTTGTATTTTTTGTAGCAGATCCAGAATTTGCCTGTGACCCCTTTCCAGGCGTGGCTTTGGCACTGGAAGATTGTTCACTTGCATCTTTGATGAGGCACAATTTTGGATTCTTAAGTTTTTTTGGAGACTTCACTTTTTCAGCAATTACATTTGAACTCTTTGTTTCACAGAGTTCTCTATTTTTTGGAGTAAATGACACAATGATCCTATTACCAAAGACATCTTCATTTTCCATGCGCTTCTGAGCCCGTTCTGCACTGTCTTGGTTTATGAAGCGGAGAATTGCACTGCAGCCAGTGATACTCAGCACTTTCCCGCCGCAATTGTCGGACAGGCGTCGGAGCCTGTTGCTGATGCTCTTGCCATCTTTATTTGCTGGTAGGTTATAAACATAGAGCAGAGTGTGGCACTGCTAATACAGAGGAAAAAAGTACTACATCAGGTTAACTGAAGGACACACATTCAATTTCCAACTAAGAAGAACAATGAGTGACCTCCAAACTTCAGCTAACGACCTTGGAGGGAGGTGATAGTGATTTAGATGGGAGAAGGTAAACTTGTTTAGTGCTGATAGGTAACTGTTGTTTTAAAGAAGATAATAGGCACAGAAGTCTGCATATTATATGATTCCATTTCTATAAAACATCCAGAAAAGATAAATCTGAAGACAAATGTCCAGAAAATATTAGTGGCTGCCTGGGGGTGGGAATGGGAATTATTAGTAACTATCAACTGGCATAAGGGATCTTACTGGGGTGATGAAAATATTCTAAAACTGGTGTGTAACTAAGTAAATTGACAAAAATCATTGAATTGTACACTTAAAAGAGGTAAATTTTGTGCTATGTAAATCATATCTCAATAAAGCTATTTTTTAAAAGTCTATTTTATTTATTTAGCAAGGCTGTTGACATAGTCATATATTTTGTAAATTTAGAGGCTTTTCAGCTACAACTGCAGGTTGTCAGTCGTCAGCCTAGAAGTTCTATTTGGCAATAGGTGGTCATAGCCATTCCAAGGTGAACTGAAACTTATATATCAAGAAGTAGAACCATTAAGGTACCAGGAGAAAACTTGAAATAATTATAGAAAGGATTAAATTCAAAAGCCATAAAAGAAATCACTAAAAATGGGCAAAGGATATGAACAACTTACAGAGAAATATCAAGAGCCAACGACAACAATAATAAAAGGATATTCTATACCTTGCTAATGATTAATAAAAAGGCCAATTATAAGCAGATATCATTTTTCACTTATCAGCCTGGCAAATATTTAAAACAGACACTCTCATTTTTTGTTGAGAAGCGTGTAAATTAGTAACACCTGCCCAGAGGACAACTCAGATCTTGCTAATAAACTTCTGACCCAGAACTTCCACACCTTGGAACTTACCCTATGGAATATTAGCCAGGGAGCCCAAAGAAGACATGGGTTTCCTTGAAGGAGATGGTGAAAAGCTGGGTAAAAACAAAATGTCCAGTAATTGGCAGACTGGTTATATAAGTTAAAAACCAGCCAAGTAAGTACTTTTCAAACCAACATTCTGCTGGTTTTTAAAATGTGGTAGATTTATATTTATATTGACATGAAAAGACATCCAAGCTATGATATTAAGTTAAAAAAAAAAAAAGCCACGCCACACGCGGTGGTTCACACCTGTAATCCTAGCACTCTGGGAGGCCAAGGCAGGTGGATTGTTTGAGTTCTGGAGTTCAAGACCAGCCTGAGCAAGAGTGAGACCCCATCTCTACTAAAAATAGAAAGAAATTAGCTGGACAACTAAAATTATACATATAAAAATTTAGCCGGGCATGGTGGCACATGCCTGTAGTCCTAGCTACTAGGGAGGCTGAGGCAGAAGGATTGCTTGAGCCCAGGAGACTGATGTTACTGTGAGCTAGGCTGATGCAATGGCACTCTAGCCCGGGCAACAGAGTGAGACTCTGTCTCAAAAAAAAAAAAAAAAAAAAAAAAAAAAAAAAAAAGCCACAGAACACTATATTTGTGACACTATTTTTTTAAAAATTACATTTTTAAAATTTGGAGAACAATATCAAACTGTTAACAGTGGTTACCCCTGGAGTGTGGGGTTATGGGTGTTTCACTTTCCACATTTCTGAATATTATTGTTTATTTGTTTTTACAATGAACACATTACTTTTCTAAATAGAGGCTTTTCTTTTTATTTGAGGGGAGCTGACCATTCATTAACAACATCTGCAGCTTTCCTATGACACCTGGGCTCAAAACCCAGGCAGTACTAATACATCTTTAATTTATTAAAATTAAAGGGACAAACTAAAAAGAAATGTACCTTATCTCTCTAGTGGATGAGGAAAAAACATCTGTTAAGACTGAATGTCTTGAATAATCAATATTTTTTTAATTATTAGGAATAAGGATCTCCAAAGTGGGCAAGTTCTCACCTAAAATACTATATTTGACTTAAAAGCCTTCAAAGTTAGAAAAGTGAGTGTCAAACAGAAGCAGAAGGAATTACTAATGAGCTGCTTACTCTTTTTATGAGCTGACTTCTTTCTCCCTTAAATGAGGATGTTATGTGAAATCATTTCTAAGGTACGTGTCTAACTCTAAAGTTATTAAATGTTAAAACTGCAATTGTTGTATAGGATTGCCCACTGTCCTGGATCATCCACACGATCACTCCTCTCCATTATTATTAATACTATTTCTTTAAGAGTTACACATACATTCTCCAAACAGCTTAAACACAGCTCAACACTACAGTAAACTTGTTTATGCCAACTCAAGTCTATCAGAAATGCTGTCCTCCTGGAAATATGCGCACACTCTCCTAGCACGAGGCTTAAATAGGCTACACGTGTAGCAGTACCCACCACTCCTAACTGTGTCCATGCACAACATGGAATGCACTATAGAAAGCATAGCCTCAGAGGCCTGTTGGAGCTTAAGGATTAAATGCCTAAAAAATGCACAATTACTTTGTTTATTTGATGCCAACCACACAAGTATGTGCAAACCCTCACCATATTCTCTACCCTTGATACTTAGAAGGAAAAAGAGTAATGACCTTATTCCCATCAACTTGACACAAAACACTACGGAGACACTGGCAAGAAGCTGTGGTCAATCTAAAATTCCCTACGATATTTTGAAAAAAATAAAAGCAAAATTCATACATATCAATTCTCTGTATATTTATAAGAGAAGAACCGAAGGTTTCCAAGATCTGACCAGCTTCTTACAAAGAACAGTCCTACCTGGGCATGCCAACCCCCTCGTTAAGGGCTATCTTTCAGCCTCCATAATCTAATATTGGAAAATGGCAAAAATAATGCAAACCCACTTACTGGCATTTTTAGTGGTAACCTTGGGGGCAGGTCGGAAATGAACTCTTCAAATCTGATCAGCTCATTAGCATGATGCAGCAGTGCTTCCGAGGCCTGGTTTTTATGGACCAAAATTATGTGGAAACCATGCCTGTGTCTCAGGTCACTAAGTTCCAATGCAAAATTGACATCAGCTGAAAGAAAAGGTACAGCCCAACCCCATCCCCAAACATTAGAAACACTTGGCAGACAGACAACTCTACTGATACCCACTGAGAAAAAAGGCTGGACTATATTCAAAGTCGCCTCCCCACTTTTTAGAATAGGAACACATTTCATTCAGAAGAATTAACATGGTAAGATAATTTCACCACACACCTCTAGTGAATTCCAAGATACATGTTACCTCCAGTATTAAAATGGAGAAATTATTAATATGTTGGGGAGACTCAAATTTGAAAATTACTCATCTTGGATTTTCAAAATTTGTAATATTGGGCCCAGGATTAAAAAAAAAAAATCACATTTTCTTTAATAAACCTGGCCCCACAAGAGCTCAAGTTCCAAGGAGAAAATACAGAAAATCCTACAGACCCCATTTTTTTTCTAAGCAGTTCTCAACAGTAAGCATAAACATGTCTTATGTATTTCAGCCTCTTTGGGGGTACATTTTACTTTCACATGTTTCTGCTTCTATGATAATTCCCACACAGTGAGTTTAGCTGAAATTAGCAAAGGTTTCCACACTTACTTGACACAAGAACCACAGTGGCTGGAGCAGTGTGTGTATTTGCAAACCTTCGGAGACTCTGACGGAGTTTGTCATCAGCAGCATTCTTTGCAGTAGCATTGATGTGAGCAACAGTTACCTGCATTAATTTATAAGGTCGAATGAGCATGAGCTGGGATTAAAATACTGTTACACACTCTGCCCAATTCTAATTCTTAGAATTAATAAGTAATCCTAGAGAAAAAAAACCTCTTTTTGTCATTATCATTAGGAATGGAAAAAAATTGCAACCAGATCTCAATAATTTCAAAATTGATTCTCCCTATGAATTAATTGGGTCTGTTATTACCCTGGCTCTTATCTCTAATCTTCTGTTTTTGTACTTTTATCTCCTTTTCAGAAAATAAGTCGGAGAAGGGAAGTGAAATTTGAAGTTGTTAAATTTGCTCTAGTAGCTTTTGCCAACAATTTGGAGGGGGCAGAGATTAGATAAAAGAAGGTAAGATTTATGACATTTGTCTGTTCTACTCATGGCCTGTGGCTTTTAGGATCAGGAGTTAGGTAGTAGAGAGAGAAGTATGCCCCTATGGGAGCTAAAATGTGTTTATTCTGGTTAAAACTATCAGACTTATATATAAGCCTCCAAAGCAAGGAAAGGTTTATTTTGACAGGTGCCTTAGGCACCTTCAGTACACAATAGGATTTATTAGTTTTGTGAAGAACATAAATATATGATTTTAGACGGCAATATGGAATAACAACAGAATTAATTATCTAAGAGTCAAAAGACCTGGCTTCTAGTTCCAGTTTAAGAGCACAGACTTTGGGGACCAGACAACCTGGATTTAAATCCTAGCTCTTCTAGTGGCCATGCGATCTTAATGAAGTTGCTTCACCTCTCAGGGTCTTAGTTTCATTTGTAACTTGGAAATAATAAATCCTACATGCCTGTTTCACAGAATAGTTACCAAAATCAAAAGGAAACAATACGTATATAACCATTATACCAGTATAGCACTAAAGTATAAGTAGCACTATTGAAAGATCAAACATGATTAAATAATTTCTTGTACTTTTGAAATGATCTTTTCCTAATTTTATTTGAAAACTTAGCGCAAATAATATCATTAAACAAATTTTGAATCAGAATTCTTAAAAAGAAACACATGCTTATTCTTCTATAATAGTAGATTAAAATTCTTTCTTTAAAAACTTTTTTCACCTGGCAGTTATTCAGTTCTTGAATAACTTCCTTGTTTTCTTTACTGATGTCACACACACAGATGAATTCTGCTTCTCTGTGGCCTTTAAAAAACTTCTCACGGATTCTCTGTACAACAGCAGTAGCTGACCGGCCAGAGGGAACGGAGCAGTTTTCAATATCCCAAAAAACTCCAATGGGGGGTAAGTTTTCTAGCACCTGTCCGGCTACTGCAACTTCTGGTGACCCTTAAGAAATGTTAACACTTTCAATTACATGCAGTGAAAAAGCAATGCCGAATTGAAATAGTAGGTAGCTACTATCATTCTTAGTGGCAGAAAACTTAAATGATCGATGCTAAGTTTTAAGGATACCAACCTCACTGGCTGAAAGCCCCAAAGTATCACTCTAAGAGATTATTCTTGTTTTGTAGGAGAGCACAAAGTGACTTTAAGCCCACCATAAACCCATCAACACCATAAACCCATCTCAAAGCATGAGCCATTCTCATGCTGAGCAGTGATGTTTCTCAGAACACTAACGCGTAACTGATTGGATGCTGCAGCTCCGAGACCTGATCTTCATGCTCAGCCCATGCTTATCTACCTACTCAGTATGGAAGAACAAAGAAGAGTTGACAAAGGGTGAAGCTGTTACTATTGATTTTAAATTATTTTAAACACTGAATTAACATCTGGATTTAACATTTTATTTATTTTTTGAGACAGAGTCTCACTGTTGCCTGGGCTGGAGTGCAGTGGTGTCATCACAGCTCACTGCAACCTCAAACTCCTGAGCTCAAGTGATCCTCCTGCCTCAGCCTCCCGAGTAGCTGGGACTACAGAGGCATGTGCCACCATGCTCGGCTAATTTTTCTATTTTCTCTCCTAACCTCTGATAGAGACAGGGTCTCACTCTTGCTTAGGCTGGTCTCGAACTCCTGACCTCACTTGATCCTCCCGCCTTGGCCTCCCAGAGTGCCAGGATTACAGGTGTGAGTCACCTCATTGGCCCAGATTTAACACTTTAAAAATGTTTTCAAAAGAGAAAATATCACGAACTACTTTTTGGGGAAATGATTTTAACTGAGAACTCTTAGGTTTTCAAATACTGTTCTAAATTAGCCATTACTAAATTGTTCTGTATGCTAAATACTTCCAGGGAGTATACAATCAACAAATGTGATTACAAACCTAAGTTGACACCATGTCTACTCCAGCACTTTATTTCTCCTAATATACTAGCCATTTTCCTATACATAGCTTCTGATCTCAAATAGCCTCAGCTCAACATAAACGACAAATGACTTCCTGGTCTATAATAAAAAGATTTTTACAAAGAGATGGAAATGGGGACTCACATATACAGTAGCTTTAGAACCTCAAGGAATCTTTTAAAGGTGATCAAAAGCAATGTACCAGATATTGAAAACTACTTAAATATACACATTTTATGCCATACTGTCATTTACCAAATTTCGAAGCAGCTTTGCCTAGACTGGTCGCCAATAACAACGTGGTCTCCTTCCCTGTTCCTTTGGTTCCACAGCCATTACACAGAGGGATAGCAAGAGGTGCAGGTTGAGTATTTGGAGGTGGTATATTTGGCCAGACTTTAGCAGCATCAATTATACTATTTCTTGCCGGCTGTTTTAAAATTTTTTTAAAAAAGGAGGTTTCAGATACATCATTTCAGAACCTAGAGTTATATACAGCAACTGAAAACACATTCTAAGTGTTTTTCACCTTTCTACCTAACCTCTGATAAAATGTATTTTGAAATAATCTTTCCCAGAACCATTAGCTATCAGTTCATAAACTCATTTCCAGAAGACTTGAAATGATCAGGAAAGATTTTCACATGATCAGACCTTTACTTTCTGGGGCATGCGTCTGCTGCAATGAAGACCTCACATGCACTTTACATAAAGGGGAGTAAAGTCTTCACTTGAATACCAAGCGAAGTGAATACAAACTGGCCAAGTTTCAAGTTCCCCATATTATAAAAAGACAACATGTGGATAGGCCCATGTATAAGTTGAGTCTGAGTTATAAGAAATCAATTGTGCTCTAGCCTTTAAAGACAGAACATGGAGGCTCTACCAAACTAAGTTCACATGTAGGAAATAGATTTATTGCAACAAGAGGCTCTAAAAGCATAAACTACACAAATAATGACTCTGTACTTTTTTTTTGAATGGTCTCCCATTTTACCCTTTGCTTCTTTCAGGACCAGAAGTTATGCTGATGGGGAGAGATCTGCACCACAGAAGAATCTTCAACCCCATGCACAGTAAAGGCATTTAAAGATAAATCCACTTCCAAAAAAACTCATTCCTCAATCCTTAGCTGCCCCAACATAACAAATAAAAAGATACAAACCTTGTTCAGACAGTCTTCGCAGTAAAGTGAGCCCTTTAAACAAACCGGAGGTACCACATTAAGGTGCAAAGAGTTGGTGCACAAGTGAGGTGTGAGCTCCGACTGTGAAATGTGCTCTTCCAAATGCCCTGGAGCCCCACTTGTGAAATCGGAACAGGGGAAATAGCCAGCGGCGGTGCAGCCCTGGAGAGTTGGAAACTGACGCAGTTTGTGCACGTTACTATGACATGATTGAAAATGGAGTTTTCCACAGCAGGGCAGGTGTTTGCAGGAAGATAGATTACTCTCTAGACACATGCTGGGAAAGTCACTTGCAATGCCTGCCAAATTGTTCCTAGCTGAGGCATTCTGGGGTGAAGATGCAGACTGGAAAGCAAACCCTGATCCTACCTGACACGTGATTGTCCTGGTGCTTTGCGAGTCTAACAGTGAGCCCGTGTGAATCAAGCTACCAGTACCGCCGCTACCACCACCGCCACCACCAAAATGCATTGGCGAAGTGGAGGGTTCATTAGGGCAATGAGCACAGCAGCTTACTTTGGGGACAGTTGAAAGCTGTATTTTAGGTTGCTGAAGAGAATGAATATCAGGAAGTGGGACTGCTGGAAAAAGCTTAGAGCCAGCATGAAGGGGAGATGGTATATCCTTTAATTCCACAGCAGCTTTCTTGTTCTCCATGTACTCTTTCTGAGAAAAGAAAAATCATAAGTTAATTTTATGAGGCTAGTGATTTTTTGGTTACTTATATCTCACTGCTTTAAAAAATAGAAATAGTGTTTAATTCTGTTTACAACCCCCATCACAACCAAACTGGAATAGCAGCTAGCTAAAACCAGAGGCATTCTTAAGCAAGGTCTGCAGAAGTAAATGCTGAAACCCACAACTAAAATTAAGGTTATGTTCTTCCTGAATCTTAAGAGACTGGGGTGGGGGTGGGGGGTCTGTTCACATCTTCAGTAAGCCATTATGCCTCAGTGACTTTGCTTCAGTAACTTCCCCTTGCCTCTCAGGATCTTCTGAAGACAAAATAGGTGGTATGAAAACAAGTCACAAACAGCATTCAATAAAGATGGTTTATAAGCAAAGTGATTTGAGGAAAATACTTAATAGCTCCCATAGTCAATCCATAAGGGGTTTTAGTAAGCGGAAAAATAAGATTCCGAACATTATGGATGAGATCAGCCATCTACTCAAATGGTCCACCCATGTTGCTGACGACATTTAAGAAATCCTAGGATATTGTAACCTAATACCATAATGACAACAATTATATTGTAGCCAGTGAAAATTAGAATATCTCCGTAAAAGATAGAAGACAAATAGTTTGACATAGGACTCCAACATAGACACAGGAGGCTAGTATAGTACAAAGGTTATAAGCATACATTAGTGTCAGAGACCTGGATTTGGACCTGATACTCAATAGTTGTAAGACCCCTCTGTTTCAGTTTCCTCATCTATAAATTGGGAACAATAGAATGCATCTCTTAGAGTTGTTAGAAGGATAAAATGAGATAAAGCACATAAAGCACTTAGCATAGTACTTGGCCACTGAAAAGGGATCTAACTAATCAATAGCCTTTATGGGCAGACTGCAAGAACCATTAAGATGAAGAGGATGTCCTAATAGATGACTGAAACATGCTCATCCTTTAGAGCAGGGGTCCTCAAACTTTTTAAACAGGGGGCCAGTTCACTGTCCCTCAGACTGTTGAAGAGTCTGCACTGTGGGCCCGGGACGAGTCAGCTGCTAAGCAGGACAGGCAGCGGCGGCAAAAACACCCAGCGGGCCGGATAGATGTCCTGGGCAGGTGGCATGTGGCCCACGGGCCGTAGTTTGAAGATGCCTGCTTTAGAGTGTAGAAGAGCCTATCCGACTGCTACAACATCACTCCGTTTGCTGTGATTCTACCCTCACCTGGGAGCACATGCTTATCTGGGAAAAATATGGATTTTCAGTTAGACTTTTCCTAAAAGGAAGTTAACAGCAATGTGCTCACCAGCCAATGAGTAGTGTGTTCTGCTCTCTTGGTAATTGCAGTTCAGAGTGGAAATCAATACACAGGCATTCTGATTTATATAGATCAGGCTTTTATGGGCAGAGTTATTTTGAGTTGGGCCCCTGCCCTGAACCTACTCCACTTTGCATGCCACTGACAAAACCAAGTTTCGGGATCTGTAAAGTTGAGAGTGCAATTCTGAATTGTGTGACTCCACGAGGACTAGATACATCATCCCATTCTGGGATCTGCTGGAGATACCAGCTCTCACTGTCAACTATCACTAAAGTAAAACATTCCTGAAAACACCCAAATTACTTGATGCCTTACAACAAAAACAACTATACTGTGAAAACCCAGAGAAGACAGAGAATTAGTTTTTAAAAAGTTATTAACATCTTGGCCCAGCGTGGTGGCTCACGCCTGTAATCCTAGCACTCTGGGAGGCCAAGGTGGGAGGGTCACTCAAGGTCAGGAGTTGGAGACTAGCCAGAGCAAGAGCAAGACCCCATCTCTACTAAAAATAGAAAGAAATTAATTG
>VBSM01002153.1:12686408-12723874 GCA_008086735.1 Cheirogaleus medius | reverse complement strand
CTCAAAAAAAAAAAAAAGTTATTAACATCTTTATATAAAATTATAGTAAAGTCTCATTTTAATCCCAAGTACAATAGAAAAAAATAGAAATGTGGTAACAAGAGTGCATGTGCATGAAATGAAATCAGAAAATGTCAAAATCACAATGAAAAGATAAATAAGAAGTCAGAGATATATTTAAATACTCAAGAGAAATCTTATATAAAAATAAATAAAAGGCTGTCAGTAAGCTCTTGTCAGTCTTCCCCAGATTATAAGACTCAAAACTCAAGAAGGCTACAGAAAAATAAAATTTATTTTGCATTTTCCTCTGATTTTACTGCACAATGTGAATTTTTTAATTTTTGGAATCTGTGACTTTAACGAGAAACAAATCTTTTTAAAGTAGTTAAAGTATCTACTGTTATTCAGAGCGGAATATAGGAGTTAAAAAATTATGCTGTCATTGAGGCCAAGAATCGTAATAATATGCTACAAGGGGCAATACAAGTAGAATATACAGGAAAACTTAGCATGGTCTCCAGGAAGAGAGACTATGTCCCAGACTAAATGGACCTCTCATCTATTTGTATAAGTAATTTGCTACGTCCTTAGTCTTGCATATAGTTACCGTTTGGGGACTATGTGGCAACGTCTGTTCAGGACGAGAAAAACAATTAGAGAATTTCCAAAGCCATGGTTTAGCATCATTATCTTGTTGAAGCCATCCAAGCGTTCTACTGCAGGAGTTCTCAGTTCCGTTTCCTTCCATCATACAGCCATACAAAGTGATTCAACATTCTTTCATCTTTCTTTTCTTTCATACTTCCACCCTGTTAAGAACGAGTAAGATTTCATTGTTATTTTCTTGCATAAGCACAACTTTTATAATATATTAAAATGTGAAAATATAACTATATTTATAGTGCAATGGATCCCAACAATTCAAAACTTAATGAACAAAAGAAGAATATGAGAGCATATTATAGGTTACTAGAATTTGGTAAACTCAGTTCACTCTGTTTATGCATAAAATCTAATTGTATCAATCAGATTTTTTACAAAAAATCTATAATCTGCCATTCCTCATGTTCCACACCTCTTCAAATAAAAATGAACTCTGGATAAGACCTATTTCTTTTCTATACACAGTCGTGCTTGAGAGAAGTAGCCAAGTCTTGGACACCTGCATATCCCTGAGACTTTACCTCACTGCCTAGAGTCAACCTCCTCGGGCCCTAAGTAGACCACTTCTATAATTTTTCTTAATTCTTCTCAGCTATCTCTCCCTAAAGACTCTGCTTAAGAGAGTCAAAAAGTTAACAGACTCTTGAGAGCATCTAATCTTAGTATTACAAAAGAACAACCATCATATCCTCATTACAAATTATGCAAGATTTTAAAATCGATTTAAGAGCAATCTCTCCCACTGTGTCTTTGATCTGAGCATGGAAGGTTCAAACTAAGTGGCCTCTGTGGACTTTGAATTTGATTCTGCTACAGAACCAATTTCTTAGTTTATTTATGATGAAAGTACAATCTGAGGCCGGGTGCAGTGGCTCATGTCTGTAATCCTAGCACTCTGGGAGGCCGAGACAGGAGGATCATTTGGGCTCAGGAGTTCGAGACCATCTTGAGCAAGAGCGAGACCCCGTCTCTACTAAAAAAATAGAAAGAAATTAGCTGGACAACTAAAAAATATATACATAAAAAAAATTAGCTGGGCATGGTGACGCATGCCTATAGTCCCAGCTACTTGGGAGGCTGAGGCAGGAGGATCGCTTGAGCCCAGGAGTTTGAGGATGCTGTGAGCTAGGCTGATGCCACCACACTTTAGCCGGGGCAACAGTGAGACTGTCTCAAAAAAAAAAAAAAAAAAAAGTACAATCTGATATACCACCAAAAATCTAACAATTAGAGAAATCTCAAGTCACAGATGTGCTCTCTCTCCTCCAGTACAACATTTACAACTCTTAAATGGTACAGTAAAAACAGATCAAATCATTCACACTAATTGGGTGTGGAGGCAGCTGGCTGATAGAGAAGACAAACGAACTTCATTTCCAAGTCGTGGCCACAACATCCCATAACCTACAGTGGTCATTTTAAAGTGATTATTTGCATTATCTCTCAGAAATTTTATCTGGGCATACAGGAAAAACATTGTTTTAGTTATATTTCTGATAAGATGCTCCTTTCAAGAGATTTTAACATCTACATGGCAGGGAGAGGGGAGAGCTCATTATATAAGTACTACATCTAAGGTACAGGAGACGTGATCACATAGAGCAGAGGTAAACTACAGCCTACCAGCCAAAACTGGCCCACTGCCTGTATTTAAATGGCCTGTGAACTAAGAATGTATTTTTTTAATTCTTATTTTTTTTTTCTAAGACAGGTTCTTGCTCTGTTGCCCAGGCTAGAGTGCAGTGGCATGATCATAGCTCACTGCAACCTCCAACTCCTGAGCTCAAGCAAGTCTTTCCTCAGTCTACCAAGTAGCTGGGACTATAGGTGGGAGCCACCATGCCCGGCTAATTTTTGTATTTCTTGTAGAGACAGTCTTACTATGTTGCTCACGCTGGTCTCAAACTCCTGGGCTCAAACAAGTCTCCCACTTCGGCCTCTCAAATTGTTGGGATTACAGGCATGAGCCATCATGCTCTGCACATTTTTTAATTCTTGAAAAAAATCAAAAGAATAACAGTTTGTGATATACAATATTATATGAAATTCAAATTTATAAATAAAGTTTTAAATAAAGTTTTATTGGGACACAGCCACATCCATTTATTTAAATACTATCTATCTATGGTTGCTTTTGCACTACAATTGCAGAGTTCTATAGCCCACAGAGACTGTATAGCCCACAAAACCTAAAATATTTATTATTTGGCCCTTTCGTCAGAGCTACAAAAGTTCATAAGTTTCTGTTTCCTCCTCTGTAAAATGTGGCTAATTTCTCCCCTTTCTACATCACTGCATTACTGAGGACAAAAAAATTCCATAAATGGATCCCACTATTTTCACCATTGTATCTCTTGTGCCAAGCACAGGGCCTGCTACATAGATACAAAGTAAATATTTGTTGAATGAAGGAATTACTTAATAAAGCACACCATTTACCTACTACACAGTATTAGGAGTGGTTAAGGCAGAGACAGAATTAAATAACATCCCAATAGTAAGTTATGATACTTGTTTTTCCTATTATACACAGGTCTTATGTCCCCCAACAAGCTCCTCTCTAAATCATATGAGTCTGTGATATTTACAGTGTATACAATTTCAACATGCTCTCTCAAACCTCTTCAAAGCCAAATCCTGAAAGTGAGCTGACATTTATAGTATAAGATAGTTCACAAAGCATTTTCTTTTCTTTTCTTTTTTTTTGAGACAGAGTCTCACTCTGTTGTCCGGGCTAGAGGGCCGTGGCGTCAGCCTAGCTCACAGCAACCTCAAACTCCTGGGCTCAAGTGATCCTTCTGCCTCAGCATGTGCCACCATGCCCAGCTAATTTTTTTAATATAGTTTTAGTTGACCAATTAATTTCTTTCTATTTTTTAGTAGAGACAGGGTGTCGCTCTTGCTCAGGCTGGTTTCGAACTCCTGACCTTGAGCGATCCACCTGCCTCGGCCTCCCAGAGTGCTAGGATTACAGGCGTGAGCCACCATGCCCTGCCCACAAAGCATTTTCATTTAACATTATTGCCTCATTCAGCAAATATTTACTTAGTATCTACTATGTAGCAGGCCTGTGGTTGGTATAAGGGACACTTAAAAAAAACTGAGACAATGGAACACACTAACATAATTTTTTTCTCAATAATTTAGTGAGGGAGACAGGGGAAGAAATTAGCCACATTTTGCAGCAGGGGAAACAGAAGCTTAATGAAGTTTTGTAGTTGGACTGAGATCATACAATCAGAAGAGGGGCAAAATGAGATTGTTCACCCCTTCCCACCACACCAAGGTGCCTTCAATAGTACTCAATACAAGCAATTAAAAGTAGAAACTTGTTAGTGACCCACATCATGGAATTTTCCCAAATATTCCTGGGTGCCACTAAGCAACTTAAGTAGCAAAAGCAGGTTCTGTTTTATTTTAGTGAGTGTCTCCTTCTGCCACTATATCTTGGAGTCTTTGAATAATCCAGATAGTGGTTCAAAGTACAGGCTTTTACATCAGACTGCGTATCAGTCCCCAATTCTACTACTTCCTATTTGTGCAGCTTTGGACAACTCAAACTCTCTAAACCTCAGATCCCATCTCTAAAATGTGTGTAACATAACAGTAATCCTTCACAGGGCTGTTGTTGAGACTACAGGAGATCATCCATGTAGAATATATAGCAAATAGCCTTTCCATAGCACCCAATCTGATCCTCGACCTCACACCATCCCATCCCATTATCTTTTTCTCCCACAGCTCTTCTATCTAAAATAATCTTGTTTATTTGCTTACTATTTTATTATCTTTCTGCCTTACTAGGATATAAACTCTATGACACGGGGTACAGTAGCTCACACCTGTAATCCTAGCTCTCTGGGAGGCTGAGGCGGGAGGATACCTTGAGCTCAGGAGTTCAAGACCAGCCTGAGCAAGAGTGAGACCCATCTCTACTAAAAAATAGAAAGAAAGAAAAAAAAAAAAAAATCAGCCGGGCATGGTGGCACGCGCCTTGTAGTCCCAGATACTTGGGAAGCTGAGGCAGGAGGATCACTTGAGCCCCGAAGTTCGAGGTTGCTATGAGCTAGGCTGACTCCACGGCACTAGAGCCCAGGCAACAGAGCGAGACTCTGTCTCAAAAACATAAAAATAAACTCCACGACAGCAGGGACTGTTTTCTTATTCACTATTGTATCTCCTGCACTTAGCACAGTGCTTGGCACACATCAAGAAATAATTGTTGAACGAATAAAGTGTTCAACAAAGGTCTAGGAAGACCGTTTAGGCTTCAATTTCCCCTGTATGAGAGGCAGAATATATACTGCTCAAAATGCTGTTAAGTCTAAAAGATACAAATGTAACCTGTATCTTGGTAAGCTCTCAGTAATACCAGAAAGGCGCCTGGGAAACTCTAAAAGGTGTTATCCTGAGGTCGCATTACAATTAGCAACCAAAGTGGCTGAAGCCCTAACGCAGCTCAACACTGTCACTCAAGCCTGAGGATACACAGTAGGGGCTACTAAAAGACCAAGGACAATGCAAAACGCTCTGGGGGGGGGGGCGCTGGGGGGAGGTGCAAAAACACCCGTCCCTTTCTTTCTCTCTTAACCTTACAATTGTGCACACTGCCCTGGAAAGGTTGCTCCCCGCTCCTGGAGGGCCCTATAGAGAGGAGACAGGTGAGGGCAGGAAGCCAAATACCCCCGAAGTGGAACAGCGGCGCAACAGTGACAGTAGTGAACGGACCCGAAAGGGACACAAGCTAACTCTTCCGTGGGGGCCCGACTGGCGGGTCCCAGGTCTTCCTCTCGGAGTAACCAACCTCTTCTCCCTCCTACCCTATCAATAGGCGGAGGAAGGGGGGGGCACTGTCCCCTCCGTCCAGCTCCGGTGGCCCCAGAGCAGCAGGGCCACTCCGGGTCTAGTCCCAGCGCTGACAGCAAACTCACCTCAGCTGTCCGCTCCACCTCCGCTCACATTCCGGCCCTGCCGCTTTCCCCCCGCCCCCCCAGGCCCTTTGTTTTGATTCCCGACTCCGCAGCTCCCGCCGCCGCCGCCAAGCGCACCCTCCACTTCCGCTTCCGCACCGCACCGCCCCTGTCGCAAAACCGACGCCCTTCTGGGCCCTTGCCCCGCCCCTTCCTCGCCCCGCCTCCGCCGCCGGGTCCTCCCCGCGCGGGGCAGGCTGGGAACCCGGGGGGGGCGGGGCCTCGCGGCCCTGCAGCCTCGTCAGGCTCAGTCCCCTCCCGATAAACCCCTAAATAGGGACTTTCCCGGGGGGTGAGCCTGGCCTTTTTGGCGAAAATCCCCAGTTTAAAGAGGCCTTCCCCCTGGCTTGACGTTGTGGAGTCGAAAGGAACCTCAAAACGGAGAATGAGGGAGCGTGTGAGGTGAACCCGAGGAAAAACCTGCCAACCGGGATTTAATGCGGTTCAGCTCTTTCACTTTCTTGAGGGAAGGCGATTGAAACGGAATTTCAGTGAAAAACCCAATCGCTTCGGCTTTTTTTCCCTCTCTCTTGTCTCGTCACGTGATGGTCCTACTTTAAAAAAAATTAAATGGCACGTATTCCACAGTATCCTTAATCTAGTGCAGCCTAGTGGCAAGTGGAGAAAAAAGTAACTGCCTACTGGGCTTCCTGCGAGGTCCCTTGGGCTTCTCGCAAAGTTGAGACCCAGCTGGCAAAAATAAAGTGTGTGCAAAGAAAGATTAAACTGGATATGTCACCAACAATCAAGAGATCCTTGGTGATTTTAGTAAGAAAATGTTATTTTGTAAAGCCCTGGGCCGGAGCTCATTAAAAATGAATACAACTTTTCCAGAGAGAGGTTGGGTGAGCAAAAAAGAGACTTTATAGTTGCAAAAGCTTTTATGAAGCCAATGACCCTGTGTTTTAGGTGGATAGAGATACGCCATTTATTTTGCTTTTTTAAAATAGTGCCTCACAGTCTTTTCCTTGAAATAAAAAAAAGATTTTTTTTGACTCAGTAAAATGATTTCTGAAACTGCCAGCTGCTCACTGTTTTCTGTTGCAAATTAGGAGAAAAACAAAGCACATGTCATCTAAATCTAGACAGTTTAGGATGTGCTATCTGAATACTACTTAAAATATTTTTTAAACTTTGCCAAGAGACAAATTAACTTTGCAAAAGAATCAGCAGAAATTGCTAAATGAGAACATTTCCCCCAAAAAATCTCCACTATGAGTTGATTACATTAGGCAATCTGCATGAAGTGGGGATTAACACATCCCTGTAGATGTCTTTGTAGACATGTGTTGTGAAGGGCAAGATCAAACATGTAGCTGAAGAATCCTTTGTGCCTGTATTTAATTTTCCAGAAGGCAGATGACAAGTACACATTATCTGCCTGCTTAGGTATTTATTATTGCTGAATAAATCTTCATTGTGTCTTTGTGGGTAGTATTTTTCAAGTGGGAATTAGATGAAAAACAATGCTGTTTCTAATTTTTTTTTCAAAGTACGAAATATGCTACTCTTTATATGTGGGCTTTTTTTCTCCTCCTTATTCTAGTTGAGTATTTCTGAACACAGACTATATTAACTCAAAATACAAAAAAAGGAAACTAAGTGTGGATTTTAATTGCTTTTTAAAAGAAGTTTTTAGCCACAAAACATAAAAGAGCAGACACATTTTGTTTAACTTTGCTTGATATTCAAGTACAGAGCTGTGCCTAGTCTCAACAGGTAAATGCAATGATTAAAAAAGAACCAGTCATACTAAGTGGAAGTCTAATAAAAGTCTAAATTACAAATACTTTTAAAAGAAATGCAATTTTAGGCTGGGTGCAGTGGCTCTGGCCTGTAATCCTAGCACTGTGGGAGGCTGAGGTGGGAGGATTGCCTGAGCTCAGGAGTTTGAGACCAGCCTGAGCAAGAGAGAGACCCGTCTCTACTAAAAATAAAGAAAAATTAGCCAGGCAATTAAAAATAGAAAAAATTAGCCAGGTGTGGTGGCTCGCACTTGTAGTCCCAGCTATTCCTGAGGCTGAGGCAAGAGGATCACTTGAGCCCAGGTGTTTGAGGTTGCTGTGAGCTAGGCTGACGCTACGGCACTCTGGCCTGGGCAACAGAGTGAGACTGTGTCTCAAAAAAAAAAAAAAAAAAGAAAAGAAAAGAAATGCAATTTTATTGCTTTCTGTACTAAATTAGCCTAAGCAAAGTACACCAGCCCTTAGAAGGAGACAATTATGAGTCAAAATACGATTTGATATTTGTGAAAGAGTGCTTAAATTTTCTCTTAAGATGCTATATTTTCTTAAGTACAATAGCCTCTGTTAATTGTATTTCTATTTCTTTGCTGGGAATACTCCTTTATCAGAGAGTATAAGGAACTTTCAGTTTTTTCTTTGTCCACATTATAATCTTCACATTTATGAAACCAGAATGAAGATTTATTTTTGAGCTATTTAAGTAGCTGCTTTACATTCGATTCAGCTCAACTAAGCAAGCTGCTACTACAGGAGTTTCTCCCCAGAAACTTCTCTTCTGCCTTTGTTAGGTTCAGTGTTTTGAATTAATAAATTACAATGGAAGGACCCAATGAAGAGAAATTGAGCTCTCTGCTCAGTCATATCCCAAAGATACAAGGAAAACAAATTGAATAAAAAAAGAGAGGAAAACGTTTTAAAGTTCACCAAAATTTCTTTACATTTCAAAGGTTTTACCCAATGACAAACCTATTTCCCTAAACTTTTGTTCCTGACAGAGTGGTGAGGGTTAAATAAAATTCCGAAGGTGAAAGTATCTGGCCAAGTAAAGTAGGATGCAAATGATTTATTAGTGTTTGGGACGAGAATGGAAGTTTCCTGAAAGACATTTTGGTACTTTCCTTAACCCTGTTGATGTAGATGGTGGGGTTTTGTATCTGAGATTATTTTGGAAATTAACAAGGAGTCAAAACAAAGTAAAATTAGGGAAAGACTATTCTGACCATAACAGGGAGGCTATGAGTGGCATGGACGGCTTCAGAGTAGCTAAGAGCTCTTCACCTGTAGCTTAGTGCTCAAGAATGCAGGTGTAGGAGCCAGCTTTGAAGTCTGATTTGTTATTTACTAATTTTAAGACCTTGTGCAACGCATTTAACTTCCTGAACCTATGTTTTCTCATCTTTAAAATGGGTACAATAAAAGTGCTTTCCTGTGGTTCTCATCATCTGGGGCTCAGCTTCATGGTCACCTCCTTAAGAGTGGCTTTCTCTGGCCATTCTATCTGAGGGTTACCCCGCCCAGCTTCTTTCTACCACATGAACTTGCTTTATTCATAGCACTTAACATCTGAAATTATTTTACTTTTTATTTTTCTGAAGTGCGCGGCCCGCCAAGCCCAAGCCCGTTTCCCGGGTGCTCAGGCTGCAGCCTGCAGCATCTCCAAGGCCGGCCCCCGCCCAGCTGCCGGAACCTCCCGGGCCAGCCCCAGCCGCGAGTCACCGCCGCGTGGCCGCGCCGCGCCCGGCCTGGGAAAAAAGTTTCCAAACGACGCTGCTCGGCGCTGATTGGCCGAGGCGGACGCGGTCCCGTGGCGCGGCAGCCAATGGGCGTTGCCGGCCGCGAGCTGGGGCGCGGTGGGGGGGCCGGAGGGCCGGGGCCGCGCCGCCTCCTCGTCCTTGCCGCCCGAGCCAGGTAAGTGCGGGGCTGCGCCGGGCCGGGGCTGAGGGTCGCCCGGGCACTGCCGCTGCCGCCGGGGGACTCCTCTGCTTCGCCCCAGCGCCCGCCCCCGCTCACGGGACCCCGGGCGGCCGCCGCCTTGCAGCGACCCTAGCTTGCGCGTCGCTGCCCGGCCGCCCGGACTCCGCCGGTCCCGCGGCGCTGGGCTCGAAAACCCCGCTTCCCTGCAGCCTCCCTTCTAGCTCTGTTCCTCTCCACCCTCGCGCCCGCCCCTCGCCCGTGCCAACTTTGTTCCTCTTCCTGGCTCGCCTCTCTCCCAGCCCGCCGCCCTGCTGGACGTCCTCGGTCCCCAAACCCCGCGGCCGGGCTCCGTCCTCTTCCTCCTCCTCATTCCCTCCCTCCCCTAACGCCCCTCGTTTCTTCCCTCGCTCTCTTTTTGCTCCACCCCGCCACCCTCTCTCCCCTGCGCCTCCTCCCCTGGTCGCCCCCTCGTCGCCCTCATTCCTTCGCCTCCCCGGCTGCCCCCGCCTGCACGCCCACTTCCCCAGCCCGCGGGCCACTTTCCAAAAGCCTCTCCCTCCCTGCGGGAACGTGTTTGGAGCTGTCTCCTCGCCGCTTTTCTCACATCTCTGCTGCAGGACGGGTCAGATTTCTCCTGACAGCACTTTGGGGGAAGCACAGGAGAAAGGATGAAAACGCTTATTCTACAGCTGGCATGTTGGCTGGGCTCACCTGCCTCTCTGAGGTCGTGGGAAACCCCGCCATCACCTCTACCCCGCTTTTTGGGAAGCCACTTTATCTTCTCCGAGTCATCTCAAGTTCTCTGCCTCCTGGGGGCCTGAGCTTCCCTGATTTCTTTGTCCAGGGTTGGTGCCAGGTTGTGCCTCTTTCTTTCTGCTTTTAGCCCAAGGCCCCTTTTAACTTGCTTTCTATAGAAAAGGCCTTTCTGCGCGTGCTGAGCTGAGGTTTGTCATTTCTATGCTAGTTTTGTTTTCAGTGTATTCTAGGATAGGATGGCATTTTAGGACATGGGTAGGGTACTTTGAAGAGTAATTGGATCCCAGCTACTCCCAGCGCCTGTTACCTGACCTCCTATGCCTCCATCACCACGTTGGTATTTGACCAGTTTTGAAACTTAAGTCTTTTGCTCTTACTGTGTCTTTTGTGTAGGAGTAGAGGCAGGTGATCTGTGCCCCTGTAGTCTCAAGGGCCTCTGATTTGTATATTTTATCCCATTTTGGACAATAGTTTCTTGGTTTATTCAGTTAGGATGTTATTTTTGTTTCCAAAATGTGTTCTTTTGCCTTGGAATGTGTGAGCCCAGAGAGATTACACTACTTTTCCGCGAAAGATAATTTCCTAATGAGAGCGTGCCTGTGCGCAGAAAGTTTGTGCCTGCAGCTGGTATGATGGGTGTAGGTGCTTTTTTGGTCTGTTTCTCCCAGCAGTGCCTAGCACTTAGTAGTTGTTCAAGAAATGTTTGAAAAGGGATGGAGGAGGGGGAAACCCTGGTAGGAAAAATCCTTTCCCTGGCATCTTGGTTCAGTAGAATAAAGTTATCCTGGAACAACAGCTATTTTATTTTTTTGTGCAAGTTTAAGCTTTTTAAAATTTCAAAACAACCTATGCTTTAAAAAATGTACTTTCAAGAAGTGCGTCAGGCAGAAATACTCATCTAAGTGCTGGGTTTACCTCCATTCTGGTACATCCTTCCAGACTCTTCTGTGTGCAGAGAGAGGGAAATAAAAATGGCACCTTTAACATTCCGTGGACTTTCTTCCATGTTAATTAATGCGTATGATTCTTCTTAACAACTGCATAGTTTTCCAGTCAGTCCTCTGTTGACATTTAGGTTTCTCCAGTTTTCCACATTAGTGAGTGATGGTGTACATCCTTGAGCATAAGTCCTTGCATGCCTAAGTATTTTTGTAGGTAGATCATTGTAGACTTTGAAAGCACAAAGACAGAAGCAAGGCTTGCTGACTCTTGACTGTTTCTGCCCCAATGATGTCACTTCTGCAAAATGCAAAGCCTGCGTCCTAGCTGTTGGAGCATGTGCTGACATTTGGCAACTTCCTTCTTTTCCCTCCCTTTCCTTCCAGCTCTTCCATTTGTTTCGATTGGGAGGGATATGGAGTTGAGGTGAAGGGTGTTAATTCCTGGTGGTTTATACCTGAGTATTCTCCAGACTAGCTGTGTTGGCTTTCTTCACTTAGGATGAAGCTGAAAGAGATTGCTTTGTTGTCCCCCCCCCCCACTAGTGTTTTGAAATCAGAGGTGTGTGTCTCAAGTGTATTTTCAGACTTTCCTGTTAGGTTTAATCATGTGAAACATTCAAAAAAGAAAAAAGCATGCAGAAACATTTTTGTCAGAGGCGTAGATCTAGGTTGTGCAAAATAGATACTTTTTGTACCACACGATCCCAGTTTGTTCTTCCTTGCATGCTATAGCATATGTATTCGAGGCTCCCATCAGATTTGCCCACAGGCCATGATGGTGTATTGAGAACACAAGTTAGTGACGCACAGGTGAAACAAGTGGATGCAGTATCCACTTTTAAGAGCAGGTACAAAGCTGTGTATATTGAAACACCTGCCAATAACAGTGCCTTTTAAAAGACTGTGTGGGCCAAATAAAACCAGTGAGTCTGACCTCCAGGCAGTCTGTTTGCAACTCCTGGGAAACCTTGAACTTAGATTTGGTTCTCCTCTGCCACTCACTCGCACATTTGGAGATGACCCGGGCATACGGTGTTTCTGCTTCAGCTTCTAAGAAACAGAATGATTGCCTTGCCTGGCCACCTCTTACAGTTGAACAGCTTTAAGAGGATAATGTTTGAAAAGAATTTATTAAGTGCCTAGCACACAGCAAATAGCAGGTGTTAGTAAAATTCAGTACATAATGCTGGAATAAGGGAAACTTTGCAAGGCATCTTGCCTCCTTTCTGCAGCAGAGAGTAGTGTGAAAGAACTTTCAGAGGCATTTTCAAATGGCAAAGGAAAAATCTTACATTTTTAAGATTGCTTTTTCATTAACAAAGTGAAGTGCAGCTGTTACTGCCTTCTTTGCCTCTAGCATGTTTTCCCCTCTTCCCTAAGGATTACTTTTAAAATGTAAGGGTTTTTGGTTGAAATGCCATTCCTGGGTTTTTTGTCCTTTAGTTGGAGTAAAAGGTTGTGCAGGCTGTGACATAAGTATGGGTCTCTGCTTAGTTTCTCCTCAGTCCTTTCCTTTCTGAGGTTCCAAACCAGATCTTTCCCATCAGCCTGCCTGTAATTAGAGCCTCCCCCACAATGGATGCACCTATAAACCTCTCAGATTGACTTTTTTCCTGAGGATTAAGTTTTAAGCCTCACTGGCCAAGATAATATTTAAAAGCCCTTTTCTAAAACTTAGCTGTCAGAAGTGTGCAGGATGAGGGTTATTAAATCTAATAACTGTATCGGATACTCTTTAACCCATAAACCTGGGGTTAGGGGTAGTTTCTAATGTGGCATCCTCTCCTCCAACCCCTGCCCATTAACATCACTTAGGTGTTGGAGAGTTAGGTTTTCCCATCAGTTCTTTCTGATAAGCTGCTTTTTTTCCTCCCTCTCTCTCTCTCTCTCTCTCTCTCTCTCTTTCTTTCTTTCTTTCTTTCTTTCTTTCTTTCTTTCTTTCTTTTGGTTAATCATTGTTTATTGCATCCTTGAATTCCTAGGCTCAAGCAATCCTGCCTTAGCCTCTCGAGTAGTTGCGAGTACAGGTGCGCGTCACCATGTCTGGCTAATGTTTTCTATTTTTTTTGTAGAGTCCGAGTCTCACTATGTTGCTCATGCTGGTCTTTAACTCTGGGCCTCAAGTGATCCTCCTGACTTCACCTCCCAAAGTGCTGGGATTGCAGGTGTGAGCCACCTCACCTGGCCTCTGATGAGTTTCTTAGACATTTATAGATGTAAACTCGCCTTCAGAGGACCCCTTTCTTCCTCAGGCCCTTCCTGCCTTTCCTTGACCTCACATCCCATTCCAGCTGGTGATCAATCTCTTTCTCTGTCTTCATTCCTTGAATTCCTTTTATATGCCAAGCATTGTTCTAGGCATTGGGGGTAAAACAAGACCAGAGAAGATCCCTTTACTCAGATACTGACATTCTAATGGGGAAGATAAACAAAAACAGAAAAAAGCAAGGGTTAATATGATAATGAAAGCTAGAGAGGGTCCTAGGTGGGGTATTCAAATAATGTCCCTTTGGGGAGAACATTTCAGCTGAGATCTGAATGGCAAGAAGGATACCTGCTGGGCAGAGATCTAAGGGAAAAGCATATTCCAGGCCAAGAGAACAAGTGCAAAGGCCCTGGGGCGGAAGCAGGTTTGGTGTGTTCCAGAAAGAGAAAGAAGGCAGTGTGACTGGGCATGAGTGAGAGATGGTGGGGAGAGTAGGAAAGATTTAGAGACCTAGGTAGGGGACTGATGACATCGGATCTTGTACGTGATCTTTCTCCAAAATGTAAGCCGAGTCAGTAATTCCTGACTTCCTTACTCTATTGTACATGATTTCCTTCCATGTCACGTAATTGAGATTGTCCTCAGTAAGATCACCAATGTTTTAATGGCTGCACAGTGCTCATTGATAGGTGCGTAGGCTCTGGGCCCTTGATGCTATAGGATTGGTTTGTTGACTGCATATTAGATGTGATCTGGGCTCATTGGAGCTTATGGCTTGAGCATGGAGTACTAGGCCTAGGTTTAGCCCTACTTCTTGCCATGTTAATTACCGTTATTCACACTCTACCTTTTTCCTTTCAGCAAGTAAGACCATTCACTCCATACATTAATTAGGACTTGTGGCAGAAATCAAACCCTAGCTGGTATAACCAAGACAGGGAATTGATTCTCTCTCTCAACCTAAATCAGGGATGACTGGATCTAGGTGTTCAAACGATATTGTTAGGACCAGGGCTCCCCATCTCTTGGCCCTGCCTTCCTCTGTGTCGGCTTCATTCTCGAGCTGGCTCTCCCCTTGCAATAACGAGGTGACCCCTGGCAGTTCTAGGCTTCCCTTCTACCACTTTACCAACCCTAGTGGAAAGAAAGTTTCTTTTTCTGGTAGCTATGCAAAAGGCCTACACCTGGACACTCATTGGCTCAGCATGGCTTGGACTTAGCTCTGTCGTTGGCTCAGTGTGGGTTAAGGCCCATCGCTGAGTCAGTCACTGATGCTAGAGTCATGAATAGGCAGATGCAAAAGAATGTCAAATCCATGTGAACCACATGAAATGAGCAGAGTGTTCCCCCAAGGGGATATTGGGGTGCTGTCACAGAAAGATGGAAGAATGAAAGCAGAAGTAGAAAAAAAAAATCCCTACAGATCAACAGCTTTTTACTACATTCAGCTGTTTTGCCCCTATCAAGCTTTCAGAGAAACTGTTCCCCAGAGGGGTGGGTGGGGGAAGTGGCATGTTTTCTCTGAATTAGGGAAGGGAGAAAAATTAGGAGGGAGAGAAGATGTGAATATGGGTACTAACAAGTATAGAGTGATCAGTAGGTTCTGTGCTTGAATATAGGTATAATGATGCATTTCCTACCAGGAATCCAGAAGTTGGTGATTGTGTCTGTGTTGACACTAACATAGCCCAATGATTTTTTTAAACCACAAATATAGCTGGTTGATTATATTTTGCAAAGTGATGGGTTTTGTTCATTCTTTTGTCCCCAAGGACACACATCAGCCAGTGAGCTCCCTTGAGGGAAGGAAGGAACCTTGGAGACATCTTATTTGGATTCCTAATGACCCTTTGACAAGCTCAGAGCCTCAGATAAACAAAGAAGAAACTATTACATTAGACAGGCATTATCAGCAGTGAATCTGCAAACTGTTAGCCCAACTGTTAATAGAAATTTGCTTCCCTAACCTCTGCTCTCCACTACTCCTAATTCTGAGAGCCAAGGCCCTTCCCACCCATGCCCTCTAGCTACTGGCTAGCTTGTGTCTTGTTTTCATATATGGTTCTCCAAAATTCTGTCTCCGACCTTACCTCCCGCTTACTCCTCCACTGGGTGGAATCTCTTTGTGCTCACACCACCAGTGACCGACATTTCACTCAGTCTGGTGGATAGTTTCCAGTCCTTATCTTGCCAGCTTCTCTGTTGCATCCTTGTGACTGTGGAATGTTCTTTTTTTTCCCCCTTGATACTGTCTACTCCCAGTTCAGCTCGCTCTTCTTGGTTCTCGTCTGTCTCACTTTGTTTCTTCTCTGCCTCCTTCAATTACTGCTGCTTTTTCTGGCCACCTTTCCAACACTGGCATCTCCAGAGTTCCGTGCGTAGTCCCTGCGGGATTCTCTAATGGTTCCATTACTAGAAAAAGGGAGAAAGCAGCTACAGATGCATGAGTGTAATTTGTATCAGTGGCCCAGAACTTCACCCTGAGTTTCAGCTCCAGTGTTGCATCTAGATGTGTCACGGTTGTCAGACTACAAATGTCCAAGACTGGGTTCTTATCTCCCCCATCCCACCCACACAAGAGTTTTCCTTCTGGTATTCTGGGGTGGTACCCGGATGCTTAAGCTAGAGCCACAGGAGATGTCCTCACTTCCTTCCCCCCCCCTTAGATTTATTTGATGTAATAAATCACCAAATCCTGGGAATCTTCTGAATATTTTTGGAGTCCATTTCTTGTATCTCCATCTTCATTCCTACGTCATGACTCAGCTGCCGCAGCAGCTCCCCATCTGAGGCTTCGTCCCTCCCCAGCCCGTCTGTGGACACCAGGATAAAGAGCCCATTATGTTATTCGCCTCAAAAATCTTCTAGTGGGGCCGGCCACGGTGGCTCACACTTGTAATCCTAGCACTTTGGGAGAAGGTGGGAGGATTGCTTGAGGCCAGGAGTTCAAGGCCAGCCTGGGCAACATAGCAAGACCCTATCTCTACAAAATATAGACAAAATTAGCCGGTCATGGTGGCATGTGCCTGTAGTGCTAGCTATTAGGGAAGCTGAGGCAGGAGGATTGCTGGAGCTCAGGAGTTTGAGGTTGCAGTGACCTGTAGTGATGCCACTGCACTCCAGTGTGGGCAACAGAGCAAGACCCTATCTCAACAACAGCAAAATCCTTTATTGACTTCCTATCACCGTAGTTTCTTAATATGTTATAAAATCACTCTGTGGCTTAGCCCCTCTATTTTAGCCTACCCCACCTTCCCTTCCCGTCCTTCCTCAGCTTTCAGCATAGGCCCGCCAGGCTTCTTCCAGTTCCCCTGTGAGCCTGCCTGTGTCTCCCCTTTCCCCTCTGCACAGCATCCTCTTCCTCCTCTGTTCACCTGCCAATGCCTGCCTCTTCTTCCATGTTCTTTCACGTGCTGCTCATGCATCACCTCTCCTAAGAAGCCTTCCTTGGCTCTTAGGTTGAGTCTGGGACTCCCTAAATATACTGGGCACTGGTAGAAATGTTTATTATCTTGATTGTGGTGATGGTTTCACACGTGTGTGTGTCAAAACACCAAAGTGTACACTCAGTTATGTGCAGTTTGTTTCATGTCAGTATCCTGTGCACATTTCCATGGCTATACTCACCACATAGTTTTATTATAATTTACATTCCCCTCCCCACCAGTCTGTGAGGTCCCTTGAGGGAAAGCAGGGGTCTTGGAGACATCTTATTTGGATCCCTGAGTCCTACAGTAGGTGCTCAATATTTGTGCAGTGATGTGCGTAAGCCTTGATACTAACCCATGGAATGGAACAGGTGGGTGGGCTGTCTTTTGTTTGGGTTTAGTTTCCATCTTTTTGGCAGTGTTTTATCATTTAATCCAGCATAAAGTTCAAGGATTTTTTTTTTGTCTTTAAAGATAAGCTATTCAACCAGACATGGGTAATCATCTTAAAACCTTCTCTCCTAGACACCATGCCACAAGAAAAGTGATCTGTTCCCCATTTTCACAATGGAAGACTTGGGAAAGACTTTCAGCTCTGAAGAGGAAGAAGCTAACTATTGGAAAGACCTGGCGATGACTTACAAGCAGAGGTCAGTCCTCAGAAGTCCGCCCTGCCTTTTCTTCCAGTAAGAATAGCAGTGATTGCTTGTTGCAGGCCTGTTATGTGCCAGGCACTGTGAGGGGCTGACACTATCTCAGAACTGCCCCACAAAGAAACGGTTATCACCCTATTTTACAGATTTTTATAGATGAGGAAACTGAGCCAAAATAAAAGCAGGTAACCTGCCAAAGGTCACACAGCCAGTAAGTAGCAGAGCTGGAATTTGAACCCAAACCTGTGGTCCTAGCCATTCTGCTGTGTTAATTTTTCTTCTGGAAAGAAGAACCTGAGAATATAAGAGTATCAGTTCCTGGGTGCTGTATCTGGTCAGTTCTTTGTGTGTGGGGAAGGAACTTTTCGTGGTGCTGAGCAAAATATATTGTTGCAAATTTTAAAATTTGAAAGCAGTGTTCCAGTGCTCATATCTGGGAGGAGTTTATGTGTGTGTGTGTGTGTTTGGTTCAGCATTGTATCTTTTTCTTCTTCCATCTCCCCTAGTTTCTTTATGCTTAGTTTGACTTAAAGATAATTCAGGCTTGGTATTAAAAAAAAATTGCCTTGAATTTGAAGGCTTGAGAAGGGTATTTGGACTGGGGTAGGGCAGATTATGGTGGTGCGATAAGTGAACATTTATGGTATGTCCAGTTCCTGGAAATATGCTTATAAATCAATCTGCAGAGGGTACAAAATCCAAGGTATATTTAGTACATGTTGGGCTCCAAAAGTATATGTTGAATGAATGAATAGTGAATTGATTAAGAATTGGCTTTGGAGTCAGGCACACCCAGGTTCAGGTCCAAGTCTTGCTTCTGACTTTGACCTTTAGACAAGTCATTTGTCTTGTCTAAACAGCATCTTCTCATCTGTAAAATGGGAATAGTGATAGTTTGTGCCTCAGAGGCAGTTGAATAGAGAGATGTTCCACGTCTGACAGCACAATGCCAAGCACATATTAAGAGCGCAATACGTTATTATTTTAACGTTTGGGAATTCTGCTCTAGGGCGGAGAACACGCAAGAGGAACTCCGAGAATTCCAGGAGGGAAGCCGAGAATATGAAGCTGAATTGGAGACGCAGCTGCAACAGATCGAAACAAGGAACAGAGACCTCCTGTCGGAAAATAACCGCCTGCGCATGGAGCTAGAAACCATCAAGGTGAGGGCAGAGAGGAAAAGCACGTAGGTATAGACAGGCTTCTGATGCGGATGTGGCGTATCTGCCTGGAAGGAGAAGCCATGCATCAAGGGTCCGAGGCCCTGGGCCCACTCCCGCTTACAGGCCTGGGGGTAGATACAGTCGTTGAACTCTTCATGCCCCTGATGGGTAGAGCTCAGTGAGAAGCAGGTCAGACGCATGTTGCCATGGACTTTCTTGGTTGTCTACACCAATTTCACAGGGCACGTGGCAGGGAAACATTTCTGGAGTATGCAGTGTCGCTAGAATTGCTGATCATTATAAGGTCCAGAGTTATGCTGTCCAGTATGGTAGCCCCTAGCTACATGTGAAGGTTGAAATTTAAGTGAATGACAATAAAAATTTAACTCCTCAATTGCACTAGCCACATCTCCAGTGCCTGTGAGCCACGTGTGCTAGTGGGGTCATTAATGGACAGAGGGGCTATAGAACATTTCTATCATATCATTATGGAAAGTTCTGTTGCACAGAGCAGGCTTCTCAACCTAGGCACTGTTGACATTGGGTCTGGATCATTCTCTGTAATGAGGGGCTGAGTGTTGCACTGTGGGACGTTGAGCCTCCCTGGCCTCCACCCACTGGGTGCTGCAGCATCCTCTTCCCCTCCAAGGCTGTGACAACCAAAATTGTCTCCAGATGTGAATGAGTTTCTAGAGAACCACTGCTCTGCAGGGTAAAGACAGTGTTCTTTGTACAGTCTCCAGGGCTCAGCAGATGATCAGAGGAACTGTGTCTGGAGACTGGCTCTCAGCCCTGCTGCCAGGCAGGATCCCCGGGCCAGCATCACACACACCCAACAGGCCTGTCCCCTCTCTCCCCATCCCCACACCTGTACCCTTGCTCTGAGATTCCATTTCTTAGTAAGTGTGAGTGGGGCTCTGGCATGTCTGTGTCTTTTTTTTTTTTTTTAAATAGCCCCATGTAAATTTTGATGAGTCATTGAGGGGAACAGCCAAAGCCATACAGTATGTGCCCCAGGACAGTGAAAGGAGAAGTGCTTGTTGCCCTCTGGAAGCTTTGGGAAGACAGACCTAACACCATGAAGCAGTTAGGGACCTAAAGTGCAGGCACGGTTGTGACATGAGAGCCTTCTAAGAGGGAAAGAGCTGCACGGGTGGGAGAGGCTTTCTGGGAGAGCAGAGGGGGATTTGAGCTGGTGTCTGTGTGTATGGTGGGAGCGTAGCCAGCAGCTTGGTGCTCGGCGGATGGAGTTGATGAAGAGCTAATCTGGGCCTGTCACAGGCAGGGACAAGAGTGAGTCGGGTGGGCCTTGGGCAGCCTGGCATTGCTAGTACATGCCAAAAAGTGGGACTGACAAATGGATGAGGATTCAGGAATGGGGGGGGTGGAGAGGAAAGGTCTCAAAAACTGTGAAAGCTGAGCAGTGAAGTTCAAGCTAGACCAGAGTGCCCGAACTGGCCATCTGCAGAGCATTGTGGCCCATAGATGATGTTTGCTTAGGCTTTAATGGTTTTTATTCAACATTTTCCCATGAAAGTTTCAAGTACACAGCAAAGTAGAAAGAATTGTCCAGTGAGCACCTGTATACCCACCACCTAGGCTTTGCCAATAACATGTACTATACTTGCCTTTTAGTGTGTATATTTCCATCCATCGAAATTGTAAGTCTTCCTGCAAAAATCTGGATTTTTTTTTAAGACAAGGTCTCACTCTGTCTCCCAGGCTGGAGTGCAGTAGTACAATCATAGTTCACTACCGCCTCGAACTCCTGGGCTTAAGCACCTCCTGCCTCAGCCTCCTAAGTACCTGAGACTATATACACACGCCATCATGCCCAGCTAATTTTTAAATTTTTTGTGGAGATGGGGTCTCCATATGTTGCCCAGGCTGGTCTCAAACTCCAGGCCACAAGTGATCCTCCTGCCTTGGCCTCCCAAAATGCTGGGATTGCAGGAGTGAGCTGCCATACACAGCCAAAAATCTGGATTTCTGACTTCCCTTCAGAATTGGAAGACTTGGCCACACCCAACCTGCATTCTTCCACACCACCACCAAGCTGAGTCATTAGTTGCTTAGAACATTCATTCATTCTCAAGTGTGCCCCAGTCCCCATATCCCTGATGCTGAGGGCTGAGTGTCAGTTGATGCTTATCCCTATGGCTGGCCACCTTCTCTCATTTGTTCAAAGCCTGACCCCTGCTCTAGGCAACGAGGAATCAGTGTAGTTCTTAAATTGAAGGGGGACTTGGATGAAAATCAGTGTAGGAGGAAAATTAGTGGTTTGAACTACAATTTGGAGAGAGTAAGAGGTTCTCCATGGATGCTGAATAAATATCAAACAGTTACTAAGTAATTAACTGTTCAAGACCAAGCCCTTGAACCTGCAGAAGACCTCTTCATTACAACCACATGATTCATGCATGGGACTCAGCACAGAGGGGGGACAAATACAGGTACTTTGGAATAACAATACCCCCTGCCACCAGCAAACGTGTCAGTCACCTAAGTGAAATGTACTCAGCTGAGACAGATTTCTTAACAACTGGCTTATTCATCACAAGTTGAATAAGAAAGTCTGTAAGGGATCAAACAGAGCATCTATTGATGCGCCTATCAGCTGACAGCTTATTGGAATTAGCCCCAAATGAAAGCACAACATTGCAGCAACAGGTGTTCGTGTCCACAAGTTCAAAGGAGATCATAAGAATCTCTATGCAGGTGGTGGAGCCATTCTCTGCATCCTCTTGGAACCTGCATTTGAATTTAGGTTAATGGCCTAGGATCCTGTTTTATTTGGAAATGTCCCCAAATAAAGGGCATGAGGTGATCAGAGCCATGCCTGGGAATGGGGCCTGGTCAGCCTGTGTTTGCCTGAGTGCAGACACTTTCTGCTCACAGCCAGAAAACAGGAGGATGTGCAGTGCCCACTTCCTGTCATCACCCTATAAATAATCTACTTGTTCTTTGGACATTCTTCGTTCACAGTGGCTCTCGCCACGCCTCTCTGGCCTAGGCACCATTACATCACTCTCTCCAGTGCATCCGGACTGTTTCTAGCAACAGCTTTGTTTACGTGGCTGAGTCAAGAAAAGCAAAGGAGCCTGCCTTTTTTTTTTAACTTTCAAATTAGACCTTGGGCCTTTCTTGCGGGAAGTGAGTGTTTTCGTTCATGTTTATAGAATCTAAGTTGGGTGTTTGATGAAGAAAAGTTATCTGAAAGAGGAGCAGGAGCAGAATCGAGAATGTTCAATACCTAGGCAACCTGGATTGAAATGGTTTAGAGCCATTTATTGCAGTGTTTAAGAGCCACTAGCTCAGCTGGCCTGGGTTTGATCTTGGCTTAGTCACTCGCTACCACTTTGGGCTAGTTAAGTAACTGAGCCTCAGATCCTACATCTCTGAAGTGGGAGTAAATGAGGCAACATATGTAGTGTATTTAGCCTGGAGGCTGGCACAGAATACGTGAGTGATAAATGTTAGTGCTCCAACTGAGCACCAGGGAATCATTGAGATGTCATCTGGACTGTTCCTTGCCTTTGGAAAGCACTAGGTAGATCACGCTAAGCTTCCTTTGATAATCAATAACAGGATCCCTCTCTGTCCGTCCGTCCTTCCCTCTCTCTCTCCCTCTGTCTTTCTGTTCTCTCTCTCTCTCTCTCTCTGTTCTTTCTATTCTCTTTCTTTTGTTTCTCTCTTTCTCTCTCTCTCTGTGGGGCAGAATGGATGCTCAGTGGCCACAAAATGACAAATGTCCACTGCAGCAGGAGTGCACATGTTCCAGGATTAAACTTCATTGTTTTTAAGGAGATGACAAGGAAGAGAAACAAACATAGCTTATCAGAAGTCTGGAATCATTTGCTGAGTGTGTGTTTTGTCCTTCAGGAGAAGTTCGAAATGCAGCATTCCGAAGGCTACCGGCAGATCTCGGCCTTGGAGGATGACCTCGCACAGACCAAGGCAATTAAAGATCAGCTGCAGAAGTACATCAGAGAGCTGGAGCAAGCCAATGATGACTTGGAAAGAGCCAAGCGGTGCGTTGGGAAGGAGAAAACAGGCTTGGGACAACAAGCTTTAGAAAACAAGCTTTAGTCTCTGCTTTTTGTCCCCAGCAACTAGGTACCAGGCGCTGTGTTGAGCAGAGAGAACTCAGCAGTAAGCAAAACAAAGCCAGAGCCCTTGTGGATCTTAGTCTCATGGGGGAAATGGACAATAGGCAAATAAGTGCAACTTAATTACAGCAATAAGTGCTGAAGTCCCGGGTGCTGTGGGAGCATGTAATAGGATATATTTATTTGGCTGTTGGTGGGAGAATGTCAGGCAAGGCTTCCCAGAGGAAATGCCAGTTAGGCTTAAGACCAGAGGGATGAATAGCCATTATCCAGGGGACCAGAGAGAGAGAAGAGCATTCCAGACAGGAGGAGGCGCATGTGCGAAGGCCCTGAGGTAGAAAGGAAAGAAGCATATTCAAGGAACAGTGTTTCATAAACTGATGTGGTGTTTAGCAGAATAATAACAATAACTAACATTTATAGAATAATCTGAGCTGGGCTTTTTTTTTTTGACAAAAATTCTTGTGTTTTAAAAAATTCATATATGAATTACATACAGTGAAATGCACAGATTTTAGGAGTACTGTTCTATCAGTTTTGACAAATGTGTACATGCATGTAACCCACACTCTTGTTCAGATGCAGAACATTTTCATTGTCCCCAAAGTTACTTGCATAATTTTTTTTTTTTAGTGCTTGCCTTAGGGCAGCTATCCCCAACCTTTTTGGCACCAAGGACCAGTTTCATGGAAGAAAATTTTTCCACGGACTGGGAGTGGGGTGGGGAGGCGGAGCTAAGGCAGTGATGGTGCAGCCCAGTTCCTAACAGGCCACAGACTGGTACTGCTGGGCCACGGCCTGGGGTTTGGGGACTGTAGCCTTAGGGTATATGATGCATCTTTAACTTTCCAGGCTACTTAGTTAATACTGTATCCCTTCCTGCAAAAGTAACAATGGTGCAACCTTAGTTTCATTTACCATCTTCACACTTTATGCTGTAGTTCTCATAGCTGTTAACCTCCAAATGCCGTGGATTCTGCAATTCCTTGTTATAATTTTTGCTTTAAAAACTCACTGTATTTTTAAAGAATTAAGAGGGTAGAACAGAACCTTTCATATTTACTGGCAGGTTGGGTGCTCTTCATTCTTTCCTGAAGACCTCAGTTTCCATCTGATACCAAGTCCCTTCCTCTTGGAACACTCCCCCTGGGGTTTCCAGTGATGCAGATACGCTGGCGCTGAAGTCTGCTTTTATCTGAAAATGTCTTTACTTGGCCTTTGTCCTTGAAGGGTATTATTATTGGAGGTAGAATTCTGGATTGATAGGGATTTTTTCCTTTGAGCATTTTACAGATGTGCCACTGCCTTATGATCTCCTTGTTTCCGATCAGAAGTTCAGGATCATTTGAATACTCACTCTCCTGTGTGTAATATGTTGTTTTCTCTGCTTCTTAAAGTCTCTCTTTTTGGTTTTCAGTAGTTTGATTATGACATACCCAGATGTGGCTTTATTTGTATTTATCCCAATAGTGGTTTGCCGTGCTTCTTTAGTCTGTAAATTTGTCTTTTTCCAAATTTAACTTGGGTCATTATTTCATCAAAGATTTTCTTCTGCCCCATTTTTTTCCTTCTGTCCTTGGGGGACACCAATGAAACACATCCTTTTGATATTGCTGGACAGGTCCCTGAGGCTCTGTTTAGTTTTCCTTCTAAATATTTTCTCTTAGTTCCTTAAATTGAATAATTTATGTTGATCTAGTTTCAAGTCCACAGACTCCCTCTTCTCTCTTCTCCAATCTGCTGTTAAACTGGATCAAAAAATGTTTAATTTTAGGGACATTGTATTTTCACATCTAGAATTTACATTTGGTTCTTTTTTTTAATGTAATTTCTATTCCTATACTGAGATTTCTTTTATATCCTTGAACATAATCATAAGAGCCGATTTTGAGATGGGGTCTCGCTATGTTGCCCAGGCTGCTATGCGGTGTTGTCGTTATAGCTCACTGCAATCTCAAACTCCTGGGCTCCAGTGATCCTCTCACCTTTTCTGATATTTCCAGCATCTGGTCTATCTCAGGGTTAGTTTCCAATGGTTGTTTTTCACTTGGGTTTAGGTCACATTTTCCTTGCACTTCATAAGTCCGGTAATTTTGAGTTGTAGTCTGGATCTTGTGAATGCTGTGTTACAGAGACTATGAATTCTGTTATGTTGGGTTTTTATCTGGTTTTTTTTTTTTCCTCCCCCAGGCAATATACTTGGCTAAACTCACATTCCAGACTCTGTCTCTCCTGTGATGAGCAATAGCTGAAATCTGGTTCTTTTAGCCTTAACTGGGCTGCTTCAAGTTTGCTGTGCGCACACATGGTTCAGTGGGAAGCCGGAGATGTGGGAAAAATTAATGTGCAGAATCTGGGGCTCCCGTCTGGTGTTGGATTTCTTATCACTGGAGCTTTAGGCAAAAACCTTGTAAAGGTGCAAAATCCACCCAGTGTCATTCTTTTCTAAGGTCGACCCCCTTCTAGTTTCTGCCAGGGCCTTCAGATCATTGTTTTTCACATTTTATCCAGAATTTATATTTGTAATCTGTAGGAGGTTTGGTCTGATACAAGGTAGTTCATCATTACCAATGTGGAACCTCCTTTCTTATCAATGTGTTAAAAGTTCTTTGTAAATTTTTGCCACTGATCTTTTCTCCTGCATTGGAAATATTTTTTTCCAGAATAATCGTTTGTCTGTTGACTTTGTGGTATCATTTTCCATTTTTATTTCATCAATTATGTCTCCTTTTATAGTTTCTAAATTTCCAGACTTTACTAGGGGAGTCTCCTCAATCTTTTGATTGTGTGTGTATTCTCGCTCTCTCTCTTTTTTTGTTGCTTTTTGTTTAATTTTTCTACACATACGCCTAATTCACCTGGACTTAATTTTTTTATCCAGTGTGAAGATATGGGTCCATTTTTTTTTTCCTTTAAGTGGCTAGCTAGTTGTGCCAGCCCAGCACTATTTATTAGACACTCTTTTTTTCCCATTGTATTGGAATTCAACTCTCATAATGTTAACTTCTCATAAATCCTGGGATCTAATTCTGGATTCTCTATTTTGGTCCAATGTACAATTTGTAAACTGCTATACCAATACAATAACAACTTGGGCTGGGCGCAGTGGCTCAGGCCTGTAATCCTAGCACTCTGGGAGGCCGAGGTGGGAGGATTGCTTGAGCTCAGGAGTTCGAGACCACCCTGAGCAAGAGAGACCCCGTCTCTATGAAAGAAAAACGTAATGAGTTGATTACTGTGGCTTTACTGTATGTAAAGCCACGTTCTGATTTCTGGCAAGCCACTGGCATACCATCACTTACGTTTGTATATCATTGATCAAAGCAAGTGACACAGTCACACTGAGTCAGAGGGTGGGACAGTACTTTCCACCCACAATGAGGCCATGGCAAGGGTGTGGATGCAGGGAGGGGTGAAGATTTGGGGCCAATAATACAGTCTGTCATAAAGAGGTAGTAGTGCATTCACACGGTTCAAAAATAATATGCAAAGGGGTAGAGTTTTTTAAAAATATAAACTCAAGCAAATAAAAAGATACTCCTATTAACCATCACCCCCACCTTTTTTCCCCAACAAAAAAGCACTCTATACACAGGGTTGTACATTTGGCTTTTTCAGATAACAATAGAGCTTGGAAATCATTCTTTATTAGGACAGAACATTCCTTGTTTTTTTTCAAATACAGAATATTCTGTTGTATGGTTGGTATTGTATGGTATGATAATAATGTATTATCTAGTCTCCTGTTGATGCATTTCCATTCTTTTGCAATGGTAATCATAACCATAATGAGTAACCTTGCACAGATGTATATCTGTAGAATAAATTCCCAGAAGTAAAATTGCTGGGTCAAAGGATGGTATGTATATGTGATTTTGATAGGTATTGCTCAGTTTCTCTATATGGTTGTACCAGTTTACATTCCCAACAGCTAAGTGTCTAAGTCCCTGTTTTCTATTATAAATAGCTTCCCTAACAGAGTGGTTTTCAAACTTTGGATTTCTGCCAGTTGAAAAGGTGAGAAATAGGTGCATTTCTGAGTGACCTGGAGTTCCTTTTCATATGCTTTAAGAGCTGTTTTGTTTTCTTCTCTATGAACTCTGTTTATCTTTGCCTGTTTTTAAATTGAGTTGTTGGTTGTACTTTGTTGTTTTTTTTTTTCCCATCATTTCCAGGAGGTAGTTATATATTTGTCTGTGATATGAATTGAAAGTATTTGGAGTTTGTCACTTGTCTTCCAGCTTTGTCTACTGTATATGTTCCCATACAGGATTTATTTGATTTCTGTATAGTCACATTTATTCGCCAGTCATAGTTAGAAGGGCCTTCTGTACTCCAAGGGTTATAAAGCATTTAGCCTGTGTTTTTTTCTAGTATTAATATTTTTAGGTTTTCGTTAACTTCCTTTCCTTTTCTTCTCTCTCTCTCTGCACTAAAGATATACTGGTTTCACTTTTTAGCCAAATGCTGAATAGTTGTGTGTCAGAATCAGATGAGGTAGGATAAAGTTCTAGAATACCAAAGTTTTATATAAAAAAGTTTTAAAATATTATAATTTTAATAGTTATATTTAGAAAATTTGGCAGTCCACTGCAAGAACAATCATTTCTCAGTACCACCAGCTGTTTGGTTGCCCTTATGGTCCTTATACTGTGTGTCCCTAAAACTAAGTGACTCCTTTTGACTGAGGAGGGAGACTTTGTGCAAGAATAACCTTGAAAGATGTGGGGCCTAATCAGACGTAACTAAAAATTAAATACATCCCTTAAAGGTTATTTCATTTAATATATGAGTGCTAAGGTGCCAAAATTTTTACAAAGATTTAAATTGACTTAATCTAATTTTACTTTTCCATGTGTTGTTATTCTATAGACTTTTAAAGCACTTATTGGACCAAAAAGGATATGTTCTTAGTCATCTAACAAATGTGTCCCTTAATACTCATGTTTACTGAAAATTTATTTAAGTATTTTAAAGTTCTCAGTAACTACATGAGATTAACAGTTTTCGCATTACCAATCATTGCAGCGTTTTATTTTTTTTCAAATTTTTTTTTGATTTTTTTTTTGTCTTTCACAACCTTTTATGAATCTGAAAGCGTTTTACTCTTGTACTATATATGCTTTTATATATCAGTTGACAGAATTTCAACATATAAAGTACATAAAGCGATTTTCAGTCTGGTTACAACTAGGATGCTGACCTTTATTTGAAAGCAAATGTTCAGATGGTACCAATAAATCTGAACAAAACCCCTCGACAGTATTATTGATGCTGTGACGCTGCTTATATACAACCACACGATCATGATCCACACAGGTTCTGAAAGGCTGCTGAAGGTGGTCTTCAGTTCTCTAGCATTCCAGAAGCCAGATAGTAGATGTTGATCAAATATTGTTTGTTTTAATTTCTGATTCAGTTGGAACTTCTGTTGAGTTGCAGTATGAGCTATGAATACAACATTAATTTTTTTCCAGGCAGCTACCCAGTGGTCTCCAAACCTAGAATTGAACCTGCTGTCTTTTTGCCAATGATTTGTTGAGACCACCTTTATCATAAATTGTCATCTCTTTCTGAACCTTCGGTTTCACCTGGTCTGTCCTTATAACCTGTAGCATACTGTTGTTCGTTGTCGAGCCTCTATAACAGTGTGTCCATTGTATCTGGTACAGGTCGTTCCCTGATCTCTTCTTTTTCAGACTTCTCCTGGCCATCCTTGTTTCATTGTCACAGGGTCTTTCAAATCAGTCTCCTGTGCCTCCTCCCCCAAATAAAAATCTATTTGTATTTTTATTAAAATGGTATTGAATGTTTCAGTTTAACTTAGGAAGAACTGATTTCTTCATGGCCCTGGGTCTTCCTCTCCATAAACACAGTGTATCTGCATTTCCACAAGCATTCTGTACCCTGCAGTACAGCCTTGCATATTTGCTGTTACCTGAATTCCTGGGCATTTTATCTTATTTGTTGCTGTTTGACTTGTCAAGCTTAGGGTCATTTAAACTGATTCTAGCCGAGTGCAGTGACTCACGCCTGTAATCCCAGCACTCTGGGAGGCCAAGGTGAGAGGATCACTTGAGCTCAGGAGTTCAAGACCAGCCTGAGCCAAGAGTGAGACCCCATCTCTAGAAAAATCAGCTGGCATGGTGGCATGTGCCTGTAGTCCCAGCTACTTGGGAGGCTGAGGCAGGAGGATCGCTTGAGCCCTAGGAGTTTGAGGTTGCTGTGAGCTAAGATGACACCACAGCACTCCAGCCCAGGCAACATAGCGAGACTCTGTCTCAAAAAAAAAACAAAAAAAAACCTAATTCTAGTATTGTACTCCTAATTATTGCCACCTTGTTTTTAATCAGGCACTTCTGGTATCATTATGCTGTTCACTACCTCTGAAGACCCTTTGGGGGCAGGTGCTAATATGATTCCATCTAGACATAGTAGCATATGTTGAATAAATTAATGAATTGGTCCTCATTTTGCAGTTGAAGGAACTGAGGATGAAAGAGGTTAAGTTGCCCAAAGACACCCAGTTAGTCTTAGGGTGGAGGATCGGGGTGTACACTCCTGGGTTCCTCTGTGAACACATGCCTCTGGCCACTGCAGGATACAGTTAGCAGGATGGTAAAGGTCTTCTGGGACGACACTTACATGTGAAACCTCTGTTGTGTGCTTCCTGTATTACTTTATCTGCCACCACCCCCTTTCCCAGCAACCCCATATGGAGGTATTGTTACTACTCTTGCTTTGCCTGTGAGGAAACTGAGGCACAGAGAAGGTAGTTTGCCCAAAGTTAAACAGATTTCTTTATTACAGCACTTCTCAGTGCCTTTACAACAGTACTCACACTGTGCAAAAGAAGAAGTGGTTGTTAGCAGGGCTGCTGGGCATTTTGAACTTTTTAAACTTTAAAGTAACTGAGAAGTTAAAGATGGTCTCTTCCACCTGTTTAAATGCATGCTATTCAATTGTGTATGCATTCTATTAGTCTTTTTTTTTTTTTTTTTTTTAAGAGTCAGGGTCTCACTCTGTCACCCAGGCTGGAGTGCAATGGTGCAATCATAGCTCAATGCAGCCTTAAAGTCCTGGGCTCAAGCCATCCTCCTGCCTCACCTTCCCAAATAGCTGGGATTACAGGCATGTGCCACTACGCCCAGCTAATTTTTTAATTTTTTGTAAAGATAGGGTCTTGCTGTGTTGCCCAGACTGGTCTCAAGCTCCTGGCCTCAAGCTATCCTTCCTCCTTGGCCTCCCAAAGTGCTGGGATTATGGGTGTGAGCCACCACACACGGCCTATTAGTCTATTCTTAACACTAGTTATCGTTGTGAGCTTCCAAGAGAAGGCAGAGCATGCTGCTCTTCTCAAATGGCTGGTCACCACCTGCAGTCCTGATAGTGCCTCGGCTCATGGCTGAGTGCTGCATGGACGTTATCTTATTTAATCCTTAGGACGACCTTGTGCACCTCATGAGCTATGATGAGTCCCATTCTGCAGGTGAAGAGCCCAAGTCCCAGAAGGTTAGGGACTCACCCAGGTCTGTGGCATCTAGGAAGTCCAGTGCTGGGATTCATGCCCAGGTATATCTGACCCTTTGCATCTCCCGGGTCCGTGGGCACCTGATGAATGCTGCCGTTTGCTCTCTTGGATAATTTTGCTCTTCTCTTACTCAGAGCCACGATCATGTCTCTGGAAGACTTTGAGCAGCGCTTGAATCAAGCCATCGAAAGAAATGCCTTCCTGGAAAGTGAACTTGACGAGAAGGAGAATCTCCTGGAATCCGTTCAGAGACTGAAGGATGAAGCCAGGGGTAGGAGGCCCTGGAATTTGTTCCGTGTCTTCACCAGCATTGTTCCCTCTCCCTCCCTTGGGAACCTTTTGTCCCACGGCCTTATGCAGGGTTGCATCTACTGGGAGTCTGCGCCCTGCTCTGCACACAGGAGGTCCAATCAGAGGACGTGGGACCACACCAGGCAGGATCTTGCCTTGGTCCCTACCTGGTGCTAAGAATCGTCCAACCCCATAAAGACCCCTTATGGGTATTTACAGAAATAGCATTAGGGTTCACAGATTAAGCCCTTGTTTTGGGGTTTTGCAGAATTCATTTCAGGAAAGATTCTCCCTGGTCTATAATTCACACACTCACCAGAATGGCTTGATGCTTAGGAGTAGGACAAGACTTTTGTGGGAGAGATTTCTGGTGGAATTGCTAGCCTGGCCTGTTGTTTTTGTGACTCAATAGCAACTGATGCATTTGGCTTAGAACTCTGAAAGCTCTTCAGAGGTTGTCAGTTCCAGAAGCAGAGTTTTCAAACCGCAACAAGACATTGATAGGTGAATGATCCAAGTTTGGGTATAGAAGAGATTTTTTTTTTTAAGTCCTAATTAATTGTATGTAACATTAATTTAGTTTCTTATGTGTAGCTAGTAGATGGAGGATTAAAGAGAAAAACTGCTAAGTTTAAACAGTAGTTATTCCTAAATGCCCATCAGTAAATGGTTAAATAAATGACATGGATTTATTTTGTGGAATGTTAAGCCATTGTTACAAGCAGCAAAGTGGAGCTGTCCATGCAGTCATAGAGAGATTGCCAAGGCGTACCATTGAAGGGGGAGAACAAGTCGTAGATGGATATTGTGTATTTCCATTTATGTTTAATAAAAACTATTTCTATTTTATGCTTAATAGATCCATACATACATGTAAAGTATGTGTTTGTGCAGAGAACAAAGGTTGAACAGATCCTCCCACATGTTATAGTGATTATTGATGAGTGAGGAGGGACATTTGGGGGTACGTTGGGAAGCACATTTCAATTTGGTATTCTGTATACATTGCTGTGTTGGAATTCTTTTTTAATAATAAAAGTATTAGTGTGTCACTGCCATTATTTTTTAAAAATTTTAAATGCTGTGCTGGGTGCGGTGGCTCACACCTGTAATCCCAGCACTTTGGGAGGCCAAAATGGGAGAATCACTGCCAGGGGTTCGAGAATAGCCTGGGCCATATAGTGAGACCTTATCTCTACAAAAAATAGAGAACTTAGCTGTGCATCGTGGCGTTCACTGTAATCCCAGCTACTCGGGAGGCTGAGGCAGGAGGATCGCTTGAGCCCACGAGTTTGAGGTTGAAGTATGCTGTGGTGACGCCACAGCACTCTGTCTAGCCCAGGCAACAGAGTGAGACTTTCTCAAAAAGAAAAAAATGTTAAACCATTTTGTTTTTTACTTGAAAGAAGTCCTGTCATTCTGCGAGCCTGCTAGGCAAGATCAGTTTCACTTCATTCGGGGTTTCCACCTGGAGTTTTTCACCCTGGTAGTTCTCCCTGAACAGCGTCCACTGTCAAACCTCCCCACCTACACCCTGCCGACCCAAAGCGAGGACTTAGACGTCTGAATCCTTCTCCTGGCACAGATTTGCGGCAGGAACTGGCTGTGCAACAGAAGCAAGAAAAACCCAGGACCCCCTTGCCCAGCGCAGTGGAAGCTGAAAGGACAGACACTGCCGTGCAGGCCACTGGCTCCGTGCCGTCCACTCCCATCACACATCGGGGACCCAGCTCCAGTTTAAACACACCAGGGACCTTCAGACGTGGTAAGGGATCGCGAGTCGGGGGATTTTGTTGTGCGAAGCATTCCAGGGTGAGAATCTGGGGTGGGTCCCAGGTGTGAAGCTTTGGAGCAGATTGTATAGTGGGGAGCAAACTGGGATGGTTGTGGCAATGGCGCATCAAGATAAATGAAAAGAGTGTCTTGGGTGTGAGGCAGTAGGGAGTAGTGGGGTCTGTGGCGAAGTAGAGACTGGAAACCCCATCTGGGGGGGGCAGCAGCCAGTCTGCTTCTACCATAAGGAATGTGGGCCCTTCATTAGCAGAATTGCCCATTCTTCACCAAAACTCAGAAATTATCTTTTTTGAATATGAAACCTCCCAAATTTGTAATGTCAGTGCCCAAATAATAAAAGTCAAAAAAGCATTTTGTGGGCCCAGCAGCACATCCATCTAGAACTAGAGGCAGTGTAGTAACCCGTGTTGTGTGAGGAAAAGTGAGACATCTGAGCTCTCGCCCCAGCCCCTCTGCCGATTACCTAACTGTGAGACTCCGACCGGGCCACTTACAGCAAATGCTAATAATAGACAATTATCAGGTGCTCGGTATGTGTTGGCCACTCTGCTCTAAGTGCTTAGCGCCGTGACTTCACTGAATTCTCACCGCAGACCACGTAGTAAGTGCTGTCTTCATTGACTCTGAGGCTCTGAGAGCAAGTCAGTGGCAGAGCTGGGATTCAGACCTAGGCAGGCCGGCCAGCTCCAGGCTTCCACTCCCATCTACTGCCTTGTCCTTTAGACTGTCCCCTGGGGACAGAGACTAGCGAAATCTCTAGAATCCCAGGCTAGAGTTGTCTATGCGGTCGTATGTACACAACTCACCAGGGTGTCTGGTTAAAATGCAGACCCAGTGGGTCTGGGTGGGGCCTGAGATGCCACATCTCCACCAAGTGCCCAGGTGACGCTGGTGCTGCTGGGCCACAGACGCCACTCTGAGGAGAGTGAGGGGCTCTATGACGTGGGACCCCCTTGTAAAGCTGGCTTGAGCTCTCCACATCTGTTGTGTTTATCACAGATGCCATTAGTGTCAGTTAACTGTATGAATTCCTTGAATTTCCAGAGGAATTGTTTTGGTTTTGTTTAAAAAGACTAACATGTAAAAATAATTGTTTGATATTGTCATCATAAGGACTTGAAATGTGGGTCGTCAAATAGGCTATTGGTGTGTTACGCAGTTGGGTGCAACAGGGCAGCTCCGATGCTAAGGGAAGATGTCAGATTTAGAGAAGTTAGTGCACAGGTGTGACTGTGGGTTGGTGTGTAACGTGCACTTTCTTTGCACACCCAGGCCTGGACGACTCCACTGGGGGGACCCCCCTCACACCTGCAGCCCGGATATCAGCCCTCAACATTGTGGGAGACCTGCTGCGGAAAGTGGGGGTAAGACCGCGTGCCCCTTTGGGGTTCGGCGTGCCTCACCTGTCTTTGGGGATAGTAGAGGGGGTTCATCTTACCAGTTCCTTTCCTTGCAACAGAGGCGTCCTGAGTTTTAGGGGTGGCGGGTCCTTGAGTTTCCCGGGGAATCATTAGTGCTTTCCGTGGGAGTTACTGCCAGACACACTGAGCTCTGACCCTGCCTCTTCCCTTTGATCATTAGGTATGTCTTTTTGTCCTTATACCATTTTTCCTGCAAGCGGTTTGGGAAATTAGGGTGGTTTCTATGGTTTTTTCTTAATTTGAAAAAAACCGAGGAGCATTTATAAAGTGCCTTCTCTTTTTTTTGTTTGTTTGTTTCTCTGGGAGTTTAAGAGAGGATCTTGAACAGACTAGGGCAAAGCATTTGGCCTTCAGGTTTTATATTAATTACAGGGAGGAATTCTTTTGTGCTTAAGCAATAATGTAGCTATTCTTTATAGTTGTTTATTTTTTAAAATGACGCTGGAAGGCCATGTCATTTAATTCCTGCCAGCGTGTCATTGAACGGAGAGTATATGTGTTCATAGCTGCATCTTCACGGACGCTTGCAACTCATTTCTTACGTTTTTACTTTTGGCTTTTGGTTGTCGGGTTTTCTATTCTGTAAACAGGCCTCTTTTCATATTTAGCATGGTTAGGAGTACAGAGAAGCCTGGGATGGCCTCAGTGGCCTTTTGGTTTCCTTAGGGTCCATTCACCACCAGGCCAAGCCCTTGTTCAGCCCTCCCGCTACTCTGTGCATGTTTAACAAGGTAAACAAAAGACTGAACAATTCTAAAAGTTGACTTCATGTTTACTACAGGCAGAGTTGGATTAATCAGGGTTAGTGGTCTTCCCAAATATCTTTGGCAGGTGGTTCAAAGACTTGGATATATGTTGGATTCTCCTGGGGCCCCTCCTTGGAATTCCAGCGCAGCACAGTTTGAGAACCATTGTTTTGGGTTCTTTTCTGTACCAGTGAGAGAGAAGAGTTCTTGTCTTGAACCTGAGAGATAAAAGCACGTTTCTCTCCAGGCGCTGGAGTCCAAGCTCGCATCCTGCCGGAACTTCGTGTATGATCAGTCCCCAAACCGAACAAGTGGGCCAGCCTCAGGGCGGGGGAACAAGAACAGGGACGGCGGCGACAGATGGCAGAGCAGCACCAGCGCACCTTTGGGTGATAAAGGGTCAGTGCCTTTTGATAAATTAGTAACGGGAAGAATCTACCTACTCCGGGTCCGAGATGCTAATCCCTAATGCATAGCCATTTTTTTTTTTAAATTTGAGAATGTCAGTGAACTTTATCCTCTACTCCCCTCCCTGGAGGCAGAATTAGGTGGCAGCTTCTGGTTTGGGCAAAGGGCCAAGGAGAGTGCCGTTTTCATCATTTGACCCTGTAGCCCTGACTCATGGTCACGCTGTGAGAATGTCCTGTGTAAATCCTTTGTTCAGGACTTGAGCTTCCAGTGTCGTTCTGCTTCCCCTAGATTTTTTTTTTTCTTTTGAAATCTATAGAATCTTTAGGAAATTAGCACGAACTTCTAGCCAGGCTAGATTCCTTGGGCAGGTGCAGTGGCTCATGCCTATAATCCTAGCAATCCTGGAGGCTGAGGCAGGAGAATTGCTTGAGCCCAGGAGTTGGAGGTTGCAGTGAGCTGTGATGACGCCACTGCATCCTAGCCTGGGTGACAGAGCAAGACTCTGTCTCAAAAAAAAAATAGATTCCTAAGACCAGTCACCTGACTGGAAAACACAGATCTGACCTCTAATAGTGTCAGTTATTTTCTTGCCTAAAGAAAATTGGGGCAGCTTCTGGATTCAGGAATTGCGTGAGGTGTGTCACTACCTCCCTGGACCCCGAGCCACATAAATTTCATGGGTCTGTGATGGACACGTGACAGGAAATTCAGAATCTTTTCCATGGCATGCACTTAACTTCTGGACCTCCAGAAGAGGATTTTTTAAAGTTTTTAAGTTTTGAATTGACAAATAAGTGGATGTTTCTAGAGGGTCTTCTGAGACTGGGCTTTTTTGCGAGCATGGGAATCTGAGAGCCAGATTAGCCAGTGTCCTTTTCTTCATTTCATAGGAGAGAAAGTTGAGACCCTGGGAGGTCCCGCTCCCGGCTCTTTGATATTCACCCGTGTAACTGTGTGGGCCCAGATATGTCACCGCTGTCATGTCAGCTTAATTTGGTTTGCTCTGTCTGAAGGTTGGGAAAACGCCTGGAATTTGGGAAGCCGCCTTCACACACATCCTCACCGTCGCTGCCGTCAGCCCAGGGTGTAGTCAAGATGTTGCTTTAGGAAAACCACGGAAGCAGAAGCCCCTGGTGTTTGTGCAGGAGTTGTTACCTTTCTTCGTCTCCTTACACTAAGTTTTTGTTCTGTTTTGTTTTGTTTGAGGTTAGTTTGAGATGTGAGCCAGCAGTCACCATAGTTCGCTTTGTGCTTTGTGGCCCAAGCCAAGGACTGAGGCCATCAGCTGCGGCCCCTGGGGTTCGTTTGTCCCTGTGAAATGTCTCATCATTCCTGGCCTCTCTCTCGGTGCGTGCGTTGCTAAGAGGGACACACGGGGCCCTCTGGGGAGGGCTCTAAAGTGTGGGTGGTGAGGCTACCCCCTCATGCTGAGCCAACCCAAGAGGAGTCCTGATCGGTCTTGGGAGGTGTTTTTAATGTCCCCTCCCTCTCAGAGGTTCCCACCCCCATCCCCAGTCAGCTGGAATTGTCTTCCAGAGCAAGATCCCCCAGTGCTTTATGGCGTGCTGAAATCATGTCTAGGAGTAGAGAACAGAATGGTAGGCACATGCCTTTTTTTAAACTGTGGTAGTATACCTCTGAGACTTTTTAATTTGCCTCTCATTGAGGTTTTTAGAGGTGTGTTTGAGTTTCAGAGTAATTTTCAGGTCGACCAGGGTTGATGGGAAACCTATGTCCTCTTTAGGTAAATCCTAACCATTAGCTTTCCCGAGTCCCCTGCCCTGGTGTGGAGGTGACTTCTTCTTCTGGACCTTGGAGGTCACTGGAGTAGAGTGGCCTTGGTCATGCAGCCCCCAAGAACAGGACTCATTCAAAGCCATCATGAAGTCACCAGGTTTACCTTCAAATAAGATTAAAACACAAGATTGTGGTTGGCAGCTTCCTTGTCAAAGAAAGAAACCAACACCAGATTTCCAAAGCACAATGGTGTGTCTGCTCGTCACTGCATGTTAGGAACTGCCGCCTCACGCTTTCAGATGCAAGTAAAAGAGCACACTAATTTCGGGATTGTGCACGCAGCTTCATGGCCTTTTGTTACTAAGTTATTTTCTGAAAGAACAGCAAAAGTTTCCTGTCGTTGAAAATAGAACTTTTTAAGCGTTACTGAACCTCGGTAGAGGTGTAAGCTGCCGAGGTGGGTTCGTTACTTGAGAAACATTCTAACCAACCTGTATCCGTAAAAGATGTACTTTTATTTTTTTAAAAGAATAATAAAATCAAGAGGAACTAATGTTCACCCAGTTTGTGGTGGTGGTCAGTAATGCTGCTTTATACGCTTGCACTCCCTTGTTTGCTGGGGTGGTGGTGACACTTTCACCTTTTGTATTTTAACCAAGTAACGAAAGATGAAGAAATGTGCTTTTTAAAAATTTCTATTCAAGTCAGCTTTTTAGAGAGGCATTTGGGATACAGTTGGTCATCATTCAAGGTATGTTAGCGTTTGGTCGTATGATAGTCTTTTTAGTTTTTCTATTTCCTATTTTATTCCACCGAGTTGGTGTATATGGAAAAGTGTGTGTGCATGTCTGTCTAAAACACGTAAGGTGAAGGAGACAGGGTCCACAGCCCATTTGTACGACCCTCCTGCTAAGAATGGTTTTTTAGGCTGGGCGTGGTGGCTCATGCCTGTAATCCTAGCACTCTGGGAGGCTGAAGCGGGAG
>VBSM01002153.1:12666219-12686308 GCA_008086735.1 Cheirogaleus medius | reverse complement strand
AAAAAAAAAAAAAAAATTTTTTTTTTATGTTTTTAAGAGTCATTAAAAAACGATGAGTATTTGATAGACCACATATATCCTGCCAAGGCTAAAATATTTATAATTTGGCCTTTATAGAAGCAGTTTGTGGACCCCTATTGGGCAAAGTGTTGTGTTTTAACTAAAAAAATCAAGGAAATCTTCTATTTTTCCTATGATACACACATCAGTTTTGGTTGACAGAGACGCTCTTGGTCATGTTCAAGGGCAGGGACAGTGGCCTGCTGACTGCACATCAACTTCCAGCCCAGGAGCTGCCCGCCTCCTGGCTAGAGAAGCCTCTCAGACAATCTCACTTTGCATTTCTGCTCTTCCTTTTGCTGGCTGTCGGATCTCAGGCAATTTACCTCCCTAGGCCGCAGTTTTCCCATTTATGAAATAACCCTGGCCAGATACAGTGGCTCCCACCTGTCATCCTAGCACTTTGGGAGTCTGAGGTGGGAGGATTGCTTGAGGCCAGGAGTTGGAGGTTGCAATGAGCTATGATGACGCCACTGCACTCTCGCCCAGGTGACAGAGACTCAAAAAAACCATAAAAACCCCAGACTTCATGTGGTCGTTCAGAGGACTGAACAAGAACCCAACTTTCCCCTACTTTCTTTTACTCCGTAGAAAACAGTTGAACAGAAAATCCAACTACATTGTAGTGATTTATAACCTTTTATTAGTGAAGGTGTCCTTAAGTACAATCGGGGTGCATATAAAAGAGTGTCATGTTCCTACTCTTATCCGTTGGAGCAGTGTCTCCTCTTTCATTCATGTGACTGCAGAAGGCACTTGGTCTGGGTGAACTGTGTCTGAGGTGTGGAAACCAGGAGAGGGGGAAAGAATTCTCAAACAAGGGCCTTACTCCAGAAGTTGGAAGGGTATGCAGGTTAGGGGGCGAGTTGGGAGTGGGGGGGCAGTGCCACCCATTTTGGTGACTTTCTCCCCATTTCATGTAAACAAAGTTGCCGGTGACTGGTTACCGTGGATATATTTTTCTAAAAACTCAACATCTCTTGCACAATCCATTGATAGAGCGGGAAGGTGTGTCTGTGGTTCCTTTGGGGTTTTTCTCATCTGGTACATCATAAAAACTTAAATTTATACCCTGAGTACAGGGTGGTGGTTTTGATACTCATTGTGTGAGGGGTGTCTGTGAAGTCTGGAATTTGGAAAGGGATTCAGACAATGCTAAGTAGAGTCTGCTGGGTTTCGCTTTGTTCGTTTTTTTGTTTTGTTCCTGCTGTGGTGCAAAACTCTAGCAAGTAGTTTATTCACTGGCTTTGGTTCCATTGAAGTCTGCGTCTCGCATGTCCACTTCCTCCTCGGGACCATCCGCGTTCTCAATAACTCTACGCCCGCCAGACCTTCTAGAAGGAACAAAAGAGGTCTCGTTCCCTCGCCTGTGGGTTTTAATAAGAAAACATATGTTTCTTTAGTAAAGAAATCTCCCTCGAGGTTGGATTAGATTTTTTTTTTTAAATGAGCAGAAAACAAACAAACACACTAAAAACAAATGAGATGCAGATATTCAGGTTGAAGTCAACAAATCTTGGCTAGTCTTAAGGTATATGGTTGGTTACATTTAATCGGCTGAAATAGGGAGAAAGGTTTTTTTCAAAGCAAGACTGTCTGTTTTTAAACATGTCTGGCTTGGTCATTTGACCACCCACTGGGTTGTGCGGTCTTTGATTTCGAATAGGAGAAAAGAAGAAAAAAAGGCAAGTGGGAGTCATGTGTCCCCATGTTTTTATTCACACCCAGTGGGGCAGAGGTGAAGGAGAAAGAACATACTGTGTTCTCCTTCTACATCTCCTTGCTCTCATTCAGAAAGAAAACGGAGGGTTTTAAGTTTTTAATTTGAAGAAGGTGAACGGGAACAAGGGCAGCCTTGAGCTCCAAAGAGGTCACGGACACGGAAGGGTGCTCCCTGGTTAATGGGTGAGACAGCACCCCCTGTTGGTGCGGAGCGTCCTGGACTGAGGTCCCCCATGGCGGGGGTGGTATGCGCCATGCATGGCACAAAATAGGTGCTCAGTGAATATTTGTTAGAGAAGGAAATTATACCTGTTAATCCAAAGTGGATTTTAGCTCCAGCACTAGGACACCTCTGTCCCCACTGCCCCCATTGCCTCTCTTTTCTGGTCTTGCCCGATGCCCCCTTTGAGTTATCACTCAGGCCCACCCTGATTTCACAGGAAGGGCTAGTCACGTGGAGTGAGACTTTGGGTGGGTTGGGAAGGTGAGCAGAAGGAGGGAAACGTCAGATCCACCTGCAGCTGACCTTTGCTGTTTGGATGAAATGCTGAACTATTTTTAGCACCCACCACAAATAATCATGTTGGGCTCCAGCCATCTGGCCATTTGACACAGATCAGAGGACGTCTAAGAAGAAAACAGACTTCTGTAACAAAAGCGACCCGTTCCACACACACAGGCTGGATGGAGAGGCACAAAGGTGAGCTCACCCCAGTTACTGCTGCTTGAGTCGAAAGGAACAACTCAGGTGAGACTGGAGGCATAAGCAAGGCCGAGATTCATGATTACTGAGAAGGGGAGCCCCAACATGAGCCTTTTTGGGGTCAGAGGGTGGGAGAAACCCCGGCTGGGAAAACCCACCTGGGTGTAGAGGACGGGGTTTCCCGAGGTGCAGCCATCAGGAATAAACTGCTAGGCCAGCTTCCCGCCCCATTGGAGAACTCTCTCTCCATTCCTGTCTCTATAGAAGTGACCTTTAACAGTTTCTTCTTTAGCACTGTGTTTTCCAAGAACTTGGGTCAGAGAGGAGAGTCAGACATTTGGGGTGAAAGGAGCAGTTTGCACTGTTGCCTGCATGCCCCCACATGGCTCTCTTCCAGGTTCGACACCTGCGGGTCAGGGCTCCCAGCACTCACTGTTTGCCTCTTGGAAGAGTCTGTGTTTGCTACCTAGCAAAGTTTAAGGGAGCAGCTGGCTCTCTTGACCTAAGTAAATTGTGCCCTGGGTCACTGTCAGGCCCCTGCTGGGCTGCCATCCTGCAGGGCAGTCTCTTTTGGCTCAGGTGCCTTTCTTGAGGGAACTGATTTTGAATCCTAGATGAAGGTTGATACTGAATATGTCTGTTACGGGAATTAAGGGACTCCTCTAAATATTCCCTCAAAGGGTCGGATCCTGGAGAATCTGGATTCTATTCATGGATGCAGAGCACTTATCCCAGGCACCGTTGGCGCTCCAGGAATCGGCACAAGAGGCGAGGCCCTGCTGCTTTGCAAGGACTCGGTCTCCTGCTGACTGGTGGGTCCTGCTCTCCGGCCAGCCCTAGAATTCAGCTCATCCGATGATCCCAGTGAGTTGGCAGGAAAGCTGCTCAGAGTGTCCCAGAGACTGAGCTGCTCCCCCGTGAAATCGGCACGAAAGCTCGTGCCAAAACCTCACCCAGCTTTTTAAGTATTTGGGTAACGACAGCAAAGCTGAGATTCTCCAAAAATGAAGATGGACACAAGCTAGGGCTTGTCTGGCCTCTCCACAGGGTGAGAGGGCAGTCAGGCCCCTGCTGCCGAATGTCACCTATGAAAAGGTGTCAAAATCCCAGAGGAGGGGAGGCCTCTTTGTTTTCTTGTGGGAAGGGGGCCCGTGTGCTCCCTCCAGCCTCAGGTGTCCATTCCCCAGTCCTTAAACACATACGTGCCCGTGAGGCCTCGGAAAAGGCCCTGCCAGGACTGCGCTTGCCTTTGCAGTGGCCAGCATCCAGCCTCCGGCACCGAAGATGCAGTCAACAGCCGGCCCGTGCTCAAGCCACGTGCAGCCGGCATTTGTAAGACATTGCAGCGTGAGCTCATTTCTCTCGCAGACAAGTTTGTGGAAGCTTTATTGTGGGAGGACGAGTTACCAAGAACCTGTGCTTTGTTATTTCGGGTTTGTGACCCAGGCCAGCCAAATTGAAGCTGAGTCCCTTCTCTAGGAATGTACCCAGATGGTAGAAGTGTCACATTCACTCAGCGGGGTGTCTTAACTGGACAATGGAGGACAGCACTGCCATGTATCCTAAACGTGTAAGAGTGGCCCTTGGCACCAGGGTAAGAAAAATCCAAGCAACACACACACACAGCCTCTGCCATCTCATCAGGACGGGTGCAGAAGGCACGAGTGGGGTGCCCGTCACATGCGCTGCCGGGAAGGAGGATGGGTCAAGCGATGCGGTCTACTCGTCGTCCTGATCTTGGCTTTGATTAAAGGCAGTTTTGAATTAAGAGATCCAAGCCTTCAGGTTTTACAGGAATCTCAGGGAAATTTTTGAGAGCTCAAAATATGGGGGGTGCTGGGCAGAAAGGAAACTGAGCGAAAGACACGGGAGCCGCAAAGCTAGAGTCATGATACCTGGTGAGTCATTGCGAAGTTTCCTGTGGGGGGGGCCCTCTGAAATAGAGAGAGAGAATCCCCGGCGGTTACCGTCGGCACCCGGGCAGCAGCCTGATCAAGCACGTTTTTAACTGTTAAAGGCATTTGCTTCGCTTCAATCATTAAAGGCACTTTCAAGTCAGCCTTGCAGGCATGAAGCGTCTGAAGGCACGAGCTCTTGGCGAGGCCGGCACACCCAAGGACAAGCAGCCTTTTCAATTAAAGGAAAACTTCTGTCCTTCAGAGCTGCTTTTAAGAACCTCCTATAAATCCCTTCATTGCATACCTGTTCAGCAAGGTCAAGGCAATTTGACAACCTAGTCCAAAGGTCAGTGTTGGAACAATATTACTGTTACGTGGTCTTTGTTAGCTCTCGTGCCTCTAGCGAGAAGGTCAAAGGCAGGTGCCTTTTGCACTCAGGTGACTGGCAGGTGGCAGGTGCCTGGGCCAGGCTATTTATGGGACCGGCTAGGATCTGTGAAACCTGCTTTGCAAACCCTGATTGGCTGAGGAGCTGGCCAGGCTTGCGAACCTCTCAGTACTCTAGTGCCCGATTTTTTGGTTTTGTGCACCTAGAAGACTCAAAGAAGACAGGGGTAGGACAGGTCTTTCACCTGCGTCGTGTATGTGTTCATTTGGGGACTGGCAAAAATGGTTTGATCCATACTGGCCTGGACTACCCAAGAAGGGTCAGATGCCTGGGGCAGAACTGGTAGGGACAGCACCAGGGTATAGAGGCAGGGTGGCTGTGTCCCCACTCCTCAGCCCAGCCCCTTGGAGGGCCGGGGTTGAGAACAGACTACAAGGGGCCTATGGGAGGAGGACGCCCATGAGGAGGAGACTATGACAGTTCTCTAGATGAGAGGCGACGGCTTGAAGTGGGGGCCATGGTGGCCAGAAGTGGCTGGATTCTGGATGGATGGTATTAAGGGGAACATAGACCAGGTTTGCCCACAGACAGGATGTGGGGTGTAAGGGAGAGAGAAACAAAGAATGACCACGAGGTTTGTGTTCTGAGCTGATGGCAACTGCATCATTCCAGCTGCTGAGCTGGGAGGACTGTGAGCAGAGCCAGTGTGGGGGGGAAGAGGTCCCATCTGGGCTCAGGGTACAACATGCTAAGTGTGAGCTGCCCATGAGACGTGCGGGTGGGAACTGCGTCTGGGGTTCTGAGAAGTCTGGGCTTGAGATCTGAACGGAGAAGTCGTTAGCTGCAGGTGGAATTCTAAAGCCATGGGACTGGCTGAGATCACCTGGGGAGGGAGAGAGCGATGAAAGGAGAAGCAAGACAGCGCCCTGGGTGGTCCACTGGCAGGCAGGGTTCGAGATGAGGAGATGGAGAGAGACAGCCAGAGGGGAGGGAAGTATCTGGTTAGCCCGGTGAAGAAAGTGTGTCGAGCGAGAGGAGTGATGGGCCACGCCGCGTGCTGCCGCCGAGTCAAGTGAGCGCTGGCCATGGGTGTCACCACGGCCGGGTGTTGGGGAACAATGGGAGGGGACCCCCAGGAGCTTTTCTCGTGCAGTTCTGTGGTAAAGGGCAGCAGGGAAACGGGACTAGAGATTTTCCAGCTGATGAAACGAGCTAGAAAACATTGCTAGGGAGGAAGAGCAGGATTTCTGGAGTGCCGTGCTTGAGTCCCCCAGAGGAGTAGGTCGGATGGAGGTGCTGACCTCGGTCAGTGCAGGACAGCTCAGCACAGAAATGGGGAAAAAGTCAAAGAAACGAGCACAGGTATGGGGGGTGGGTAGAGGGACCATGGGAGCGTGTGCACGGTTCTGTGATTGTTCCTGCTTCCTGCTCATAGGAAGTAAGATCGTCTGCCGAGAGTGAGCAGTTGAGGGAGGGACGTGGGGGGTCCAGGCAGCACCGCGAGGCCTTCTCCACGTTTAGGGTCCGCTCTTAGCGCTCAAGGCGTGTGGGCGCTGTGGCAGAGGTGGAGAGTTGGGTTCCACTGGGGTTGTGTTTTCACCAAGTGAACACAGAAGAGCAAGGGGGGACCGATGTCGATATGACATCGGTCATGTCTGGCCCTGGGCTTGGAGCTGGGAAAGGAGGACCACATCAGTGGTGTGGGGACACTGGTCATGCCTATGGGAGTGGCAAAATCACCAAGAGGATCAAGGAATCGAGAGGCTGGATCGCCCACTGGTTATTGAGATCACAGAGAAGAGCGAAGAGTGGTGTGGGAGACAGGGTGCCCGGAGCTCAGACCTCCAGGGAGCAAACTGAGGCAGGTGGGCTTGGCGGAGGGAGCCAGGGACCCCCCAAGGTTAGAGGAGTCAGGGAGAGAAAACAGGCCCCGCTCCAGAAAGGGCAGGTGTTCTCAGCCCAGGGGATTTCTAGGAATATCTGGAGACATTTTTGGTGGTCACATTGCAGTTTTGGGCAGATGCTACCACATGTCGTGGGGGGAGGCTGGGGTGTGGCTAAACGTCCTGCAGAGCACAGGACGGCCCCCACGGCAAAGAGTGACCCAGCCCGCAATGTCAGGAGTGCTGAGGCTGAGAAAGAAAGAGAATGTTCAGGAGAGAGGGGGTTTTCCAATGAAGAAATCATTTCCAGAGACAGTGGGCTGGTGTCTCCTCCCCAGGAGGCGGGACAGGAGACGTTCAAGAACCAGAAGGCGAGGGCCCAGCCCGATCTGGGCCAGCTCTGGTGCCTGCCCTGCAGTAGCTCAGCCATGAAGGAGCCGAGGAAGGAAGCGAGGGCTTTGGGGACAGGGAGCCACCTGCTCGATTCATTGACCCACGGTGAGCAGTGCAAACCGACTGGAGCCCCAGGCCTCCCTGCCGGCCAGGAGTCGGGCGGGGGGCCCTCCTGGGCCACGGCGCCTCACCTGAGCTTGCTCTTGAGCGCGTTCACCTCGCGGCCCATGGCCTCATTGCTCTCCGTGGCCTCGTCCAGCTCGCGCTGCAGCTTCCTGCGGTTGGCGTTGATGCGCTGGGACTCCTCCTCCGCCTCCTCCAGCTGCCGCTTGAGCTGCTTGACCCTGGCGTTTCCTTTCTCTGCCTGTCACGGAGAAGGCGGGGGGTCAAGGTGAGGCCGTGTGGGGGCCGGGGGTCGGGAGGGGCCGGGGCTACCTGCTCCTTGTACTGCTCGGCCATCTTCCGCTCGTCCTCCACCTGCAGCAGGACTTCCTTCAGCTTCTTGTCCTTCTGCTTCAGCGACTTGGTGGCCGCCTGTTTCTCCCTGTGCACAGTGGGAAAAACAGGTTATTTCAGATGGGGACGGCGCCCCTGGCAGTGGGTGCCCTCGGCGAGCACCCTCCCTGAGCCCCAGATGGGGACTCGTGCCGAGGATCAGACAGACGGTGGAATAGGACTGGGCCATGGGAAGGAACACAGTGCCAGTGTGCGCCAAGTGACAGACACACAGACCACGTTGTGCACATCCAGAGAGGCAGATTGCCAGGGCCTGGGGGTGGGAAGTGTGGGGGGTTGGCTAAAAGGTGTGGGGTTTCTTTTTGAAGGGATGAAAACGTTCTCGAATTGACAGTGGTGATCGTTTTATGTATCTGTAAATATACTGAAAGCCATTGAATTGTATACTTTAAGTGGGTGAGTTGCAGGGTATGCGAATTATCAATAAAACCACAACCAAAAAAAGAATGGGTCAGAATCCTTGAGATCCAGCGGTCACAGATATGCTGTGACTTATGCTTCCATCAACTCATGATTAAGCACAACTTCCCGTGTGTGCTGAACAGGCTGATGGGTGGACCATCAACATGACACGCTGCAAACAGGCTGGGGAAGGCTTGCTGATGTCGCGAGGACCGCTGCGACGCTAACAGCAGCTCACGTTTTGAGCGCTTGCTCCAGGCCAGGCACTGGCGCCGCACGTCGTTGTGTTCTCATTCAGTTCTCACAGCACACCTGCAGCGTGCGCACCGCTGAGCTTGTTTTTCTCCTGACTTCCCTAACGTCCCACCGCTGGTCACCAGCAAGCAAGCGGGCACTGGAACGCCAGTCTTGCGTACCTGGCCTCCTGCTCAACCTGCTCCTCCAGCTGGGCAATCTTGGCCTCCAGAGACGCGATGGTGGACTTGAACTTGGACTTGACTGCCCCCTCCATCTCCTGGAGCTTGCTCCGGAGCTCCTTGTTCTGCCGCTCGAGCTGCTGCCGGGCACTCTCGTTCTTTTGGGCCGCACTGCGCTCTGTGGCCAGCTCGTTGTTGAGCTGCTCGGCCTGGGGAGGAGGGTGAAGGCGTGAGGTGGAAGCCCAGGGCGGTGCACTGAGACCATGAGCCTTCTCCTGCCACCTCCAGCCTTGGCCAGCCTCTGCACACGTCCCTGGGTCCAGGGTTCCCCCTGCTCCTCCCTCTCCATCCTCCAAGACTCAGCTCAAGAGCCACCCCTTCCAGAATTGCCCTAGTGCCACCCAGGCTGCGTGAGGGGCCAGTCCTACGCTGCCCTCTCTGTCCTGGAGTTGTCTGGTCCCATGCCTGGTCCCCACCCTACACTGTGAGGGGCTTCAGGTCACACAATGGTCCCCAGAGCCCACCATCGAGCTGGCACTCACTGAAGTCTTTATGCAGGTGCTCGCTGAGGGCTCATGGTCAAGAGGCCAGGGCTTAAGGCTGGGGACAGAGCATTGAAGGAGCAGCCCAAGGGATGCTCCAGGGATGTCCCAGACATGCCCTGGCCCACAAATGAGACGCTGTGGGCAGGGTGGCAAGCCGACAGGTGGAGTCGGGTAGGGGTGCTGGGTTGCTACTCTCAGATCTCACCTTCCTCCCCTGCACACAGCGACACGCATGTCACTGAACCAGTGCTGGACTTTAGACCAGACCCTGTTACTCGCGAGAGCTGGGGCGGAGTTGCTGTGGTGCCCGGGGCCCCCTTGCCCTCACCTGCTGCGTGGCTTTGCGCACGCGGTCGCTCATGGCCTCCATGTTGCCCTGTTCCTCCTCCAGCTCCTCTTCCAGCTGGGCGATCCGGGCCTCCAGGCGCCGCTTCTCGTCCTGAAGTGTGTTCCTGGGGGAATTGCAGCCATGGTGGGAGCCTCTACCTCCCCCAGCTTAGAAACGCCCCTCTCCTTGGAGGAGTGATACCTCGGGGTTGCCTCATTCTCTCATGGGGAAACTGAGTCAACACAGCCAGAAGTGAGGAGCCAGGACTGGGATCTGGACCAGCTGTCTCCTCCCTGATGCTTCCCAGCCTCCCCTCCATCCAGAATAAATGGAACTGGCCACACCCCCAGTGAAAACCCCAAGGAAAAAGCCTTTTACCACTGTAGAACTGTCCACTGTCCCTGAGCTCAGGTGAGGGCTCTGTCACCATTAGCATTAAAACAGGGGTCCAGGATGCCTCTCCCTTGTCCTCTGAGTCTAGGACACCCCCCCTGCCTCCCTGTGTGGCTCCCTACCTTCCCGACAGGCTGCTGGCCAGCTCCTCCGCCAGCTCCTCCTTCTCCTGGTCCGCCTGCTTGCGCGCCCGCTCAGCTGCTGCGAGGTCCTGGGGTGGGAGACGGAGGAAGCTTGCTGTTTGCCAGGGATGGGCCAAGCGCCACCAAGAGGCCACCCTGCTCCTGTCACCGAGCCATGCAGTCTCCACAGCCACCCTTGAAAAGGCACGCTCCTCCTCTGAGCTCAGGGGAGGCCCCACGAATACATCGGAGGAGAAAGGCCTTTGTCTGTCCGTGCTCTTGCTACGGGTCCACCCATCTGGAACGGTGGAGGGGAAGAAATCTGGCTGCCATGGTGTTCCCATCTGGGCTCTCCTGGCAAGAGGAAGGCTTTACCTCTTGTAGCTGCATGAGGTCTGCTTCTAAGCTCTTGGCCTTCTTCTCGTTCTCCTTGGCCGTGGCAAAGATCTCGTCTCTGGAGGCACGGGCGTCTTCCAGCTCTCTCTGGAAGTCCTTCATCTGAGCCTGCGAGAGTCAACAGCAAGGGTGAGCGAAGATGCCCCTACCCACCAAGTTCTCTGCCCAGCCGAGGTTTCTGCAGCTGGTCACAGAGAAGTCCCCATTGCATGGACACTGCCCTCAGCCTCAGGTGGCTAGTGGCTGCCTGGGGACACTGTTCCAAATGGGCTCCTGCTTGAGAAGCTGAGCCCTGATGTGGTCCAAGGGCAGTAGCCAGGGCAGGAAACAGCCACCAAAACCTAAACAGTGAAGGAAAAGACCCCAGCTCCACTGACACCAACGGCAGAGGTGAGCCTGCTTCTTGGAGCCTGCTCTGCCGAGCTGCCTGGCCTTGGGGGGAGCCGTGCCCTCCCTCTGCCCATGCCCTGAGCTCAAGGCATCGCCCACCTGCAGTTTTCGAAGCTGCTTGATGGCCTCCTCTCTCCCCTTGATGGCTGAATCGGCCTGAAGCTCCAGGTCTTTCAGGTCCCCTTCCAGCTTCTTCTTGGCCGCCACCGCCAGGGCACGCTGCTTTCGCTCGTCTTCCAGTTCCGTCTCGTACTCGTGGAGCTGAGTGAGGAGAGACGTGCGCTGCCCAGCTGCCCCGAGAAGTCCCTTGTGCCACTCCGCCAGCACTTGGTGGCGCTCCCTCCCCAGCACAACCCCTGCACGGTGGGCTTCTCATCCCCAGGTTGCAGGAGAGAAAACAGAGTCCCCAGGGACGCCCCCCTCCTGTCCTCCCCCGCGGGGCTCACCTGCCTCTGGAGCTGCCGGCGCTTCTCCTCATTCTGCTCGTCCCGGGCCTGGAGGTCTCTCTCGAACTGGCCCTTGAGGGCCTGCATGTTGACCTCCAGCCGCAGCTTGGCATCCTCGGTGGCCTGCAGCTCGTCCTCCAGCTCTTCCAGCTGCGTCTTCATCTCCTCCATCTGGGTCTCCAGGGCCCGCTTGGACTTCTCCAGCTCGTGGACCTGCAGAGCGGTGGCGCCTTCCGGTGAGGCTCGGCTCCACGCAGACGCCCAAGAAACCCGCGGCCACAGGCAGCTCGTTAGGCCCAAGAGTGGCTCTGGGCTCCCTCAGGATGCGTGTCCGGAACGGAGACGGCCCCCGAGAGCTTGGACACGAGCCTTCCCACCTGCCCGGGAGCTGCCGCCTTCCATCCCTCATCATCACTTCCCGGGAAAGTGGGAAATGGCAGAGAGGGTGGGTCGGTGACACGGGGACGGGCAAAGACGGAGCCACTTACGTTTTTGCCCACGTCATCCTTGGAGCTGACCAGATCCTCCATCTCGGCCTTGAGCATCTTGTTGGCCCTCTCGAGTTCCTCTTTGGCTTCCAAGGCCTCTTCCAGGGCTCGGGCCAGGGACAGAGCCTTGGTTTCCTTCTCCCTGGCTTCCGCCTCGGCTCTGTCCCGCTCGTCCGCGTATTTGGAAGAGATATTTTTCTCCTCGGCCAACAACTGCAACACAACGGAAGACCCAGGGGTGACTTCCAGCCACATCCCAAGTTGACGGTCACTGAATCGCAGATACGGGGAGAAGCCTTGTGCCCGAGCGCACCCATCCGGGTGCAGACACACACGATCCCGGTCATCTGTGGGGGTCGTCTGTAAGGCTCTCGCTTTCTGACTTCTAGATCGGTCTGCCATAGAGCCAGAGAGCAGCTGGGTCCTCGTGCTTTGTTCTAACCCCGTGGGTTAGCACATGCTGCTGAGGTCAGAGTGACATGCAGTCCTGCCAGAGGCCAGTTGTTCCTTTTTAGTTTCATGGCCATGAGCAGCTGTCTCACAAAGCGCCCTGTGAGCCACAGCAGGGAAAGGGTCGGTGTGGGTGGGCCTGTACACACTGATCTCTCTGCCTGGAAAAGCGACTCAAAGAACATTCCACACTGACATTAGTCTCTTTAGAGAGACAGAGCAGTATATTATACGTTGTGACATCCAACACCCAGACTTGCAGAATTCAGCAAAGACAGGTGAGTCACAGGGACCTCCAGACAGCTCAGTCGACACAAACATCCCACACTGCGTAGGATACTGCACTACACTGTTTTTAAAATAACCGGAGGCCCTTGTAAACGAAATCATATTTTTTAAATATGGGTAATGTATATTCAAAGTTGGTATTGAGGGGTTTGGGTCACACATGGGTATATGTACTTTTCAGAACTTGGTTGAATATACACTTAAGATTTGTGTATCTCATTGCACGTAAGTTTTGCCTCAAAAACAGCAAAATTATATTTACAAAATGAACTCTAGTTACTATGTAATGCTGAGGTGTGGAAGAGGAAGTGTACGGACGTCTGTAATTTCCTTTGAAACGTGCCCAAAAGACAAGACGCACTGGATGGGGATTCAGCCTTACAAATAAATACGTGATTAAAAACACACAGTCAGATATTAGTGACTGAATCCAGGTGCTGACTATATGGGTGTTCACTGCAATTCCTGAAATTGCTGTGGCTTGAAACTGTACATAATGAAACATTGGGAAAATGGTATTTAGAGGGGAGAAAATTATTTACTTGGATTACTCAATAGGTAGTTAATAAATACTTGTTGAGTGAATAAAATAAATGAACCTCACATCAGGGCTAGAAACTGTGGCATCACTGTATGCCGATGGCCGTCATGATGGTGGCGGCCACTGGTACACTGTCAGTGACAGTGACTAGAAAAGTCACTGTCATCGAGGCTTCTGCGCTGCCCTCACTGTGATCTGGTGGCCTCAGTGTTTCGTGGCCTCCCAAAGCCAGCCAAGATAGCCTTCCATTGCTTCCAGCAACCGGGGGGTGGGACACAGACACACACAGCAGCCACGCCTGGTACCACGCAGACCTGACACCCCCAGCCGGTGTCTGGGAAGGTGGGGGACACCCCAGGGCCCACCTGATCGAACTTCTTCTGCTTCTTTTCCAGGTTGGACACCAGTTGCCGCTGGTTGTCCAAATCGACGACCAGGTCGTCCAGCTCCTGCTGAAGCCTGTTCTTGGTCTTTTCCAGTTTGTCGTAAGCAGCTGCCTTCTCTTCGTACTGCTGGGTGAGGTTTTCGATCTCCTTCTGGAACCTCTTCTTGCCCTCTTCCATGGCTTCCACAGTGCTGGCAAAGTCCTGCAGCTTCTTCTTTGAGTCTGAGAGCTGAAATGGCAGCATCCGGGGTCGGGTGAGAGGAGGGCCGTGAGCGGCCTCATCCCCGCCCCCGCCCAGGCCCTGAGAGGTGGAGACCACCTTCTCCTCGTTGGAGAAAACCAACAGCGTGGGGAGCCGGCGAGCCGAGCGCTGCGGCGCCGGCGCTCACCACCGGCGGAACTGCAGAGCCCCGATTGCACGCAGGGGCTCCGGGCCCAAAAAGGAAGTCGAGGGGCCCCATGACCGAAGCCAGGACGCGCGGCAGGCACCTGGACGTTGAGGGTGGAGATGTGGCGCTCCAGGTTCTGCTTGGCCTCCATCTCCTCGTCCAGCTGGTCCTGCAGACTGTTCCTCTCCTCTTCCAGCTGGCGCAGCTTGGTGGACACGTTGAGCTTCTGCCGGGTTTCCTCTTGAAGCAGCTCCTACGAGAGGGACACGTGGAGGTCCCAGGGACCCGCCTGAGGAAGGCTACGCCCCAGGTCCCCCGGACGATGGGGCAGGACGCTCACCTGGGTGTCCTGGAGCTGGGACCCGAGGGACGCCACGTCCTTGGCCAGCTTGATGGCCTTGCCCTCCGCCTCGTTGAGCATGCCCGTGACACTCTCCACTTCGTTCTGCGGGTGCGGAGAGACCAGTTCGTCAAAACCTCCAGGGCAGGATCCTCTTTAATCAAGAGGAGCCCTTTTTACCCAAAACACACTGTGTACCCTCGTAGGCTAGGACTTGTGTCCGCTGATTGAGAAAATACCCACGAGGTATGGGACCCTGATGATAACACTGTGGCCCCGAAGGGAAGTCCATCGCCACACGTTGGGACCCATGGCCCTAGACTCTGTGGTTCTAAGAACCCGTTACAGCCACAACTGTATGGACCAGGCCCTGAGCCCACTGGGTGGGTCCTGGGTCCCTGCCAAGATTGGCAGAGATGAGGGTCTGAGGGATGCCCCGGGCTGGTCCACGTCCTAGGGCTGTGGGGGAGAATGCGGTGCGGTACTTGACCGTCCGAGAGGTGCAGTCCCCAGCACCCGCTTCCTCACCCCTGCTCTCTGCCCTTTCGCTGACCCTTAGGGCCAAAACCAAAGATGCAGACCCGAAAGGTGAGAAGCCATCTACGCATTCTCTGCCTTTTACTCCAGCCCCTGGTGTCTCCGAGCAGGTCCTCTCGGAGATTCCAGCCTACCCTCCCTCTCTTCCCCTTCCCAGTGAGGATACGCGCGATCTCAACTCCACTCTTCCAGGAAGTACATTGCTGGCATTAGGGCAACAAAACGTGGAAAAAAATCACACTCAGTGCTTCCCCTGCCCCTTTGTCCCAGGCTGTGAGCACATTAACTATTTATCCAAAGTCTGGCCATATCCCATGAACAGAAACTCAGGCCAAATGTCTGTTCTGAGCACAGTAAGACCAAAGATAAACAGACCGTGTCTTTCATCAGCTTAAAACCCTTCAGTGGCTTGGCATCACTCAGAGTGAAACCCAGCATGCACGTGATGGGGCCTTGAAGGCCATGCGTCACCTGTTGACAGCCTCTTTCTCCAGTCCCACTCTGTGGCATGTCCCTTCCCACCCCCTGCAACTCAGCACTCCAGCTCTACTGGCCTTACCTGTCTCTTCTCAACTCCCCACTAACCACTGGGCCTTTGCACATGCCGTCCCCTCTGCCTGGAAGACTTCTATTTATCCATCAGATTATCTGTCTTCCTGAGAGAGGCCTTTCCTGACTCTTCCCCCAGGCCAGGCCACCTGGTTATTTATGGCATCATGTGTCTCCCCCTTTCCTGCATAATTTTACGCTCATTTGTGGAATTTATTAATGTCTCCCCCACCCCAGGCTGGATGTCTACTGGGGCAGGGACAGTGTCCATTATGTTCCTTATTGTTGCATCTCAGGATTAAGCACAGTGCCTGGCATACAGCAGGTGCTCAATAGACTTTTGTCAAATGAGCAGATGAAGGTTTTTGAAGATTAAATTGAACAGGGGGACCATCTCCCTCCCTCGGGGAACGTCACTGGAGGAACCGACTGGCTTTGCAGTGAGAGCCCCCTGGGCTGGCTGGCAAGAGCCTTCTCCCCGCAGAGCCGGACACTCACCTGCAGCTTGTGGACCTTGTCGTTGAGCTCCGCCCGGGCCCGCTCCCCGTCGCTGCACTTGGACTGCAGCTCCTGCAGCTGCACCTCCAGCTTCTTCTTCTTGTGCTCCACCTCCTGCTTCGCCTGGCCCAGCACCCGCAGCTCGCCGGTCAGGTCCGCGTTCTCCTTCTCCAGCGTCTGCTTGTTCTTGTCCAGGTTGGCCTTGGCCTGGCGGGGGAAGCAGAGAGGAGGGGCGGCTGTGCGGGAGTGTTCCCGCACGGGAAGTGCCTGCCTTCCCTCCTCAGGTAGTTCCGGGGACCTTGCTCATCGCCTCGCCTCGGGGGAGGGACCCGGTGGGTTGGGGACGCACCGTCTGGATTCTGTTTCCCCAAAGCTCGGGGCTCGCAAACCAGCATCCTGTGAGCTGCGTCCGGCCTGCTGTCCTGTCCCCTGGGACCCATTCAGTACTTTTAACAAAATTAGTTGCCAACGTTTTAATAAATTTCACATAAAAGTCTGGACTCCCAGCTTGTCTTCTAAAAACTCTAATGCTCTCTATCACGACTATTGTGGTGGTTACGCAAATGTATACATTTCTTAAAATCCACTGAACTGTACACTTAAAATTGATGATTTTCACGGTATATGACCTCAGTAATTCTGAGTTTAGAAAAACAAACTAAGGCCGGGCACAGTGGCTCATGCCTGTAATCCCAACACTTTGGGAGGCCGAGGCTGGAGGATTGCTTGAGGCCAGGAGTTTGAGACAAAACATAGCAAGACCCCATCTCTATAAAAATTTTTAAATATTAGCCAGGTGTGGTGGCACATGCCTATAGTCCCAGCTACTTGGGAGGCTGAAGGAGGAGCATCACTTGAGCCCAGGTGTTGGAGGTTGCCGTGAGCTATGATGTCACTGTACTCTAGCCTGGACTACAGATGGAGATCCTGTCTCAAAAAAAAAACCAAAAAAACCCAAAACACTAAAGATCTGGAAACAGGGGTCTTCCCTTCTTCCAAGGCAGTAACCAGCCGGATCTGAGTGGTGGCTGGCGTTGTAGGTTGGGCAGTCACACTTCCCTGCCTGGGGTTGGTCCTTCAAGTGTACCCTCAGATTTACACTGCTCTGCTGCTGTAGTAAGGCAGTTATTTTCTCGAAGCAGCTCCTGTAGGCATGTGAGTCGCCTACAGGAAAAAGCATGCTGGGAAAAAGCAAGAGAGAGGAGGGGGCTTCCCCCAGGGCTGTAGGGAGGCGGGAAGAAGCTCGAGAGAAGTGTGTGGACCCCCAGAGCAGAGGACTCGCCAGTGACTCGGCTGTCCCACAGCCCCCGGGAGGTACCATTTAGTATCCAGGCACCCTCAGAAGATGTTCCTCTGCCCCAAGCGTCACTAAGAGCTGCCGACCTCAGGCAGGGACAGGCGCCTCTTAGCAGCAAGCACCCTGGGGGACCTTACGGAACCTGCACTCCCCAAAAACAGTAGCCCCGCCTAAGCCTCCAGAACTGTGACAACATTCTGCAAGAGGTCAGGGGAGCTGAACTAAGACTGAGGTTAAGAGCTTCCCCCAACAAGCTGGTGGAACTAGCGTTCCACGTCACAACTCAGGACTTGGCTTCCAGTCCCTGCTCCTGTCTAGCGACCATCTGGCTTGAGGACCGTAAGTGACCATGTCTGGGCCCCCCGTCTGCCAGCCACAAAGTTAAAAGGGATGTGTGCATCTGACTATTGCCTTGAGGCCTAATTGTTTCTTAAGGTGGCAATAGCCCATGCAGGTTAAAATTGCATGAAAAGAAAAAGTAACTTTTGAACATAATAAAAGACAATTGAATGAGGAAATGTATGTCATAGTTATAACCAGCAAAATCTGATTTGTCCAAACCACAGAAAGAATTGACAAGATATTGAAGGTTCATATTTATATCCCACTTGTCAAGTATTAGGTCATTAAATATGAAATGTCCGATTTCTCTCTTTTTTTTTTTTTGAGACAGAGTCTCACTCTGTTGTCCAGGCTAGAGTGCAGTGACATCAGCCTAGCTCACAGCAACCTCAAACTCTTGGGCTCAAGGGATCCTCCTGCCTCAGCCTCCCAAGTAGCTGGGACTACAGACACGAGCTATCACACCCAGCTAATTTTTTGTTTCTATTTTTAGTTGTCGGGCTAATTTTTTCCATTTTTAGTAGAGACGAGGTCTCACTCTTGCTCAGGCTGGTCTCGAACTCACAACCTCAAGCAACCCCCAGCCTCCACCTCCCAGAGTGCTAGGATTACAGGTGTGAACCACCGCACCTGGCTGAAGTGTCTCATTTCAAGTCAAGAAGTGTCAAAGTGAAATGTCAGAGATATCAACTGTCAAACTTAGTACTTAAGGAAATTGGACATTTCATACTTAATAACCTAATACTAAGGGATTGTGAACATGCATCTGTTTATTTATTTGGAGAGTGAGGGTGCTTTTCTCCTACGATGCTTTTTTGGGGGGCTTCCAAGACCACCTCCATCGGGAGCGAGGGGAGGCCTGGACACTGGTATTTTAACGAGGGCCGCAAGTAACATGAAATGAGTGGGTGTAAAGCGCTCGTCTTTTACATAACAACACGGGGGTGGTCTGATTCAGGCTTTGGGGTAGAAGTCCAGCAGGAATTCACAGGCTACAAACACCCTGGGATCGAAGTACAAGGAAATACCCCAAAGGGAGATCAAAGCACCCAAGATAAAGCATTCAGAACACTGCTATTTAACCCCGCCAGAGAGCCCAACGGCAAGAGAAAGAACAATGAAATTATTTTCATAGTTGTTCTCAAACTATGCCAGAGAGAGCCGTTCTGCCGGTAAAATCAACTAATGACAATTTTCCTCCAATCTTCAGACACATTAAGATGGACAGTAGAATGTTCCCAATTTGAAGTTTTGTTGCCCCTCCCAGAAGTTTTGCCAAACCTTTGCTTGTCTCCGAGGGACAGTGTACTGTGCACCCTACCCTGTAGAGGCCGGGTGACAGGTCTGCAGCAAGACTGCCCGGCAGCAAGTCACGGCTCTGTCACTACTAGCTGTGTGACCTGGGGTGAGTCTCTTCACCCCTAGCACTGTGGGCCTCAGTTTCTTCATGTGTAAAATGGGTTCCATCGTTCCCGTCTCCTAGAGTGGTTGTCAGGCTTAACTGGCATGATGTATGGGCAGCTGTGTTATGTAATAAATGTGAGCTGCCGTCCTTATCGTCAGAGTCTCGTAGAACTTGCTATTCCTCTGCAGACAGACTCTGACAGGTAGTTATTCGAGGCCGCTGATATGGCGCTATCTTATGTCACAAAAAAGCATCGCAACATACCCTCTTGAACTGCTCCAGCTGCTCAGTGAGCTCCTCCACCGCCTGTGTGTGTTTCTGCCGCATCTCTTGGACCTGGGCCTCGTGGGAGCGCGTCTCCTCGTCCAGGGCCTTCTTCAGCATCGTCACCTCCTGCTCCCGCTTGGCCCTGGACGGGAAGAACACAGGGGATGGCAATCGGTTGTAGACAGAGGCTCCCCTCGGACGGTGCTGTGCAAAGGAGCAAGAGTCCGCCAGGACCCAGAGCTGAAATCCCATCACCACCCCACCCTAGCTGTGTGACCTTGAGTCGCTCACCTAACCTCTCTGGACCTGGAATTTCCTCAGCTGCAAAATGTGGAGCATATTACCTGCCCAGAATCTCTCTAAAGGCTGGCAAACAAACACACAAGGTAACATTATTGAAAGAATGTTTATAAACTGCAAAATTTCCTCAAGTATTAATACTGGCTCTTATTTATTGAGCACTTACTATATGCCAGGCTCTGAGCTAAGTTCCTTATACATATCCTCTAATCCTCAGAGCGATCCTAAGAGGCAGGCATCTTACTATTTCCATTTTACAGATGAGGAAACTAAGGCTAAGAGAGGGTGAGCAGCTTTACTCATGGTGCCACAGCCATTGTGTGATAGAGTCAGCACTTGAAGCCAAATAGCCTGATCTTGAGCCCATACTTCTAACACTGCACTAGGCTTTTCTGTGTAGTTGGCCAGGTGAAAAGGGAGGAGAATATCCTGCTGGCCTCTGGGTGCCTGAGAGTGATGTAGCACAAAACCCAAAGTGTGGGAAGTAAAACTCAGGGTAGACAGTGTTAGCAAAGCACCTGACACAGGATGCATTGAAACACAATTGTAGGGGCAGGGCACAGTGGCTCACGCCTGTAATCCTAGCACTCTGGGAGGCCGAGGTGGGCAGATCGCTCAAGGTCAGGAGTTCGAGACCAGCCTGAGCAAGAGCGAGACCCTGTCTCTACTAAAAATAGAAAGAAGTTAATTGGCCAACTGAAAATATATAGAAAAAATTAGCCGGGCATGGTGGCGCATGCCTGTAGTCCCAACTACTCGGAAGTCTGAGGCAGGAGGATCGCCTGAGCCCAGGAGTTTGAGGTTGCTGTGAGCGAGGCTGACGCCACGGCACTCTAGCCTGGGCAACAGAGTGAGACTCTGTCTCAAAAACAAAACAAAACAAAATAACACATTTGTATGTTTGTTGAATGAATACATGACCTAGTTTCACTAGAGCCAGCATTCATTATCTGGCAGGGATTTGTTGTTGTTGTCTGTTTATTTGAAGTGAATCTTTTTTTTTTTTTTTTTT
>VBSM01002153.1:12653368-12666119 GCA_008086735.1 Cheirogaleus medius | reverse complement strand
TGAGCGATCCTCCTGCCTCAGCCTCCCAGAGTGCTAGGATTGCAGGCGTGAGCCGCCGCGCCCGGCCTATTTGAAGTGAATCTTAAACACACACTTGGAGATTAGAGCTTAGAGATTTACTTATACACACATGAAGAAACAGGAGGGAATTACTCAAAAATGCTAACTATGGTGAGACTAAGGTGATTTTTTTTTTTAAATGTCAAATTGCTCTGTAATTGAGTATGTACTATATTATAGTGCACAATCAGATGATCAGAAGTAATCATGCTTCTGTGCGTCACAGCAGAACGCAGGCAGGAAGGGAGATGGGCAAGCCCGGCAGGGGCGGGGGCCTCGCACCTGAGCTCTTGCTGTGTGGCCGTGCTGTCCAGCGTGTCCTCCAGCTCCGTCTTCAGGGCCTCCAGCTCCTCCCCGAGGTCTCGCTTCTGCTTCTCAGCCTTGTTCCTCGCGGCCCGCTCCGAGTCCAGGTCCTCCTGGAGGTCCGAGATGTGGCCCTCCAGCTCGCGGATCTTCTTCAGGGCGTTGTTCTTCTGCGCGATTTCATCGTCGAGCCTGCCAGGGACGGACCCCCAGAATGAAGCCCCCAGGGCCCCTGGCCCCCTGCTCTCTCACAATGCCGGCCAAAAATTATCCTCTGGGATCAGCCACTTGTGTTGCATAGATACCAACACACGTTCCACCCGCGTCCCCAAGACACAGAGGACTGCTTCGTGCTGTGTCGGACGGCTTGGAGATTTACACAGGACGTGAGTGCCAAGGGTCGTGTGTGTGTGTGCGTGTGCACTCATGTGCGTGTAAGAATGCAAGGCACTGGTGCACAGTAGAGGCTTTATAGAGGTTTTCTGTATGCTGGGCAGTTATTCTCCCCGGCTTTGTTTGTCCTTTCTTTGCTCAGTGCCTGAGTACCTGCTCCGTGCACAGCACCTGGCCGGGCACTGCCTGGGGGCATGTTCACACCAGGGCCCCTGTCTGGTGGGGGCAGTGACCGCAGATCAGGGTGGGCTGTGAGAAGCCTTATTCAAGTGGCAGAGTTTCGGAAGGACAGCTCCCTCCTGGCATGGGGTGGAGCCGACACCTGGGTTTGACCGCGATGGACGGAAGGAACAGTTTGCGGGCAGGCACAGGGGCCGGGGAGAGGGAAGCACCGGATTTGACCGCACGTGCGATGGACAGCGACAAGAGAGAAAGCGAACGGCTGTGTTGGGCGAGACTGCAGAGGGCGGGCGAACCCCCAGGGCCCAGCCACAGAAACTGGCTTTTCCCGAGTAAGCCAGAGAAGGGTTATGAGCAACTTCACGCCCCAGAGTGATGTTGTCCCTTATCACCCTGGTACTGTCACGCAGCACAGATTCGAAGAGGAAGGGCAGCGCCAGGGCATCAGTGAGAAAGCGTTGGGGCTCGAACCCCAGCTCTGCCTCTTGCAAGCAGAGGGACCCGCACCTGCCCCTCCCCCTCTGGGAGGCTCAGCTCCCTCCCCAGTGACAGCAAAAGTGTCTGCAAAGATACCTCGGAAAGAACTTAGCACAGAGCCAGCAGGTAACAGTTTGCTATTGCTGCTGCAACGTCCCCAGCGTGAAGCCATTAGCGTGAGGCCAGCTAAGAGCCAGGAAAAGGGACAGCAGAGGAAGCAGGCGGGGACACACTTGGAAGGACTGGCAGAATCCGAGGGCTGCCATGTGCCACGGGTGGGAGGAGATTGACATTCACAAGAAGAGGGACCTCCGAGGAAGGGGGCTGGGGGAGAAGAAGATCATGCCAGCCTTATACACAGGGCATTTGAGATGCCAGTGGAAACAGGCTCATTGGGCAACTGGAAATTCAGAACTGGGATGTAGACGAGAAAGTTCTGGGCGCCTAAGAGGCGGCAGTGACGCCGTGATGGAGGGGAGACTGACCACCAAGAGAGGATGCATTTGGAGGGAAGAGAAGAAAGTCATCAGCATGGATATGCGGGTGTGAGCAGGGCTGGGGGGCTCGCAGGAGGCCTGGCCTGGGAAATGAAGTCCGTGCCAAGGGCCTGGGGCCGGCCACCTTGACCAAGGTGGCCACTGGGAGTTGGCAGGTGCCCTTGGGACACACGAACACACGGCGCCCCGCCCGCTGCCCACTACCTGGCCAGGGCCGCCTGCAGCTCCTCCTCCTTCTTGGCCAGCTGCATCTTGAGCTCTGCGATCTGCGCCTGGAGGTCGGCGATCTGCTCGTGGAAGTCGCTGGCGTCACCTTCCAGCTTCCGTTTCAGCTTCTCCAGCTCCTGCCGGCTCTTCTCCTCCTTCTTTAGCCGTACTGCAATAGAGCCGGGGCTCTTCAGGAGAGGGGACCGCCAGAAAGACGCCCGGCAACGAGCCTTCCCGCCCAGGCATCTCACGCGGAGGAAAGTCACGTCCTCCCGCCGGTGACCGGCACGGCTGGCCCGTGACCTCCCGCGCGGAAAGGCAGTCTCGGGGAAAAGCACCTTCTATTACTAATGTGGCTGTTGACGAGGGGCGATTTGGGGGGTTTTGATAGAGTTGTCCCTCCTGTGGAATGACCTGCCATTCTCAAATTTCCCTTCTGACTTTCCTGGTTTGAAAAATACCCGCTGGAAACCCCTTCGGGGAGCCGGTTTACCTTCCAGTTCTGAGATCATAGATTCATGCTTGTTCTTCAGCTTGGTGAGATTCTTAGCCTTTTCTTCCTCTTCTGCGAGATTTGTTGTTAAGTCGCTAATCCTCTCTTCGAGGAGTTTTCGTTCCTTTTTTGGGAAAGAGAAAGAAATGTCATTAGCTTTTATCTTTTCTCCGGGATCTGGGTTTCGCTTTTAGTAATTCCACATAAACGGTTGAAAGAAAAACTCACGTTATAACCAAATGCAACCTGGAGTTCTAAGTGGTAAAGAGAAGTTCCTGCATAATCCCCCCAAATCGGACATTTCTCATGTCATGCCAGTCTGCCTCTCACATTGCACGTTCAACTGAAGGGGTCCCTCTTTCCACTCCTGCCAATGCCAGCTCTTCCCTGCCTCAGGGCCTTTGCACAGTGGGCCAACAGGCTGGGATGCTCTTCCACTCCCTGCTCTCTAACTGCTCTTTAGGTTTCCACTTAAAATGCCGCCTCCTCCAGGAGGCCTTCCCTCCCCTTCCTCTACCTCCTGGGACTCCATCTTATAGTACGGTGAACATTGCTTTCTGAACCCTGATCATGATGGTAATTCATGGTTATTTGACATCTCAGTAGAGTAACCCCCACTAGGGCAGAGTCCTCCCTCACCGTGTATGCCCTGCACCTCACACAGGGCCTGGCTCACTGCAGGGGCCCAGCTCAAGTTCAGCTCGAAGAACTAAAATGAGCCCACCGTTGTTGGGCTGGTTAGTGATCACCGACTAAGGGTGACTGACTTGTCCTGGTTTGCTCAGGGCTTCTCTGCTTCTAGCACTGAAAGTCCCACATCCCCGAAACCCTTCAGTCCCTGGTGAGCCTGCTGATGTCAAGGCGGACGCTGGAGCCCACTCACTTTGGACAGTTTATTGTTCTGATCGTCCATGACCAGGATCTCATCCTCCAGCTTCTTGATCTTGGCCTCGGCTGTGACCTTCTCGAGTTGCAGCTTCTGCCTGGCAGCTTCCTCCTCCTCTAGCTGTTCTTCCAGGTCCTTTGTTAGGGAGGGAGGAGAATCACAGCCTTGCTTAAAGCAAAGTCACTCTCATGGAGATCTGGGGACTAACGGACACAGAGGCTGGGCCTGACGACACCTCTGTGTCCTTCCAAGAAGAAATAAGAGGCTTGGGTAAGCTACTGTGATTCGTGGAGCCTCAGTCTCCCCATCTGTAAAATGGGGATAGTAGGGATCCTGGTGGTTTTCAAATATACCCACAGATTCTTTGATACTCTTCCCTTCAAGAGGTAGAGCCTAATTCCCTTCCACTCCAGCGTGGGCTGGATTTAATATCTTCTAACAAATAAAATTAGGCAGGAGTGATGGAGTATCACTTCAGAGATTATGCCATAAAAGGTATTGTGGCTTCCTCTCTTCCTCTCTCTCGGATCGCTCCTTTTGGCGGAAGTCCTCCGCCATTTTGTGAGCACACTCAAGCAGCCCTGCGGAGACATCCTTATGGTGAGGAACTGAGGCCTCCTGCCAACAGCCATGTGAGTGAGCTGCACAGAAGTGGGTCTTCCAGCCCCAGTCAAGCCTTCAGATGAATGCAGCCCCAGCTGACATCTTGACTGCCACCTCATGGGAGACCCTGAGCCAGAACCACCCAGCGAAACCACTCCCAAATTCCTATGTGAGATACATATTTATTATTTCAAGCTGCTACATTTGGGATGTTTTGTTACACAGCAATAGCTGACTGATACAATTACCCTTCACACCGAGTTGCTATTAGGAGAAAAGGTATCAGCACACGAAAGGCAGGGCAGCAGAGCAGAATGAGCTCTCAAGGAAACCCGTGTTCAAATCCCAGCTCTAGCTTTGTGGCCTCGGGCTGATGGCCATCCCTGTCCAAGCCTTAGTCTCTTCATTTGTCCAGCAGGGACACATGTCATCGGATGCACCTCACAGGCCCCCGGCGAGGGTCAAGTGACTTGCTACCTGCCAGAGGCAGCCCCCATGATGCCTTACCAGCATCTGCTGGGCCATCTTCTTCCTTTCGGCCTGCAGCTGCTGACCCCTGTCCTCCTCCTCCTCCAGGCGGGCCTCCATCTCGTGCAAGATCTCCTCCAGCTCCTGCTTCTTGGCTGCCAGCCGCACCCGCATCTCCTCGGCCTCAGCATACAGCTCTGTCTCTGCCTGCAGCTGCTCCTGCAGCAGGCTCTTCTCCTCCGCCAGCTGCACGCGGAGGGTGGGGAGGCGGCTGGTGAACCCCCAGGGGACCACGTCCAGCCGCCCTGCCCCCGCAGCCCCAGCCGTGCGCCGCCCCCTCCCCCGCCCCCAGGTACCTGCGAGTGCTTCTGCTCCAGCTCCTTGAGCTCACTCTCCGCCTTCTGCTGCCGCTCCTTGGTCTTCTGCAGCTCGTCCTCCTTGGCCTGCATCTCCTCCTCCTGCCGCGTCACCTGCAGCAGCGGCTTCACCTGCGCACACACGGCCAGCCCGCCGTTGGTTTTGGCGGCCAAGGGATATGCTCTTGTGATAAACTTGATCAGTGGCTCTGAGCTGGGGACGATTTTTCCCCACAACCCCCTCCCAGAGGAAGCACTGTCTGGAGACACTGCTGGGTGTCACAGCAGGGGGAGAGAGTGCTCCTGGCCTCTCGTGGGTGGAGGCCGGGGACGCGCTAAACACCCTACAGCGCACGGGACAGTCCCCACAACGTAGAACGATTCAGCCCGAAACATCAACAGGGGCCAGGTTGAGGGGCTCTGAATTAGAGCAACAGAAAAAGGTACAAAATGAAGGGAGAAAGTGAGGCGGTTCTCCACTTTAGAGCCACCCCAAGTGAGAACGACGGCTGAAAATTGATGTTTCTTTCCAAGGACAAAAGGGAAAAAAATCCTTCGCGTCCTACCTCCCTGTCACAGTCATTATTAGCGTTGTTTGCATTTCTTTCCAGATTTTTTCCCTACATTTAAAAAATACACTTGAAATCGTACTGCCTAGCATCATGGGCTGTTTTTTATCAGTTAAAATTATAAGATATTTATCATCTCATGCTGTTGCGTCATTTTTACAACTTTCTATATAGGTCGCCATCGTTTTGTTTTTGGCTTTTTTTGTGTTTTTTTCTGACAGCTTTGTGAAGTCCAAGCCATCATTTTTAATAGCTGAAAAGCACCCCTTGATGGATGGGCCACTGTCGAACTCATCAGTCTGCCAGTGCTGGGCACGGCAGTTCTGCTGCTACAAATAAGGTCCTGAGGAACACCTTTCATTCCTGATTTCCTTTATTGAAGATAGTTTTCTTAGGATGGTTTTTCAGAAGTTGGGTCAATGAGGATGGTGCTTCCAAAAATCAGCAACCCCACCGCCCTCCCCTGGGCTGACTCCTAACTCCTAATCTCAAGCCCTGTGTGGCACCAGGACGTCCCTGCTGTGGACACGGTGGCTTCCTTCATGCACTCGTCACTTTGCTGTTATGGGTTTTCTTCCTGTGATCATCTGCTCATCGTCTGCTCCCCCAGCCACCCAGAACGTGCACGAGGCCAGGGACCACCCTGTCTGTCCACAGCAATGTTCCCAGCATCGGGCACCTGCCTGGCATACAGCAGGCGCTCACATAAATATCTGCTCAGTGAGAAAGGTTTGTGCCAATTTGCACGCTCAAGGGCACGTAAGAGGAAGCCTGGTCCGTTGCAGCAGAGCTCGTCTTTGTGCCGTTGGGATGTGGCAACCTGTGACACCGTGGGGACCAGTCGTGCCCAGAGGCCTCACCTCCACCGGCAACGAAAAGGAATGACGGTGACACGTGCAACAATCGGGTTGGCTCTCAGAGAACCGTGCTGCGTGAAGGAAAGCCAATCCCCAATCGTGGCATCCCGTACGACTCCAGTTCTAGAACATTCTTGAAACAGCAAAATCACAGACACGGAGGTGGGCTATGGACAGAAGTGGATCTGGCTACGGCTATACAAGGGTAACAGGAGAGACCCCAGCAGTGACGGACAAGCTCTGTGTTAAGGTCACAGCTGTGACCCACCATGTGCCAAAGGGGAAGGGCCTCCTTGGGCCACGGGCGAGGTTCGAGCCCCACACCCACGTCGGACCATCTCCTGCCCCGCATCTGGAGTGTCCGGAGTGAAGGACCAGGGCTGGGGCTGGGGAGGAGGCAGGGGTCCTCCGGGGAGGGGCCGGGCCCGTACTGACCTTGGTGAAGAGCCGCCACCACTGCCAGTTCCGCAGCTTGAGGTAGGCGGCGCAGTTCCTCTGAATCACCTTCATGGCCGTCAGCTGCTGCTGCCTCTTCGCGAAGGCCCTGGGGCAGGGGGGGGGGGCAGGGCGTGGGTCTCCCCGTCGTCCACAGCACCCTGAACCGCACGGGGACATCCCCTGTGCTCCCCAGCTCAGATGCTTCTGGAAGCTGTGAGCATCAGCACAGGTATGTTGTCTGGGCACAGACCCCTTCGATAGTCTAAAGGCGAGAGCTTTTCTTAGGAGGCCAAGAAGGCCCAAGGCTCACCGAATGTTCTGGGCTCGGAGCTGTGATCCAAACAGCACCCGGGAAACCGATGTCCTGCCACCCCCGGCTGTGCCTGCTGTTCCTGACAACACTCTCCTTTCCTCAGCTGTGTTTCAGAAATCTCGGACCCTGAGGCTGAACCAGCACTCTTCCTGTTGAGGGCTACTGGGTTCAAGAACCACAGAATGGGGGGCATGACCCTATTTTCTCTGCTCAGCTGCTGCTTTGGAGGCAACAGAACTCAGTGATGAACCTTGATAAGTTAGGCCTGTCGCTGGACCGAGAGCCCCCCGGACGGGGCCTTAACCAGCCCGATGGATCCACTTGGCAACGCATGCGGATGGTACAATTGGGGCTCTGCGGCTGAGGGCACGGTCTGTCCCCAGTGACAACACACGCTCTGGACAGACAGACAGCTGCTTCACCAGCCCCTGAGGTCCTCTTCAGGGTGTGACTTTCAATGAGGAACCTGAGCCCGTGCCCCGTCCCCAGGCTTCACAAAGCAGATGGGCCATCACGACTTTAGAATCCCCTTTGGACGTCGGGATACAGATACGGCCAAATACTCTTTCCTTAAACACCGTATTGCATTCTAACGCTGAAACGGTAACCAGGCACCGTTCTAAGCCCTTTCCTTGCGTTATCCCATCGACTCCGCATGAACAATTCCATGAGGTAGGAAAGATAATGCTCATTTTTCAGTGAAGAAACCTGAGGCTCAGAGAGGTCGAGTAACTTGCCTAAGGTTCAGCAGCAAATTAAGTCAGGGAGCCAGGACAAGGACCCAGGTTTAAAACTCCAGAACCCACGGTCATAACTTCTTCCCGCCCTGCACTCATAACTGGGACATTCATTTAAAGTGGAGGCATTTCTTCCCCCTAGGGAGGAGGCTGTCATTCAGTCCACAGTCCCTCTGAAAAGCAGATAGCCCCTTAGAGTCAGGAATCAGGACGCGGGGCCAGAAAGGCCCCCGAGTATCTGTGATTCTGGCTGTGTTTGTGGGGAAGTTTTAGGACGCAGGGAAACCGTCTTTACTTTCTGGCCAGGTAGCCGCGACACATTGCCTGGAAGGCCATGATGACATCTGTGATCTTCAAGTCTCGTTCCTCCTCCAGGTGGGCCAGGACCCCCGTCCGGAAGAAGATCTTGCTCTGCCCAATCCTGTACAAGTTGGGGTCGAGTTCCAGGGCTTTGATCTGCAGGAGGAAGGGAGAGAAGAGCTCACGTCTGCGGCCACGCCACTTGGCCAGTGGTGCAGGGTGTCCAAGAAGGGTCCCGCCCAGAGCGGCAGCCGGCAGCGTGGCCAGAGGGCGGGAGGTCACGGCTGGGTTTCGGGGCTTACCATGAGGATGCAGGCCTGCTTCCCGTCCATGAAGCCTTTGGGGATGGCATTCGCCGCCAGGATCTCGTAGCTTGAAACACAGGGCAGAAGTCACCAAGTGCACGCACCCCACGCCCGTCTGTCTGCCCCACCTGCGCCGGCCCCGTGGCTCACCGCTGGCGGAACTCCTGGAAGACAATCCTGTTGGGGAAGCCCTGCCGGCAGATGCGGATGCCCTCCAGCACACCGTTGCACCGCAGCTGCTCCAGCACCAGGAAGGCGTCCAGCTTGCCAGACTGCAGACGCAGAAGAGGGCAGTGGGCCCTGGGGCCGGGGCTTGGACGCGGCAAGCCCCAAATCTCACACCGGGATGGCCACGGGGGCTGGCCCCGGCGCAGGCTCGCTGGCGTAAGGGGCAGAGCAGGGCGCCCTCTCTGGGGTCTCATCCCCCTTCTCTGGTGCTGGGTATCCCGCGATCTCTCTCTCGCGTTTGGTGGCACCAACATCCCCTGGCTGGAAACAGGCTTCCTCCTTGTCACCGCCTCTCCCTCACTTCCTGTCCACCGCTGGTGCTACGGCTCCTGCCTCCCAAATCTCTCTCTGTCCACCCACTTCTGTCCACCGTCTCCACCATCCACTGGCCACCACGTGCTCCTGCCTGGACAACCACAACGACCAGCCCTGCCTCTCCCTCCGTCCCCTCATTTGGACTAAAACGTAAATCTGATTGTGTCCCTGCTTAAACACCCCCAGTGGCGTCCCCAAAGAAGGCCACACTCTGTCTGCACCCAAGGAGCGCCGCGATCCAGCCCCTGCCTCCCCGTTCCGCCTCATCTCGCCCAGTCCCTGCCTCACACCTCACATGTCCACACCCCGAGGTGACCCGCCTCGCATTTTCTTGCCCGGCTCCTTCATTTCTCACCCCACGTTCCTGCTCATCCTGGGCCCTGCACGTCACCAAGCTGAGGCCCACAGCTCTCACCAAGAAGCTTCCTCTGAGCCCCGAGGCTGGGGAAGCGGCTCTGGCTCTTTGGTGTCCTCGTAATTGACCACGTTGCAACGCGGTTGTGAGCCGCGTGTCTCCCTCTCCCCCTGGGTCTCCCACAACCTCGGCACTACTGGCATCTTGCGGGGGACAACTATCCGCCGTGGGGGCGTCCTGTGCACTGTAGGATGCTTAGCCCACCCCTGGCCTCTACCCACTAGGGGCATCCCCCTCTCCGAGTCACGACAATCAAAAGTGTCTCCAGACATAGCCAAACATCCTCTAGAGGACACGCCCGGCCCCAGCTGAGAGCCCTGCCCCAGATCATGAGAAGCCACAGGCGAGGACTATGGTTTTCCCAGCGCTGTATCCCGAGCACCTGGCACGGGGGAGCTCAGTAAATATCTGCTGGGAGAATGAACGAACAAGTGAACGGATGCGTGGCTGAGTGCCCGTGCAGCTGCTCCCTGGCCGAAAACCCTCTGGACACACTCTCCCTTCCTCTCCTGCCTTCTTTCGCCTCCAAGGTACGGTTCCCAAGCTCACGACCTTCCACCCACGGCAGATGGAGCCAGGGGAGGGGGATGGCCCCCGGGGATGGTCTGACCGCTCCGGACACCCCTGGGCCGGCAGCCCCGGCCGCGGACGGCAGGCCTCACCCTCTTCTCGTGGTTGGGGATGATGCAGCGCACGAAGTTGGGCGTGGTGTTGCGCAGCGTGGTCATCAGCTTGCCCAGCTGCTCCTTGTACAGCTGCCCCACCGTGCGGAACATGCCCTTCTTGGTCTTGGAGGCGCTGGGCAGCGAGCTCTCCGTCATCTTGGCCATCTGGTCCAGCCCCACGATGCGGTCCACTGCGGGGCACGGCGGGGGCAGTGTCAGCCTGTGGCCCACCCAGGCCCCACCCCTGCACGGCCGGAGGACGGGGCCGGGGGAAAGTGGGGTGGGGTGGGAGCTCCGCATGGAGAACACGCTCTGGGAGACCCAGGTCCCCTCAGCGGGCACCGTCCCCGTCCCTCTGCAGTGGGTCAGGGGAGGCACGCGGGGGACGGGTTTCCGAGTGCTGTCTGTGTGGGAAATCGTGAGAGCACCTGAGTGGCAGAAAGAACAGATTCCCTCTGATGCTGCCACGGGGGACAAGCCTGCTCTTGCTGTTGACTCACCTTGGCCTCTACCATCTTGTGCCTCAGTTTCTCTTTCTAAAATGGAGGTAATAAAGCATCTCCCTCCCAGGACAGGAATAAGCAAAGAAGGCACATAAAGCGCTCACTCCCTGCCAGCCTCCGATCCTCCCTCCACCGACAGACAGTCATTGAAAGACTCCCGCGTGCCAGGCCCTGGGACCTGGGGACACCGCCTCCCCCTGCTACATTGCGTGGACATCTAACGGAAGGAGACAGACAGTGACCACATACATGAGTCTAGAATATACCGAGGCGTGCTCAGAAAAACAGAACAGGGTAAGCGGAGAGAGAGAGTGATGCTGTCTTCGATGAGGTGGGGCGGGGGAGTTTGTCTGACTAGTTGGTGTTTGAGCAGAGAGCAGGAAGAAATGAGTGAGTGACCACACAGGTACCCGGGGAAAGAATATTCTAGAAGGAAGTGTCAGCAAACTTTCCAAAATAGGAACCCAGCACGTCAGTAAGTGTTCAACAGACAGTAGGTATCGTTGTTGTTACTATTACAGATGGTCTTTGCCTTTCAGAACGGAGTGAGAGACTTGCACCAGCCCAGCCAGCGCTGTGCGCGCGCCAAGTCCGGTCCACCAGCCTCGGACTGGCTGTTTCTGCGCCTTGTGCTCAGTTAGGTTCCGTGTGACGATCTCTTTGCGTGACTGTCTGCCCTACAAGACTGTCAGCTCCTCGCGGGGAGCCCCTGGCTGGGTTCACTGTGAGCCCCAGGGGTGACACAGCCCCAGGGTGAGACGCTGTCACCCGGGCGGGGGCTGGCACGTGGCTGGCACTCAGTAAATGTTGGCACGGCTGGCGCCTCCTTGGAGTATGTTCCAGCCTAAAGCAAGGCCGGCCAGCCCTGTTTGCCCCAGGCCTTCAGGCTCTGTGCCAAGAACAAAACCCGCCGTGGGCGCTGAGAGCGGGGACAGAATCAGCAAACCCCACCGCCCCCAATCGCCACTACGGCAGCGCCTCACCGGGACCCTCTGCTGGCCGGTTCTCGAAGCAAACCGGAGTGTGGTCCCCAGCCCAGGAATATAAGCATCGCCTCGGAGCTTGTTAGAAATGCTCGTTCTCAGGCCCCGCCAGCCCTGCAGAATCAGAACCTGCCCTGCGATCTGGGTTTCACGTCACAAGCCCTCCAGGCAATCTTGGTGCGCGTGCTCGGGTCTGAGCACCTCTGGTCTCATTTAACCCTCACAGTACTCCAAGGAGAGGCAGAAACTATTATTTCCCCAGTTTTACTAATGAGGATTTGAAAGCTTAATGACACTGAGTGACATGTCCAAGACCACACAGCTAGCAGGTGGCAGAGACCAGACGGAAGTGAAGTCCCTCTGCCTCCAGCTGGGGCAGGGCAGTTCCCCATGCCTGGCGCACTGTTTCTGCCACCTGCTGCCTGAGCCTGACTACAGGGCCTCCTCCTTGGGGTCTAGTGTGGGGTGCAGGGGCTGGGGGCCCCCACTTAGGAAGAGGTTGAATGTTTCAACAGGACGTCACCAGCACGCGCCACCCCCATGCACAGGGCTCCCCGCCTGGGGCAGGTGTGGAAGCAGCGGTGGCTGGAAAGGGCGGAGGGCTTGGGTGTGTTATTCCCCAGCTCAGAGCAGCCTCCGGAACAGGGAGGGCCTCACCGTCCTTCCACAGGTCGGCCACGAACTTGTCCGAGGAGGCGTTGAGGAGGGAAGTCACGTTGTCATTCAGCGGGTCCATGTTCTTGGTCAGCCAGGCACTTGCGTTGTAGTCCACCTGCCAAGGGCCACCCCACCGGTCAGACGGCCTCACTTCAGTTAGAAACCGTGGTTGGTTGGGATATATTAGACAGGCTAAGTCCTGTGCCTTACAGATGCTTACACAACTCATCCATAGGATGTGGTTGGGATCTGACGTGTATCAGACGCCTTTGGGGTTCCCAGCCGGCCCTGGGGTTCTGCCGTTCCCAAATCACTCCCGGGTTCCCTGGGACAGGGAGCGCGCCCGGGGCCCGCAGCTGGTACCTTCCCCGCATAGTGGATGATGGAGAACTCAGTTTTGTCCTTGAGCTGCTTGGGCTTCTGGAACTTGGGGTGGTTGCCCTGCTCCGTGCATAGCTTCTCCACGAACGACTTGTCTGTGGCTTTGGGGAACCAGCACTCCTCGTCCAGCAGGGCCAGCACGCCTGGGGGGTTGTTCTATGG
>VBSM01002153.1:12619674-12650720 GCA_008086735.1 Cheirogaleus medius | reverse complement strand
GGGGGGGGTGGAGGGAGAGATGGGTGGATGGGTGGATGGTGATGGATGAGTGAGTGAGTAGAGAGATGGGTGGGTGGGTGGATGGATGGGTGAGTGGTGAATGGAAGATTCTGCAGGCATAAATGGCAAGTGCATCATTACCTGTTCTTTTGTCTGAGCTTTCTGTACCAAGTCCCGCCCAACTTTGATACGTGGGGTCAGAATGGCTCTGGTGAAATCAGTCACATTAATTCCCATGAGGTGGCAAACTTTCTGAGCAGCTGAATGGAGAAAAGAAGCATCCTGAGTGCATCACAAAAGAGATGGCTGGGCAAGGAAGGCACATCACGTGGGACATTTGCTTTCTGTGTCTACACTGACTTCTCTTAGAGAAATGGAACCTGATGGTGGTGAATGTGAAAGAGTCCCGAAGACTGCTGTCATCGGTGACCTCACCCCCAGTGTTTTGCTCACAGTGACGAGGGTGGGCTGAAGGTATGCCCCAACTGGGGTCTTAGGGTCAGATAATTCTAGGTTCAAGTCCTTGCCCCCCGCTTCCCAATTCCAAGTCATGTGACTTTGGACAAGTTATTTAGCCTCCCAGAGTCTTGCATTTCTCAGCTTTCAAAAGGATCAGCTCTTAGGCTGGGTACGGTAGCTCATGCCTGTAATCTCAGCACTTTGGGAGACTGAGGCAGGAAGATCGTTTGAGGCCAGGAGTTCAAGACCAGCCTGGGCAACATAGCAAGACTCTATCTCTATAAAAAAATACAAAAATTATCCGGGTGTGGTGGGATATGCCTGTAATCTCAGCCCCTCAGGAAGCTGAGGCAGGAGGATCACTTTGAGCCTAGGAGTTTAAGGTTGCCGTGGGCTGTGATGACACCACTGCACTCTAGCCCAGGCAACAGAGCAAGACTCTGTCTCAATCAGTCAGTCAATAAAAGGGCCAGCTCTTGGGTTCCTTGTCAGGTTGTCAAAAGGATGAAATGAGGTGAGGTATGATTTGTTCTACTGTTCTAGGATATGTGTTGCAGCATTGTTTGTAACAGCAAAATCCTGGAAACAACCCACGTGTTCCTTAGTACGGAAGTGGAAAAATAAATTCATTGTGGCATTTTCATAAGATGGAATACCAGACAGCAGTTAAAAAAAATGATCTCTTTCTCTCTAGACCAGAGGTTCTCAACTGGGGACAACTTTGCCCCAGGGGACATTTGGCAACGTCTGGAGACATTTTTGATTGTCACACTTTGGGGGTGCTCCTCTCGAGAAACAACCTAAACAATGGTGAGTATTTAGATTGCTTCTCAAGAGTGAAACAAAGCACGTTGCAGAAGGATGCCTATCGTGTGATATGCTTTATGTAAATTAAAAACACTCACAAACCAACAAACAACGCTGTACACTGTTCAGGTCTGTGCACGGGAAAGTGTAAAGGAGACTGGAAGGGCACGTGGTAAAGCGTGATTGTCGCTGCTGGAGGTTCGGGGACAGGCAGGAGGCTGGGACCCCGTGGAGAGAACCAGGGAGCGTCAGTGTTACCTGCACGGCTTTATCTCATGTTAGAGACAAAGAAATATTATAATATTTCCACAAATGTCTATTCCAGATAGTGGACATGGGGGTTGGTATATTATTGTGTATATTTCTGAATTTTAAAACTTTTTCTCAAAAAATAAAAATCTGACACTAGCTGCTTCCTTAACTCAAAGACTAGTGTTGCGTGGCAGTTTGCACGTGCAAGGACCGTAGATGGAGTGATTTTAGGATTTTTTCCCTGGCTCCTGGCAATGGTGCTTTTTCATTTCTTTCCCCGAAGAGCCGGCAAATGGGAAACCTAAGTTTTCCTCTCGGCTCAGCCACCAACATGCATGGTGGTAGCCAGGCGATCCTCTCAAAACACAAAATACTGCTTATTTGTGGGTAGGGATTTTAGGTTTAGAGGAAAAAAAATACAGAAAGCCCAGTTAAATCAGAATTTCAAATAAACAAGAACACTTTTTTTGGTATAATTATGTTCCAAATATTACACGGGACATACTTATAATAACAAGTGTCTGTTGTTTGTCTGAAATTCAAATTTAACTGGACATCTGGCGTTTTACCTGGCAGCCCTAATTTGCAGGGAAACTTGAGGTTTGTCTCCCCAGCAAGACCGGATGTGCCGTGTCTTGCTTCCTGCTGTATCCCAGCGCCTGGCATTATAGCAGGTGCCCAAGATGTATTTGTTTAACAAAACAAATGAGTGGAGGGTTTTAGAAGAGAAAATCTCTAAGGATCCTGTCTGATCTGAAACTATTAGGTTTTTCCCCCTACATCCTGATTCAAAGAGTTTCACATAAGGTCTTGAGCAGCGAAAGGTTTGAAAAAAGACTGCAGACTATTATGACTGCATAATTAACCTAGGTCAATTATTGTTACTATCCCAGATACCCTCACCCAGAAAAATAGCCAACCCTCCCTCCTTCCCCGAAGTCATCAGTCATTGGGAAAATGCGGGCAGTACCTGTGTTATCAGGCATGGACGCCTGGTCCGTGTTTCTTTCCTTCTTGAAGACGATATTTCCGAGCTGTAGTACGGATGACACCACCTTCAATATGGCTGAGGTGGGGAAGGAAGAGAAGAACAGACACAGATGTCAACACCAAGGTGCTCTGCAGGTTTGGAGTCTAAAAGTCACTGGGGACCCAGAGCCCACATCTCTCCTCTTAAGAGACCCAGTTCTGAGCCCTGGTATCTAGGAAAGAGTTAAACTACCTAACTCCCTGCTAGCAGGGGAGAAAACCTGATGGGGGGAACTGAATAATTTCAGATGGTTGCTAAAAACCCTGCACAGTGGAATACCATGGATCAGGGACTGGCCTACAGCCATGGACCAAATCTGGCCCTCTGCCTGCTGTTATAAATAAAGCTTTATTGGAACACATGCACACTCGATCATTTACATATTGTCTCTAGCTGGTTGCATGCTACAATGGCAGAGTTAAACAGTTGCAGTAGAGATCGTATGGCCTGCAGAGGCTAAAATATTTACTATCTGGCCCTTTGCAGAAAATGTCTGTCAACCCCTGCTACAGAGCAATGAGAATGAATCACCTACAACTACAGACAACAAAACTGACACATCTCACAGACATAAATGCTGAACGAAAGACACTAGATGTAAAAAAGAACATGTTGCATAAGTCTGTTTATAGAAAATTCAAGAACAGGGAAAACGAATCTATGTTGTTAGACATCAGGATAATGGCTATTCCTAATTGGGGGAAACTTCTGGGGGGCTGGTCGTGTTCTCCTACTTAAAATGGACGCCAATTACACAGGTATGTGCAGTTTATAAAAATTCATTGCACTGTACACTTACAGTGTACACAGTTTTCTACATGTAAATCTTATGTCAATAAAGATTTTTTTAAAAACTCTGTGCTTCTTAACACACTCTGCTGGGTGTACAAGATGCTCATGTTAGGAAGGTGGAAATTTGTTTCTAAGTGTCTCCAGACAAAAACACTATGTTCCCAGAATAGTTCGAACCCTTCTAACTCCATACTCAACCCCCATTACTGTTAAAATGATTTCTGTGTCTGAAATCCCCACAAGACCATGAGTTTCTGGAGCATGGAGGGCCTGCCCTAATCATCTTTGAATTCCCAAAACTGAGTCCAGGGTCCAGACGTACATAGGAGGGGAGGGAAGGAGGGATGATGGTAGATGGAGGATGGATGATGGGTGGATGGATGGATGGATAGATGAATGAATGGATGCATGGATGGATGGATGGATAGATGGAGAATGAATGGGTGACTGATTAATGCAAATGTTTGGCTTAGCTTCACGTAGGCGCAAATCAGAGTTTTAGCTTGTAAGAAGTCACCATGTTCCAAAAACAAACCCTGGAGATCTCAGCCTTCTCTGCTTCTTGAGGCCAAAGTAGGGGTTACGAGGCCCTTCACACTAGCTATCCTCACACCATAGGGTCCCGGGCCCAGCTCAGCAGGAGAAAGACCCAGCTACTGACCACCCGCCCATCGCTCCCACTCACTATGACAGAAACCCCTCCGCCTACGACGAACAACGCTGCTACGGACAGGACATGGCTAAGACAGTTTCCTTTAACAATGATGTCTATGAAAGGGGCTTTGTAAACTATCGAGAGCTGTACTCATGGTTATTAAAGTGCAAGTCGGAACCAGGCATTGCCGAAATGCCTGCGGAGCCCAAGTGAGCAGACTGACTCAGGGTTTCTCAATCTCGGCACTATAAAATTGGGGGCCAGATAACTCTCTGTTGTGGGGGTCTGTCCTGGGCACCGTGGAAGGATGTTTAACAGCATCCCTAGTCCTAACCACTAGAGGTCAGTGGCGCTCCCTCCAGAGCTGAGACAACCCAAACTGTCTCCAGATAGTTGCTAAATGTCCCCTGTGGGGTTGGGAGGAACTCACCCCTGGTTGAGAACCACTGGTCTACGTGAACTAAGCTGACTGATGGGCACTGTGGGGTCCCCACCCGAAGGGAGGTAGCAGTTACTCCATCGTTGTCATGGAGGAGATAAGCCAGGTATGGCCAGAGTTTGAATTTTTCCAAAGATGATGGAAACTCAATTTTTTATGTGAAATCTACCCATGTTTAAATGTCGAGAGCCAATTTAAAATATTTTTGAAGGCTGTCGTGGCCAAATAATCTTTTCTGTGGGCTCTGGAGTCACCAGTGTGCACTTCCTGGCGGAGTTAACCTGATCACAGAGATGACAAAGAGTGCCACCTCTCCCAGGCCGTACAGATGAACCAGCGGGAAGAGCAAGCAGACAGCAAGGTGGAAAACTGGAAGGGGCTACACGACAGTGAGGCTGGTGATGGCTGGTGTTCCGGGGCGGTGGTGGAAAGCACACACACCAGGTGCAGTTAGTTTGACAGTCCTGGGTTCAAATCCCAGCTGCACCTTGCTGAGCCTCAGTTTCCCTATCTGCAAAATGGAGATGGTGATAGCATGAAGTTTATGTCGGGAGACAGGATGCAAATGAGGGGCTGGCCAGCAGGGGGTAAATAGTGGTAGCCACCCACAGTGGGTTCAATGGTGGGCCCCAAAAGATATGTCCACCTGGAACCTGTCAGTGTGGCTTTATATGGGGAAAAAAAGGTCTTTGCAGATGTAATCGAGTAAAGGCCCTCAAGATGAGATCATCTCGGATTAAACTGGTGGGCCCTAAATCCAACGTCAAGTGTCCTTACGATAGACAGGAGAGGAGACGCACAGAGTGGAAGGCCACGTGGAGAAGGAGGCAGACATTGCAGTGACGCATCTACGTGCCAAGGACAGCCGGAGCCACCAGGGGCCCGCACAGAGGCAGGGACAGATTCTCCCTGGAGCCACTGGCAGGAACCAACCCCGCCGACACCTCGATTTCAGACCCCCGGCCTCCAGAACCCGGAGAGAATAAATCCTGTTGTTTGAAGACACCAAGTTTGCGGTAAATCATGACAGTGGCCGTAGGAAACTAACACCCCTCCCTTAATACTGAGGAATAGGAAACAGGGCCGCCAGCACGCGGCACGGTTACTACCAGGGGTACACAGGGTGGGTGGTTTTAGGTGGCATGTGAAACTTTATTTTTGATATTAATAGTTCTTCATTTTCATTTATTCAAAACAGCATAACCAGGGCATAAAAGATTAGTGATTTTACAGAAATTATTGTTCAGGACAAAGCACAGGGTGGAGAGGGCTGTAGAAATCTACCCTACGCATAAAAATATTCAGCCAGCGATAACAGAGATGAAACCTGGCAGTGGCACCAACTGCAAATGACTCAGGGCTGAAATGCAGATCTAGAGGACCTTCGGGAGGGTTTGAGTGCACCGGCGCTGGAGCGGCCGCGCCTCGTCCCAGCCTGTTCATGGCAGCTGTGTGACTTCACGTCCGCTATTAGCCTCTCTGGGCCTTCGTTTTGCCAGCTGAACCTCCACTCTGGCAAAAACCAAAAACCAAGAAACCTACCACACAGGCTTGCCCTGAGCATTCAATAACACGGCACCCGAACACGGTCGGTGCTCAGCAAACATTAGCTGCTACTGTGCTGCTAGCATCATCCCAGTCCTGTACTGCGCCTGGCTCGCTCTGTGACCCGGGCTTTCAGTCCCTTTCCCTCGCTGAGCTCCAGGACGTGGGGGGGTGGGGTGGGGGAGAGGAGCGGATCGAGAGCAGAACCCAGCATGGCAGGAAAAATCCTGGCCTCGCTCGGTCACCTGGGGACGGGCTCACCACCCTGTCTTACAGGCCCGTGGCGGGGGGTCGAGGGCAGCTCTGGATGGATGACCGTGGTTGGTGTACACTCTGGTCTAAGCCCGTTCCATAAGCGCTGGTCATTTGCACGCGCCATCGTCTTAATGCTCGCTCTGTGTACTGTCTGCTCCATGTTTACTTAACTTTTTAAAAAAATTCACTTCCTTCCCTTTCCTTCAATTTATTTTAATAGGAAACTTTCTCTACCTTAAGTGAAAACTCATCTTCACTTGCCATAAATAGATGCCACCTATAAATATAAATACAAGGAAAACAAACAATATCAAATTCTAGCTGGGTGCTCGGGCCTGCCCGAGGTACCGGGCCTGGAGGCCACTCTCCGTGGTGAGAAGGGAGCCCGGCAAGTGCTAATCCACATGTAGAGTACACTGGGCTGCTTTTTGCCTCAGTTTCCCCCTAGGCCCTGACACAGATTATTTAAAGGATTTTAAATGACAAAATCTCCCATATCTCATAGACAAAGGGAGGGGCTTGGGAATCCACAAAAAAGGGAGTCCCAGCTCCCTTAGCAACTCGCTGTGTGTCCTTGGGTAAGTTCCTTCACTTCTCTGTGCCTTGGTTCCCTCATCTGCAAACTGGGGATAACAACAGCTACCTCGCAGGGTTGCTGTGATATTCAATAACGCATATAAAGCACTTAGCACATTGCTTTGATGCCTTCACTTTAAATATGTTATAAACATTGCCACATAAGTCAGAGTCTTTCTAAAACACAATTTAAGTAGCCCCATTGTTTTCTTTCACAAGGATAGACAATTTAATAAATTCTCTATCAACCAAATATTTAGTTTGTTCCAGTTTTTTATCATTTAAATAAAACTGTACTGAACATCCTGTATGTTTAGGGGAAAAAAAGTAGGATTTGGCAAATGTCTGGCACACAGCAGGTACTTGTTATTATTTGTTGTTGTTTTTTTAAAGTGAGATTGGAAGCAAAACTGACCCTCGTCCCAAATAAAGTGATTCATTCCTGGAGAGGCCATGGCATTCAGACAGGGAGGCTATCAGCACTGGATTGTGATGTGGGACCCTGGCCAGAACCCACAAGCAACGTCTATTTGTCAACGGACCCATGCAGCCTTCTTTTTCTGGACCCCAAATGATCTCTGGAGGACCCGTCCGTCCCTGTGTGCTGCATTTCGGCAAACAGTGCTATTCTGGGGCTCCAAAGGGGAGTGGCGTGGGAAAGAAGGGAAATTTTCCACAATCTTGCCCTGGCATTCCCAAAAGAGGTTAACCTTGAACACTGGGGCACATCAAACCCAGAAGGAAAAGTGTTTCTTGAAGCACAGTGTTGAGACCAAGAATATGGTCCCCTTTGAGCTGTCCTGTTGTCAAGACCAAGCGTGTTTCTTGGCCATTGGTCAAATGATATTAATCAATACTGGTCTATTACCAGAGCTGCCTTTCCCGGAAGAATCCAAGTAAACCCACGGCCTCAGTCACTCCCATCTCCTGTCCCCTGCCCACATGGTCCTGCTGAGAATCCATTCTTAGAGCCCATAACTAAACCACTCAGCACTTTCCAGCACCCTGGCTATAATGAGCAGCCGAGGAATGTGTACGGCAACCCAGGCCAACCGATCAGAGTCAATGAGACTCCGATTCAGGGACTCCGGCAGCGAATCTACTCTGGTCTTTGGACAAAACCCCAAAGAATACAAGGGCTGGAACCCAGCCATGTTGCTGTCAAGAAACTCCATTCTATGTAGAGATAATATCGTTGGGAGATAGAAGACAAGAAATCAGGTTCTAGAGAAATCTTTGGGCCCCTAGATCTTGAGCCCCTAGATCCCACTGTACCTGAAACCCATATCCCTCAACTTTTCAGCAACATGACTGAATCATTTTCCCTTTTGTTTAAGCCAACTTGCATCACTTGCAACAGTAAGAGCCCTCACTATACAGCTACTTTTCTAAAACACCACCAAACGACCTAGAATAAAATTCATTTTCCTCCTCCTTTTTTCTTTTTTAAGAGGTAGGAAATTCAGAGACCAGAAATCTGTCCTGACCAGAGAAGAGTCCCTAACTAATTCCGGTGCTACCCAGAGCATAAATCTGGGTCTCTTTGGCAATCTCAGGCTCAGGTGTGAAGGCTTACCTAGCTGCTCCTCTTCATTGAAGCCCATGATCGCCATGGCCTCCAACGTTTCCTGGAACATCTCGTCGTCCTGGGCAGCGGGGATGGGCACAAATCCATTGGAGAGGAATGTGTAGTTGCTGAAGCCCTCCAAGAGCAAGTCACCTAGGAGAAGAGGAAGAGGGGCAGGGCTTAAGAAGACAAACTCCTACTTTCAACATGAGGCAGGAACCTGGTTGAGGGTCTGGGCCATCATCATTTCTTTTCCTTTCTCAGAACCTTCCTCCTGCATCATCATGTAGATGGCCTCGGCAGCTAGATGGCCTCAGCAGCATCACCGGCCTCACGCAGCGGTGCAGGCTGTGCACTGCTCCAGGGTGACCGGCAGCTGAAATCCAGCCCGGGCTCTGCTAGCTAAGCCACAAGCCCTGACATGGGGCTGCATCTACCCAGAGGAAGGCATATCTTTATCTCAGTTGTCCAGAGACACCCTGCCTTGAGGAAGAAAGCTGTCCAAAGATTTAGATCAATCTGTATTCATTTATTAAATTTTTATCAAAATCATACATGCACATGAATTTTAAAAATCAGTTACTACCCAAGGTTTATAATGAGAAATACCATTCCTTTATTGCATCCCTTCTCCAACTCCTACCTTACTCCACAGTACCTACTTTTTATTGCTTTTAACTTTTCTTCTGGTAGTTATCACTATCTCTCTATATAACAGGCTTGATATATACACTAGTATATATATTATAATGTATATACCATTATATATTATATAATAGGCTATTTCTGAATGTCAAATTTAGATTTTGTCTATATTAGCTTCTGCTATGGCAGATGAAAATTTAGCTTCTTACACCACCTTTCCTTTCCCCTATCTCTATTTGAATCAATAGATAAAGCTTATATCAGGGGTTAGCAAATCTGGCCCACTGTTGTTTTTATAAATAAAGTTTTATTGAAACGTAGTCACTCCCATTTCCTTGTTTATCTTCTGTGGCTGCTTTCTCACTATAACAACAAAGTTGAAGAGCTGCAACAGAAACCATCTGGTCCTCAAAGTCTAAAACGTTTATTATCTGGCCCTTTAACAAAAACACTTGCCAAGTCCTTTCTTATATCATTACATCTATTAGATTTTCTTCTAATATAAAGTCATATGCCATGGTTACATTTTCTTTGTTGTTGTTCAGTCCTCTTCTCCCCCCAAATTTATTATTGCTTTTCTTTCTCTTGCAGAATTTGCTTTTATTATACCCTCTGATACATCAATGTCCTCTTACCAATTTTTCATTAGGCTGGATTTAATTATACTTTCGGAGAGATGTCAGTGAGATATGTCTATTTTTAAACAAAGGTCTTTTATGGGTCAAGGCACTTGGAAACTGCTTGATAAACTCGAGATTAAATTGACCCAAGATACCAGTTAACTCAAGATTTTGGATTAACTGAAATGCCTGATTAAAGTCACAAGGATTTGGGTCTTTGCCGAGACTTCATTATCCGGAGGATGGATAAATTTATGAGTATTTGATGCTCTCTAAAAGCCTAAACTCTCTCCACTTCCACCAGTAATAATACAAATGCTCCCCGGGAATTTTAGTTGTGAGCATTATACTTGCCCAATTTCTGGAAGGCAAGAGGCAGAGCACAAAACTGAACCCAGACAACCAAACTGTTGGCTTTGGTACCAAATAGAGGGATGAGAATGTAAACATTTTGTTCTGGGCCACCCCACGGTGTCCCGCACTGTAACTGCTAATTTGCTATATTTGCTGGTTTATAACATCCCTTCAACATCCTCCCTGTCCCTTTATCCAAAACTGCTCCACCTCACACCTTACAAGTGGTGAGATTTAAACAATGGATAATGCCACCCCCTGGTGGCGGAGGTTTGCAATACACCCCATCAGAGCAGACGTGTGCATTCATACACATCCTTTTGGTAATTTTCTTAACCGAAATCATTAACCCTCGGCCACAAAACTGATAAGAAACAAGCTGTATTGTTCCCGTGAAATTTTAGACTTAAACTTATTACTAAAATGTAGACTCTACTATGTACCTATATACATTCTTTTTTTCAGCTATGTGATTTGTATATTCTTTTAAGAGTTAGATTACTATACATCCAGAATTTCTATTAATAATTTCCCATTAGAATATGGTAAATAGTATATTATATTTACAGCATAAAATATTTCCCCTACAACGGAGGTCATCAGCAAACTTTGGCACACGCCTGTTTTTGTAAATAAAGTTTTATTGTAATACAGCTATGCTCATTGGTTTATGTATTGCCTGTGGCTGCTTGTGCATAATGATATCAGAGTCGAATGAGAGTGACAGAAACCATGTGGCCTGCAAAGCCAAAAAAAAACAACAACAAAAAAAGATTTACTATCTGGCCTTTTCAAGAAAAAAGTTTGTTGACCCTGTCCTACCAAGGCCACATCAAAGTCACTTTCAAAACATGTATAGTGAAAAGTGTTTAGTTCCACCGCCCCTGCAAATTCCTTATAAAATCAGAATGCATCTTATATACTCGCAAGTCTTATGAATTGGCAACTAAGGGTAATTGTCCCCTCTCCTCTCTCCCTTTCTTGAAGGCACAGATTGTGTCTAATTGCACTGGATGCCCTCCAGTCTAATTGGACGTGATTAATTAATGATCTAATGTCTAACTGGAGTTGATGTCTACTACATCACATAGTAGTTGCTCAGTAAATGAGAATGACTCAACAAAAGCCACACTCACTCACGAGAAGATGAGGAATTACACACATCTGCCACCCAAAGCCACAGCTCTTTCTCTAGACAGGATCTGAGACTCTGTTTTCCTAGATTCTGATGAAAACCAAGGCTGAAGGCCCCCCGTCCCCCAGCAGGCATCACCGCTAGTCACTTACTTTTCATCTTCTCCTTGGCTCCAGCAATCATATAGTAAAAGATGTGGAACGTCCTCTCGTCTCTGGCTTGACGGATCGCCCGTGATTTCTCTAGCAGATCTGGTTTGGGGGAGTTAAGGATTCTGGGGATTGTGCAGGTGTTCCCCTCACAGGAACTACCTTCCCCCTGCATCCCTGTCACAGTGGCTGCTGGAGGAACAATGTCCAGGGCCTGGGAGAAACTCCTTGGAGTGACCTGAAGTCTTGGAGCTGTGGCGGGCAGCCACCCGTGCCCGAACCCTATGATCAACCTTCCAGGTCTGACCCAGGGATCAGCAATGCCTAACTGTGACCGTCACCCTTGTGGACAAACGAGGCCCCTGGGTGCTGCCGCAGACCTCAAGCCCCGAAAGAAGGGAGGGGAACAGAGCAAAAAGGAAGAGCATAAAGAGAGCCCGGTGCTGAGCCACGGTGGGGGCACGACCGTGAGACATTCCCAACACTCACCGCCAGCTCCTCTGCGTTCCAACGAGCTGCCTTTAGACACTACATGGGGAAGATGACACCCTCTATGACTTATAGGATTTGGATTGAATATGTGATTTATGCCTGTGCTAAGTGCACATGCACTCTCTCAGTTAAGCGTCACCACTCATCCTAGGAAGTTCAAAGAGCATCTGCATTTTCCACATGGGGAAACTGAGGCTCAGAGAGGTGCCACTTCATAAGACCACACAGCTAGGAAGTGGCAAAGCCGTCCTCCGTGCTCGCTGTTCCAAGAGGAGGTGTCTGATGGGGCAGATGGGAAAGAGACTCATTGAGGAGATGTGCTCTGCCGGGGGGTGGGGGGGGGTGACAGGAGGGTGGGGGAAGGGCAGGGGAGGCTGGCTGTCATATTGGGTGGATTTCCTCAGCACTGAACGTGACGGTGCAGGATGGCGGGGCAGGCCCACCGCGCCCAGCTGGGTCGGCAGACCTTGTCCTCTCCAAAACTGTCTAGCAGCACCTCGGCCGCCCAGCTCGCTCCAGCCTGGAAAGTGGAGCTTCTCAGACTCGCCTGGGGAGCCTCGGAAATCCCTGCAGGGCTTGTGCAAACCCAGGTTGCTGGGCAGGTCTTGGGAGAGGCCCAGATGCGCGTTTCTAACGACCCCTGGGGAGGCTGCGGCTGCTGGTGGGTGGGGTACACCTTGGGGACCACTGACCTAAGAGGACGGCCGAGGCCAGAGGGATGGTGCTCTGCCTGGGGCTTGTAATAAACACGGGAAATGAGCAGCTGAGAGGTGGGTGTGGGCTGCAGGACAAGAGGGTCCCAGCTTTGCACTTGGCTGAAGCCCGACAGCCCTCCCAGCTGCGGGACAGGAATCCTGGCTGCTTTGGGTGGATTAAAATAGAAAACTGCAAAAGTTAGGTTGATAATAACAGCCTAGTGGCTCATCCCTGTAATCCCAGTGCTTTGGGAGGTCGAGACAGGAGGATCGCTTGAGGCCAGGAGTTTGAGACCAGCCTGGGCAATATAGTGAGACCCCATCTCTACAAAGAAAAATTTTTTTAAGTTGAGCCAGGCATGGTGGTGCGTACCTGTAGTCCCAGCTACTCAGGAGGCAGAGGCAGAAGGATCACTTGAGCCCAGGAATTTGAGGTTACAGTGAGCTAGGATTGCACCACTACACTCCACCCTGGGCAGCAGAGCAAGATCCCATCTCAAAAAATTACAACACAATAGCCACCCTATCAGACACCCACTTCGGGCCTAGCGCCGTGCCACGGACTGTGCACATCACTGCATTTAACCAGTGCAACGGCTCCAAAAGTAGGTGCTGTTTTCACCCCCATTGTATAGGAGGCAAATGTGAGGCTCAGAGAGGTTAAGTGACTTGCCCAAAGACACACAGCTTTGGCAGAGCTGTGAACTGGACTCAGGCCAGCCCAGTGGAAGTGGGCCACTCCGCAGACCTCCCTCTTACCCTGGGCACAAAATGCAACTAAAACACCCCCCAGGTGCCACCACTGCCAAGCACATGCTCCGTGAGCAGCTATGACAGTGCAGCACCCTTGAGCCCAAGGGCCGCCTGTAGCGTGTCTGGGCTTGACCCGTTGCTGGGCCCTAGACCTGGTCCCCAAGTCCGGAAATCTCTCACCTGGCGCCACTTCACCGTGCAGACTCTCGAAAGGGACACTCTGCTTGTTCCTTGAGCGCCAGCCTTCCTCTGGGAAAATGCTGTCCCCCCCGGTTCCCTGTCTGTGGAGTGGAGCTGGTCACAGGCCAACTCGAAAAGGACACGGGGTCCTGCAGGGGGGCCTGAGTGTGGCCTTGGACAACGGCTCGATAAGAAGAGCGTGAGGAAGATCACGTGAGAGCCAGTCCTCAGCCCTTACTCTGCCCCTCGCGTGTGCCCAGAACTCTACGGGTGTTAATTCATTTTATTCTCACGACATCTGTATGAGGCAGGGACCATCATCATCTCCATTTCACTGATAAGGCACAGAGAGGTTGAGTAACTAGCCCAAGGTCACTCAGCTAGAAAGAGGTCAATCCAGAACCAAACGCCGGCTGTTCGGGGTTCACACCCAGCGTCCACGTGTGTGAACCCACCACGCCACGGCGCTTGCTAGTAAGGGAAGACAACCACGGGAGATTTTTTTTTTTCTTCTGGAAGGAACCCAAGAGCCTGGAAAGAGAGGGGTGGCGCTTGTGCCTCTCTTGGGCCTCCCAGCTCTGGGCAGGAGGGCGTGGGGAGGGTCCCGTGTGGCCCAGGGTCAAAGGATACACGTCTCAATGTTGGCTCCCACGATGTAACCGGTGACATCGAAGTTGATGCGGATGAATTTGCCCTGCGACGGGAGAACACAGTTCATGGTCGGCCGCCCAGCCTCAGCCCCAACTCCCCGTGCCAGGCGAGCAGGGAGGGAGATGTCACGGCGCACTGAGCAGGAAACCAAGACCCTTGCAAACACTCAGAGCCTCACGGGTCAGCTTGCTGGAGAGAACCGACATCCGCTGACCTGAACCGACCCAGGACCCGACAGCGACAGAAGAGCTTGTAAAACGCTCTCACAGATCAGTGTCATCTGGCTCTTGCAATGACCCTAGTCCAGCACGGCTATCCCCATTTTAAAGATGGGAAAACCGAGGCTGAGAGAGATCGAGTGACTCGTCCAATATGACATTACTCCTAAGGGGTAGAGCCACAGCAGAAGGCAAGTTTGCCCACACTCAGGGGCTGCAGGGCTCCCTCCACAACCCCGCCCTGCCCCCAAACACGCGGCACCCCGACCATCCAACTGTGGACTAAACCTTCTCCGTGGAGAGATGCACAGTGGCTGCAGTGAGCCTTGCTGTCCAAGCTGGCCCTGGGAGGACGTCCCACAGGCAGGACTTGGCCACACCAAGGCCCCGGAGCCCGGCAGATTCCTTCACCTGCCTCAGCTGCGCCATAGAAGCTAGGACAGAGCCCAGCCCTGCACCCACTGGCACTGACCCCTTTCCAGCTTTCTCAGCAGGTGACAAAGCATCACATGCTTTTTCTCCACCGTGACATATGAGGTGGGAAGTGGCCACCTGTGTGGACACAGTCCTCTGGGCTGCTCAGGCCTTGACAAAGCCTCCAAACTTTCTCCACCAGGAAGCCAGACAGCAGAATGATCTGGACAACCATACTTGGGACAGCCCGCCGGTCACGGGCGAGACCCAGGCGCCATCCCTCTCTCTCGTTCCTAAGGCGACAGGGGTAGCAGTGCATGGGGGACATTTTTAGGAATTAATCTTGAACTTGCTCTCACTGATGATGTGCTAGAGCCTTTCCACAACACACGAACGCAGCGCTTCTCAGCGGAGGCAGAACAGCCGCTACGGGGAGGTTGAAACTGTGGGCGTGACCACTGGGCTTGTCACACGATGGTGGGGACTACTGCTCTTAGTGGACAGGCGCCAAGGATGCCTGAGGCGTCCTGTGATGGCCGGAGAGTCCAGGCACCGAGCGGCGTCCGCTTGCCCTGTGACTTTCAGATGTCCCCCTGACATTCACGGAGGCGAAAACCTATCTGCAATTAGCTGAGCCTAGATCCTAACCCTGTTTTATTTAAAGACACAAGGAATATATTTTTTAAATGTTCTAATATAAGAATGTCACTTCCGGGTCACTCTAGAGATTTTTCTTTGGTTCAGAGCTTCGCAGGTGGTCAGCTGCTATCCTGGAAAATCCCATCCCCACGGCGCCGGGCCCCAGAGGCCCCCTTTCCCTGGTGTCTGTAGCTGTCACCAGTCACAGCAATTGTGGGGACAGATGTCAGTGTCTGACTCTTTCACTGTCTTCTGGTGTGGTCTGGCCTGAGCACTGATATGTGGAAATGCACGTTTTTACTATGAGTTGTCTTATTTTATTTCTCCTTCATAGTATAGTTAGGGCATTACAGTGACTTGTATTGATCTGACATGTGTAGGGGGTGATTTATCTGTGTCTAATTTAAGGCAAGAAAAGGAGACATTACCCAATTGTTTGTTACAAAAATAGGCCCTGGGACCCACAGGGTTGGTTGGGGACCCGCTTTCATACAATGAACCGATGTTTGTCTACGTGTCACCAACTACCCACTCTCGGGGTTCTCCTGCCCCCGTTAGGCTCAGGCATGAAAGGGCCGGCCCTTGGGGTCTGGGGAGTGTATGTGGGAGGTGACACCTCCTGTCTCACTGCCTGTCAGCTCCCCACCTAAACCACAGGCCTCAGGAAGGCTGGAGGCACATCTGAATCGCTCGCTACGATCCTGTGAGCTTAGCTTGGTGTCTGGTATACGGTAGGTGCTTAATAAAAATTAACTCAGCAAATGAAAAAACAAAAGAGTGGCATATGCAAAAATGCCTACCAGAATGACTGTACACAGTAGGTGCTTAATAAGTATTTGTTGGAGGATGTACGTGTTCTGGTACATAGTTGGTGCTCAATTCATGCTTTGCTGCATCAACGAGTATTGGATGTGAGTGTCTAGCACATCCTAGGTGCTCAGTAAATGTGTGTTGACTGAATAGTAGGTGAAGGAATGATTGAATGAGGGACTGAAAGGCAGGTGTCTTGCAAGATCGTAAGGTCAAGACAGGATGGAAGACATGCAGCAAAACGCTGTTGTGACGTGCACGTCTACCCCTCCAGGCTCAGACTCCCCTGCACACACACACTCTGCGGTCCCAGGCAGAAGATGACACCATGGGATCCAAACATTTCCCAGAAAACCCACGTGGCTTTGCTACTTACGAAGCGTGAGGAGTTGTCGTTCTTGACCGTTTTGGCGTTGCCAAAAGCCTCCAGAATCGGGTTTGCTTGTAGAAGCTGTTTCTCCAGCTCTCCCTAAAAGTCATTCACATCTAGTTATTGGAGAAAGCAACTCAGGTCCCGACAGCTCTGCTTAGATGGATGTTGTCATAAAACTCTGCCCCTAACCCACAGGTTCTCTCCTATCTCCTACCTCCTCCTAGACCCCGACACTAACGTCCAGCTTTACTCAAGGATTTCCAAAGAGAAAAGCTAGCACATCTGCTTGCTGGTAAGGCCACTTATTCCAAGACCAGGGACCGCTCATCTCTGCAACGTCACTGCCACTCGAAGGCAGTGCACTGCACCATGCTGGGGAGGTCGTCTGCACCATAGCGAATGGGGCTCCGAGAGTCGTGCAGCGCACAACCTGCCCTGCCGCACGTGGTGGCCCTGCGACTGCTCATGCTGAACAAGCGGCCTTCTTCAAGCTAAACCAGGACAGTCCCTCTTCTGATTGTTTTAGTGCAATTTTTAAAAATCACAATTTTTCTTTTCTCAGAATGGTTTTCCCAAGTCTCCTATAGCAGACGAATAAGGAATGCGCAAAACCCGCCAGGAATCCTTTTCATCGACTGCAGAACAAAGCTTCAAAGCACATCGCCTGAGCTCCATTCATCAGGTTAAAGGCAGCGGAGACTGTACACAGCCCACCGGCCCCTCTGCACAAATGCGGTCACATGATTAATCGTGGCAGGAAAGGGCCAATGAGGTAAGTCAAGCCGGGAAAGCGAAGGAGCGGCTCTCTGCCAGCCCTAACACGTGGCCGCTGCGGACGGGCCCCAGGGCCTCCTCTGGGAAGCGCTGGATTCCGGGGGTTTCTCCTTGTTCTCTTCCCTGCCTGGCCTTTCTTTTTTCCCCAGGCAGCTGGGCTGGGCTAGACAGAAGGGCAGTAAGGGCTAGACCAGGAGGCCATTAGGGGTAGCCGGTCCAAAGGGACACAAAAGGAAGCTACTATTTAGTGCTAGTTGTATACATTCATGCGCCCTCTCGCTTGGCAGCTTCCGGAGAAAGATGAAGCGAAATCCTCATCCGCGTGGAAATCCCGGCCACGGTGGAACTGCCCCGGCAGAGGCTCGTGGAAATTTACGACGAGAGCCAGGGTCTTTCCTTGGCTAACGGGAAGAAGGCTAAAGGGACCACTTCCTCCATCAACACAGACTTGGGGTCCCCATGTCCCCCGAAAAAAGGCTCTTCTTCTAGAATGGTGATTCCAGCAGGTGGGGTTGAAAGGGTCTCTAAAGAAAGCTTTAAACACGGGAGCCTTGGCCGGGCGCGGCAGCTCACGCCTATAATCCTAGCACTCTGGGAGGCCGAGGTGGGAGGATTACTTGAGCTCAGAGGTTTGAGACCAGCCTGAGCATAAGCAAGATGCCATCTCTACTAAAAATAGAAAAATTAGCCAGGCATGGTGGCGCATGCCTGTAGTCCCAGCTACTCGGGAGGCTGAGGCAGGAGGATCGCTTGAGCCCAGGAGTTTGAGGTTGCTGTGAGCTAGGCTGACACCACGGCACTCTAGCCCGGGCAACAGAGTGAGACTCTGTCTCAAAAATAAATAAATAAAAATAAACATGGGGACCCGGTCCAAGCCCCTCATCTTATGGATGATCAAACTGCAGCCCAGAGAAGTTAAGTGACTCGGCCAAGGTCACACAGCAGCAGATCCCAAACAAGAACCCTGACTCTCTTCTGATCGACAACACTGTCACCCCGGGTCTAACTAAGGTGGATCGTGTGTGATCTTTTTAGGAGCCGTGGAAGACCCCCGAGGGCTTCTTCCAGGCTGCGACCCACGTGCCAGCCCCCCAAGCTCTGCGTTAGAGACGAGCTCACATACGCGGAGGTCCGAACAGGACCAGGGCGTGCGCTGCGTAGCCGGGGCCTTACCGCGCCACCAAAGCTAGTGCACCGCGAACCCCAAGACTGTTTCCGGAGCCTCGGGTCAAGCTACCAGCATGCAGAAGACACACGGCACTGCACACGCATGCACGAGGACACACACCGGTGCGCGGGGGCGGGGCGGGGGAGAAGTTCAGGGACGGTGGCGGGAGAGAGGAGGGAGGCATGCCACAGCCATGCCGCCGGCTGACTGTCAATCAAGCCTGGCAAGCTTCGGGGCCTGGCCGTCCTACGACACTCAACCAGACGGGACAGACTTCTCTGGATCCTTCCGGTCGGGGGGCGCCGGGGGTGGGCGCGTTGGTGGGGAAAGTGAGGGGCTTCGTTCTGAACTGGGGAGACCCTCCCAGGCTGGAGCACAGCCCTGGGGGCTTCCGCGGGCGTCCCGGGGGCGGCAAACGCACCCCACGTGCAGGCCTGGCGGCGGACACCCGCAGGGCGGCACGTGGTGCGCCTGTTGGTCGGGGCGTGAAACTCGGGGCCACCCCGTCCTACCACCAGCTACGGTCCCAGTGGGTGCAGCAGGAGCATGCAGGTCTAAGGACACTCCGTGCCTCCCGTTCACACCAGGGAAACACTCCCCGTTACTCACGTAGGCAAAAGATGGGCCTTGCTGTGGTTGGACAACACAGTATAAAACAAATGTCAGTGTTATTTCAGTCGCGCGCACATCAAGGTCTGGAGAAATAGATACGAGTTCAATCCCACCCCCCCCGACAGCCTGGCTTCCCCCAGGTGACCAGGGCAGCAGCTCCTGTCCCTCCCTCCCCCTGCGAGTTTCTTAGATGGGCTCCCGAAAACGGCATCCGACGAGGTAGCGTCTCGGATAGGCAGACGAAGCCAGCAAAAAAAATCAGGCATGTAGCAAGCCCTTGATAAAGATAGGTCGTGATTATCAGGTATTCGCTCCTATTTTCACCATTTAGGGACAGGGAAGGCAGCGGGAAGCGTGTTCTCACTGCCACACGAACTTTGGGGCCATCGTTCCCATGCACCGCGGCTGGAAACCGAGTGCCAGGGACGGCTGTGGACCCCCGGTGGCCTGCGTGTGTCTGGAGGAGGAACGTTCCCTGAAGCTGCGACCAGCGCCCGCCCCAGATCTCCGAGGGCCGCGGGACAAGCCAGCCCCTGTGGCTGCCCCAGAGTCGCCCCTAAGGGTCCGAAACAAGAACTGGAATGGCAGGAAGCGGAGACACTTGCGTTGTGGCCAGACCCCCGTCCCGCTGTCTTCCTGACCCCACACCTGCGACAGAGGTGCGGGCCGGTCCTGGTGGCCCAGGGCTTGGCCCTGCTCTGGGACAGGTGAGGCAGGACTAAGGCAGGAGAGGAGGAGGGAGAGGAGGAGGAGGACCAGCCCCACGAGGGATGACTCGGAAACCTGCTCTTCTTTCCCCTCCAAGCCCTCAGCCAGCCTGTGTCATCGTTTGTTTATTTGTGGGGTTATCTGATGACTCTCTGTCTTTCCCACTGGTCCGGAAGCTCCGCGAACAGAGTGACAGCATCTCTCGGACTCCTCGCTGGACCCCCACCCTGGTAGGCGCTCCATCCATAGATGCTGAACGGTATCGGACCAAAGCCACGTGCCGAGTGACACCAGTGTCCCCACCCCTGGGGATGGGGACATGTGGAGGGACAGGCAAGCTCAAAGGGCACCTCGACCCTGGGGAGCTTCCAAAGATGCGGTGAAATGAGTGGTTCTCAGCCGGGGGCAACTGCCCCCCCCAGGGGACATGTGACAATGTCTGGAGAGGTTTGGGGATGTCACAACCGGAGGAGGGGGGCTACTGGCATCTAGTGGGTGGGGGCCAAGGATGTCCCTGGAGGCACAGGATGGCCCCACAGCAGAGGGTTGTCTATCCGGTCCAAAGGGACGATAGCACCGCTACTGAGAAGCCCGACGTGACGCAGATCCCACCGTGGGGACAGAGGGCTTATTCCCAGCTCCCGGCGCAGGCCCCTCAGGAGGACGCTTCTGATCTCTCCCCTGAGTTGTCAGGGGAGGGGACAGCCAGGCCAGGGGCCCAAGTTCTCACGACAGCGTCCTGTCTGTGCCTCGCTCAGATTGCGAGCTGCAGACCCGTCTGCTACATCACGGCCACCGGCGGGGACCGCCACTCACCGTGATGCTTGTGTCCTTCTTGCCCTTGTGGGACGAGGCCACCACCGCCAGGTACTGGATGACTTTCTTGGTGTTTTCTGTTTTCCCGGCTCCAGACTCGCCTCTGGAAGACACGGCACGGCGATCCGTTGGGAATGACCTACGCAGGTGTCCGCGGGCACCTTCCCACGGCTCCGAGAAATGATCGTCACTGCCCTTTCCCAGATGGGGAAACTGAGGCTCCCAGAGGGGAATTAGCTTGCCCAAGGTCATACCTCTGGTAAGTGGGCTGTGCTGGGCCGCAAACTCGGGTCCTGTGCTTAATCTAGTCCTCTCCCAAGAGGACGCAGGAAAGGATTCAGATAAAAAGAGTGAAAAAGAAAACCTGAGTTTTCCTGCAAAGGTTCAAACTTAGGTTTATGAGGAATTGTCTATTCTTAAGACATCGTTAGCATGGTTAGAAATGGAAGGACTAGGCAAGAGGTAGGCTTGAAAGAAAGACATAAATACCTCTCAGAGGTTGGGCACCAAAAGTAAAAGTTTCAGAAATTCTCCTTATGGGGGAAAAAACCAGTTATCCCATTGGCCACTAGGCAGACGCAAGCCCCTTCATCCTCTGGAGAATCCTATCCTGAGTATCACTGGCTAATGATCTCAGCCAAGTATCAAAGGATAAATCTGTTTGGAGAAATTCATGCTAAAGTGTGAATGACTGATAGGCTTAGATTGGCAGAGCATTGTTTGTCTTACCAAAAGAGTATATACACTCCTAGAGAATGAGGGATAGATTTTTTTTTTTTTAAACCAAGATGGCCTTCTTGAGCCAGCTGCCTTTGTTGGCCACCAGAACTCATGATGGTAGGATTGCTTCATCCAAGGGTTCTAGACACTGTCTCTGGCTCCCACCACTCCTAGTGAAAGGGAAGGACAGGACCTCAACCAAAGCTTCCCCCTCCTTCCTTGTCCTCTCCTCTTCTTTCTGTTTTGTTTTGCTTTTTGTGTTTCTTTTCTTTGCCTAGCCTCTCATTTTTTGAGCTCCCTTAATATTCTAAAATACAAGAGAGACATGAGTTTTTTTAAGTCTGGAAAAGAATTTGTCCACCCAAGGTCGGCTGGAGGTTCTCTGAACCAGTGCCACCAATGCTAGTACAGTCTCCACTCTTCTTCCTAATTAGGAAATAAAAAAATTAATTTTCTCTGCCAGAGTCCCACTAATAACTTTGCTCATGGCTTAAAAAAAAGAAAAGATAAAAAAGAAAACACATGTGCTCTGAATTGCTGGGCCCAACCCTACGGGTCCCACCGTCCAGAAACTGAGTGTCTGATGGCCAGGAACAACGAAGCATCTCACACCAGCCTCTGTGCCGTCCCCTCCTCCTCGGTGGCCTTTACTCTCAAAGGCCCCATTATTTCTCATGGTCTCAGAGGCAGCTTATGAAACAGGAACTATGGAGGCATTAGCCTCATTTTCTTGAAAGGGAAAATTAAGGCCAAAAATAGGAAGGAAAGAAAATTCTGAGTGTGGGAAGCCACCTATGTAGGTGGTGCTGAGCCTATTTAGATCCAAGACAGTGGTCAGGACAGCAGCGCACACAAACGTGTGGAGAATACAGTATTCATGCCGACAACCCAGTGTCCCCAGATCACTGCTACACGCCTCTCCTTTCCCATAACAATTTCTTCCTTTTCCACCTTTGCATTCCACCTCTCTCACCTCCTCTCTTTTACAACAAAGACACCAGAGTGACCTGTCAGGGGCCCTGGTCTCCCACTTGGCCAGCGAGGGGACGTGGGGCACGGACGTTGGGAATCTGTCCCTCCCTATGTGGGCTGCTTGGCTCAAGAGTTTCCAAGTTTTACTGATAAAAATAAATCGTCCTGGGAGGTTCTGCCAAAGAAAACATCCCAAGCTCCAGGCTCGTGGGTGTCTGAAGGTTGATGTGCTCAGGGTTGGTCCAGAAACATTAATATCTTTGCTTTTCCAACCCTTGAACTTGGGAGTGAAGATGGCTTCCCGGTCTGAGCACTCTAAACCCCTTTTCCTGTTTCTGGGGAACTTGGTGCCCCGCTCCCTCTTCCCGGAGGAGGACCTGGACTCACGACCATGTCTGTCCTCCTGGCCTTGTGACCGCCCCACCGCTGAGTCCGTTCGATCAGCTGCCGCGGCTGCAAGGGGCCACCCGACCGCCGCGTAACCCCTGGGCTCTCAGTAGGGCTGGCTTCGCGGGAGTGCGACCCGCACTGTCTCACGGGGACCTCCCCGAGGAGGGCCCCAAGGCTTGACTTAACGCACTGACGTTTCATCTGGAAATCCTTCATAACTTTTGAGCAAGGAGCTCTCCATTTGCATTTTGCATAATTTTACTAATTACGTAGCCGGTCCCCACTCCCTGGGTTGAACACCATTTCCAAGTCCATGGCAGCCTGTGGTCTGCGCCTTTTCTAGGAAAGCCATATTGGCTCTGATGAACCTCAGAACTATTCAGTCCCTGGTCCTCATGTGACTTCCATCCCTGCGGCTGGCACGGCCCTCTGGCATTGGTACCGTCCAACTCCTACACATCCTGCAAAGCCCAGTTCAACACTGCGTCTATTCTGAAGACTGTCTCTGGCTCTTCCAGGCAGAGGGGTTGTTCTGTTCTACAAAGTCACCATGAACTGTAGGGCTGGATCCTGCACAATCTTCCAAGCCGCACTGAGGTGTTTGGATTTTATTCTAGTGGGTACAGGAAACCATCTCGGGAGGGGAATGGGGCTTTAGAACCAGCGGTGGGAACATCAAATTCGCAGGATGGAGACTGGATTACAAGAGGGATTTAAAAAAAAGGTGTTCATTGCGACAGCAGCTAACCCTTACAGAGCACTCACAAGTGGCCTTGTTCTCAGTCCTTCACGTGCAGTGACTCATTTAATCCCTCCAACAACCCAACGGGGCACTTGCCATCCCCATTTTACAGATGAAGAAACTGAGGCTCAGAGAAATTAAGTGACTTATTTCCAAGAGCATACAACTAGTTGGTGACAGGGCAGGAATTCAAACCCAGAAGGTTTGACTCCAGAGCCCACAGTTTATGACGACATTATACTAATGAATATGTATTGATGAATAATGAATGAATCTTCTCATAGTGAATATTTCTTGAATGAATGTGGCTGTGGGAGCAGGGAGCTCAGTTAGGAGGCTGCTGCAGTGGCCCGTGAACTAGGGAGAGGCAGTGGAGTCAGATGAGCGGACGGAGGTGAGAAATATTTCCCAACCACACTGCCCGAGGCGGGGGTCACTATCTAAATTGATTAAAATTTAAAAATAAAAATCCAGTTCCTCGGTGCATTTGCCACATCTCAAGTGCCCAACAGCCATCCTCGCAGAAAGTCCTGTGGCACAGAGGGACTGGCACCTGCTGGTGTCATGGGTGTTGGGGGTGAGGGTGGGGGGGCTTCTTCCTCCCCCTCACAGCCTCTCTGTAAGCTTAGCTCAGAGAGGTTAAGAGACCTGTGCAGGGTCACACAGCCAGGAAGCTGTCTGCAAGGCCTGCTCTTCCTTGCTCCCCTCTGCTGCCACACTGAATTCATTTACTCAACAGATGCTAGCTGGGCAATGCTATCTGAGCACCTGTGAGATGACATGTGGCTCACACATGGGCCCCGTTCACAGGGGCTCAAAGCGCCCTGCGGTCAGCTGAAAAACAGCCCTGCACCAAGACACCCACAGCCTAATCCGCACAACCTGTGATGGTGTCGGCTCACACGGCAAAGGAGACTTTGCAGATGTGATTAAGTTAAGGATCTCGAGATGGGGGAGATGATCTTGCATCATCTGGGTCTAATAGAATCGCAACACCCTGGTCCTTGTAAGAGGAGGCAGGAGGGCTGGAGAAAGAGATCGAAGATGCCACACTGCCGGGTTTGAACATGGAGGAGGGGGCCACGAGCCAAGGAATGTGGGTGGCCTGTAGAAACCGGAAAAGCAAAGGAAGCCACGTGAGCAGGTGGTCTTAGCATGTGGGGCCACACATCTGGGTAGCATCGTGCCACTAGTTCCTGGTTGTGCACCATGAAACAGCAAACGTTGATTTCCTACCGTGGAAAATGAGAATTCAGCCACCATTCAATCCTCTCCGCTTTCCCCAAGAAGCTAATGCGATTGCATACAGCTATTCCGGCTAGATGAGCTCTGGGTTTACGTTATAATGTAAATGCGTGCAGAACTGGGCTCCTGAGCCCACTGTGACGATTCGTCCTTCCTGCCCAAAGTTTGGTTTGCCCGAGAATTCATCATTGCCTTGCTTTGTTGTTTTCCAGCTTCCTACATAGATCAGCCCCAAACTTCTCACAGATTTCTATCTTCTTTCAGTACCTTTCACGGTCATCCCAGCAGCCATCACCCCACCTGCAATTCTTATTTATCTCGTTCGGGACCCTGGGGCCTCCCAGGTGCCCAGCACTTGTGGACACACAATAAGTACTTGCTGCCTGAACCTGTCCTTCTGATCTTGAGAGTTTGCTGTAAGAAACATTTGGGGGAAAAGCTGGAAAAGCACTTTCGAAAAGCAGAAGGCAGGCTTCCAGACTGCAGCAATTAGATTTTCTTAACAGCTTCACTTAGAACTCGTCATTCACGACTCTACATGTGCAGAGGAAGGTGTAGGAACAAAAGACTAAACACAAAGCCAGTTACTGTTACTATCTGTTGATAATACTGTTAACCCTGGTGTGTTACCTGTATTTTTAACTGAAGAAGGCAATGCTAAATTTCAGTTAGAGGTTAAAAAAGTGATTGTGTGTTGTGTGTGTCTCTCTCTCTCTCTCTCTCTCTCTCTGAGATTCTTGTTATTTTAGGGGTTGTTTTGTTCTACAAAGTCACCGTAGACACTGAATTAGTGAATACTGAACCATTGCTCCCACGGGATATACAGGGTTAGGTTCCTACCAGCCTGTAACGTAAATTTCCTGTAAACCTTTCTCCTACCTCAGATACAAAGACAGTTACTAGTTTAGCAGTTACTAGTTCCATACCATTTTATGCAAATGAAAATGCTATGTATGTCTATTTATGCATTCCTACTCTTTTACAAACACAAATGGTTGCGTTCTGCATACGCCGGCCTGCCCTTGCATTTTCCACGCAACCGTACGTCCTACAGTGCATTCTGTTGGAGCACATATGGATCAGCCTCACTCTTTGCAGGGGCCGCCTGGAAATGCTATATTTCACTTAACCAATCCTTGTTGATTATAACTTCCGGTTGCTTCCAGACTTTAAACACACACATGCACACAAAGACATATATACAGTTAATCCTTGTTATTCACAGATTCCATATTTGCAAATTCACTGACTTGTTAAAATGTATTTGTAACCCCCAAATCAATATTCATGGTACTTCATGGAAGTGCATGGAGCAGGGGACATGTGATTTGCCCAGTGCACGAATTCCCAGCTGAGGCTGACAAGGCAACCCTTTGCCTTCTAGTGCCATACTGTAAACGAATGTCCTTTTCATGGTATATTTGGTGCCACAATTTATTGCATTTTTTTGTGGCTTTTTATTAACGATTTTGCTGTTTAAAATGTCCCCCGAGATGTGCCCACTTCGGCAGCACAAACACTAAAACGTGCCCCAAGCACAGTACTGAAGTGTTAGCTAATGTTTCTAAGCACAAGGAGGCTGTGATATCCATCACATAGAAAATATATGTTAGATAAGCTTCATTCAGGCCCGAGTTACAGAGCTGTTGGCTGTGAGTTCAATGTTAATGAGTTGACAATATATATTAAACAAATATATACTATTTATATATAATATAATAGTGAAGATTCTCTGAATGATTCTAAATTGAGTTCATATCTTCTGACCGTATACCCAGGTCTTCAAAGAAACAGAGACAGCAACCAATTAGGGCACCGATGTGGTTGGCGGCTTGCTAACTGTGAAATTTTAAGGTGATAGCTTCACACAAACCTCAATTTCCTTAACAATGGAGATAGCACCTCCCTTTCCAGAGTGGCCAGGCAATTAGATGAGATTCTGCATGCAAAATGTTTAGTCCATGTCCTGGCACACAGTAAGTGCTTGATAAATGTCAGTTTTTAAAAAGGGAGGGAGGTGTGGAACAAAATGCCACCAGGTGTCATTCAGAGTTTAGGTTTGCCTGCCTCGGCACAAGGACATTCATCACAAATGTTTAGTGAGCTTCTACTTCGTGCCAGGTATGGAGCGAGGCACGTGGAACAGTAAACAAATCAGAGATCCTCATAGATGCTTTCTTTAGTAGATTGGATCTTGACTCCAGAATAAAAAGAGGAAAAAGCTGCTCCACTTACGTGCACAGAATGGACTGGTCCTCCCGATCTGTAAATAGGAAGAAAAAAGAGCCGTGAATTAGAGTTAGCTCTGAGCAGAGGGTCTGGGCTTAGCTTCTGCAGGGCCCTTCCATGCGAAAGGTCTTGCACGCTGGCCCCACGGGGGTGGGATGGGGCCAGCTGGGCTCATTGCCCAGGGCATGGGGGGCAAGGCCAAAGCCAAGAGGGCAGCTCCAAAGTCCCAGAGGCAGTCCCTGAAAGATGCTGAAGCCCGACTCACCCAGGACTGAGCGAGCATCCAGACACACTGGCTCTGGGGTGTCCCGGGAGACCCGCCCTGCCAGATTAAGTCATGGACAGGACACAGACAGACGGGGGTCCCACTTGGCTGTGTCTCAGCCCAGTGGCCTTGGCCAAATGTTCTTAAACTTCCCCATGCCTCAGTTTCTTCGTCTGTAATATGATATAGTGAACATTTTTGGTTTTTGAAAATCCAGCATCTGTTCCCTCTTTTTCCAGGAAGGGCATCCTGTGTTCCCGTAGGAGGTTTTCCCTGTCTCACCCCCACCGTCACACATGATCTCAGTGGGCTGCCCCACGAGCTCCCTGAACCCCGGCAAAGAGGTAAGAACGTGCCCCAGCCAGCATCAGTTGGACTCTTTGGCCGAACCTCCAAACTCAGTCGAGGACAGGGAAGCACAGCAGGTGGACAGAGCCCTAAGGGGGCCCTGCTTCCTGCCCCCAGGCCCGAGCAGCCCCAGCTGCTGTCATTCTCCAAGCCTGGTTCCCCAGTCCTCCCGCTCCACCTGGGAGCTCCTCCACACATTGCTTTCCTGTACTAGATGACAGCCTCTGCTGCTCACCACCAGAGAAACTTGGAGGACACAGACGGCACCGTGAGATTAAACGTGATTAAGCAGACATTATGATTACCTTCTGTTCTTAAGGTGGCCTCAGAGGGTGGAGCCAGCTTCTGGAGCCCATTTCCTGCCCTATGAGGGATGTGGGAATGGCTACCAACACTTTCAGCCATCAGCCAATAACAGAGAAATCAGAGCACAGTATCCACTGGTGGGCAATGCCAAAGTGGGAAGAATTTCCTAACTCCACTCTCTGGCTCCAGCTCTGCCATCACAGTGCTCAGCCCTCATGAGCCTCACGTTATCAAAGATCTCCCAGGGTTGGTTTAACATCATATCTCCTGGAAGATCAATTAATTTGTTGGATGGATAGAAGGATGGATGGATGGGTGGATGGATGGATGGATGGGAGGATGGGAGGATGGATGGATGGATGGATGGATGGGTGGATGGATAGATAGGTGGATAGATGGATGAATAGAGGGATAGAGGGTGAATGGGTGGGAGGATAGTGGGTGGATGGATGGAAGGATGGATGTGAGGATGGATGGGAGAATGGATGGATGGGTGAGAGGATGGATGGATAGGTGGGAGGATGGATGGATGGATGGAAGGATGGATGGGAGGGAAGATGGATGAATGGGAGGATGGATAGATGGGTGGATGGATAGGAAGAAGGATGGATGGATGGACAGACAGGAAGATGCACAGATGGGACTAAAGAAGGCCATGCCTGTGTACCACTGGAGGCCAGAAAGAACAATAGTGACCGTGTGTAGAGGTGGGGGGATTTACATCCTATGGAGAGGATCTGGCCCACCTAGGGCACGAAGAGCAAGATGACTGGGCCGGCTCTGTGGATCCCATGCCCACTTCCACTCCATCTTCTCTCTCTTCCCTCAGCGTACACATGGATGCTTGGGGACCTGGCTGAGCCAAATCCTCAGGACAAAAGGCAGATGAGCCAGAAGGATATTTAGTTCGTCTTCCTCACTCACTTTTTCACATCAAGGCGGTAGCAGGGCTAGAGCAGCCCCAGGCGCCGTGTTCAGGGGTGCGGGAGCCTCCAACCCAGGAAAGCCTGACCTCTGAGCCAAGGGCCCAGGGGAAGCTTCTGCAGGATGAAAGGCCACGGGATTGTGCGGGGCAGAAGGCGGGAACGTCCTCCCTTGGCATCAGGACCCTCTCTTACCCCGGCAGTCCTGTCTTCCAGGCCAGTTACACTGGTCCCTGCGGGGACTCCTGGGCTGCTCTGAAACCCTCAAGCACGCATCCGAGACCCCCAAACACACGCCCAGAGACAGACACACAGTTGTTCCCTGCAAGAGTGTCTGCAACAGCAAAGGACTAGAAACAAGCCACTCGACCAGTTCAGCCACTGACGGCTACTCGGGTCAATCTGGGGTTTCGGTTCTGTGTGGCCATGAGACAGTGCGTCAGGCAGCCACTGAAAAGCAGGCAGAGTGTCACGGACGGATGCACAGCAATCTCCGAGACACGGTAAGCTAAAGACAAAAGCCTAGGTAATGTTTTGTTTTAAAAAGAGGGAAGCACACAAATGCACACACACACGCATATATATATACACGTATGCACATACACACCTTTACATACACACTCGTGTATGCAGCGAGTATTTTGTGCAGCTGCTCAGGACGCTGCCCTTGGTGGCTGTCCCTGACCACCGCTCTGAAGGTCTGAGAACGAGGACAGGAGAGAGACTGACTTTCACCCCGCCTACTTCTATCCTGGTTGTGTTTGTGCTCTGAACATACACAGCCGCTTCCTCATCCCCCCCAAAATGGTCAGTGGAACAAAATACATTGTTCTCAGTGGAACCGTCACGACCACAAAGCCTAGAAGAGAGAGAAAACAGCCACCCGGCCGCAGTCCCACTAAGAGCTCCCGTCCCCCCAAGTGCTGGCTGCAGCCCGGCCTGTTCTGAGCTCCTCCCGAGCTGACGCGACCCACCGAATCCTCACCGCAGCCCCCGGGGCGGGCGCCACCAGCATCGCCTCTGTCTTACAGACAAGGAAAGCAAGGCTCAGAAGTGCGGCTTCTTGCCTGTGGTCACCGCGGTGAGTGGAATCGTGGCCCCTGAAAGATACGTCCACTCAGAACCTCAGAGCGTGACTTTGTTCAGAGTAAGGGTCTTGCAGGTGTCATTAAGGTAAAGATCTTGAGATGAGATCGTCCTGGGTTAGGGTGGGGCCTAAGTCAATGACTGGGGTCCTTATTTATCAGGGAAGGGAGAGGGAGATGAGAGTCACAGGGGAGAATGTCATGTGAAGAAGGCGGCAGAGATTGGAGTGATTCCCCCACAAGGCAAGGACACCAAGGCTTGCTGGCAGCCACCAGAAGACAGCGGGGAGGCATGGAACAGTCTCCTTCCGAGGCCTCTAGGAGAACCAACCCTGCCAACACCTTGGTTTCAGACCTGTGGCCTCCAGAACCATGAGAGAGTAAATTCCTGTTGTCTTAAGCCACCAAGTTAACGGTCGTTTGTTATGGCAGCCGCGGCAACTAATAAATTACACAGCTACTATGGCAGGCAGGGACTCGAACCTGGGACCTACCTGATTCCAAAGACCATGCTTTTTGCCGATGCGTTATTTTGCCTTCCTCAGCTAACCTACACTCACGTGCTGGTGGGACTTCCTCCCAGGATAAAAACTGATTGAGGCAGGGCAGGGTGCAACATCAAGGGAGAGAGGACCAGGCATGCTGCGGTTAGAACTCAGGCAGAAGCAGAACCTCCTGGGCTGGCCAGACAACTGCCACTATTTTAAGGAAGGATATTGAGACGGACAGACAGATGGGCTATCTTGATCCATTGGCTTCCGGGAGAGAATCGGCCTTTCCCAGCAGCCTCCTGAAGCCTGGCCCCTGAGCAGGAGAGATTTATAGGGTCAGATGCCGACAGGCCCCCAGGAGAAAGGCAGGCTCCAGGGCAAGGCTTGGGAGCGGCCAGGCCGGCTCCGTGCTGGGCGCTGCCGGGAGACCTCTGCCCTGGGACATTCTCATCGGAAACACACCGCCTGCAAGCGTGGGAAGCTCACAGAGCGCTGGGGACGGGCAGAAGGAGGGCTCCATGTGGGTGCTATTTGCCAGCCCACGTGGAACACCAGGAACTCTGAGATCCTGGAACTTTCTATCTGATTCCTTCCGCAAGCCTGAGCCTGTGTCTGACTCGAGAGAGCAGAGTTCTCCAGGCGAAGCAGTTTCACTGCTTCCAAACATTGCACAGGCGGAAGAAATATCTTCTGCCCAGGGCACCCGCCGCCAGCACCTCTCCTGCCTAATACGTTCTCTGTTTTTTT
>VBSM01002153.1:12574427-12605582 GCA_008086735.1 Cheirogaleus medius | reverse complement strand
AGGAGTGTGAGGTTGCTGTGAGCTAGGCTGACGCCACAGCACTCTAGCCAGGGCGACAGAGTAAAAAAAGAAAAAGAACAAGGGATAGAGGAACAAGGAAGAGAAGGCCCAAGGCCCTAATCTGTGTTGGGGGTGGTCAGGGAAACTTCTGGGGGGAGGTGCTCCCTGTTTTGAAGGAGGAGAAGGTGTTAACCGGCTCAGGGTAGGAGGGACAGAGGCAGAGAGGCAGGAAGGCAGGTCAGGGGTGCATGCCGGTGAACTGCAAGGTGTACCACACTGGTACAGCTGGACCTGAAGGGGAGCCAAGCCAGGGCAAAGTGGGGTCGGACCCGCACCCAGCCTGGTGGGGCTGGGGACCGCCTGGATGCCATGCCCCTCCGCCATTCCCTGCCCCAGGCCCCTCCCACCCACCCTGCGAACACCAGCTACACAAGTGCTCTGAGGGTGGGGAGCCTCTTCTATCTCTCCTGTGGGCATGCAGTAGGTGCTAACTAAATGCTTGCTAAATGAATGCCCAGAGGATAAATTAACAGTAAAGCTTCCCCAGAAGAAAAGCAGCCTGCCTTCACCTCTGTCACCTGGGGGCCCTATACTGCACACAGTAGGTGCTGAGTAGACCTTGTTGAGCCAGGGCAGGGCTGTGTCTTGTTCATCTGTGTCCTTGTCCCCAGCCCAGGCCTTCAAAAAAGTGCCCAATCAATGACTCTCTCTGAACAAAGGTCAGCCAAGACTGCCTCCCCTTCAGAACTCGACTCCACCTCCAGCTCCTCTGAGCCATGCCCACGCCCACGCCCCTGTTAAATTGGGGTATCATTCACAGCCCAAACCAGCCCCACCCAAGCCCTTGACCTGGAGCAGTAAGGGTCAGTAGTTAAGAGTATGGGGGACTTGGATTTGAGCCCTCACTTGGCTACTTCCTGGCTGTGTGACCTTGGGCTAGTCCCTTAACCTCTCTGAGCCCCACTTATCGTCATCTGCAAAACAGGGAGGCATACGAACAACTTCTTCAGAGGTTGCCTGGTAGGTAGTAGGTGCTGTAATCAACGTTAGTGACTATTACCGTGCTCCCTTCATTCCTCAATGACAAAACCTTGCCACCTTGGAGCCTTCACATATGTTGTTCCCTCTACCTGGAACACTCTTCTCTGATCTTCCCAGAGCCATTTCTATCTCTTTTTTTAAGAGCTCAGCCTCCTGGACCGTGAGCTGCATGCTATCGTGTCTCCAGCACCCCGCACAGTGCTGGCCGCAGGGAAGACAATACTTGCTGAATGACATGAATAAAAAGACGAAGGAAGGAGCACACAAGCCCTGTCCACTCCATCACTCCTTTCTAAAGCAGCAATATTACTTTCCTCCTGTTTGCTTAACACCTCTCCTGGTGCCATGCACACAGCAAGCACTTAATCCATGCTTCCAGGCAGATCTGAATCTCTGTTCAGTGCGGCAAACACTTCCCAAGCAAGCCAGGGTGCAACGATCGCAAGGAGGCCCGGGCAGGCAGCAGCACGCCTCGTGCGGGGTGCTGGGCTTCGGAACCTGGCTGCTCCACCGCCACTGTCAACCGCGGTTCCCTTGCCCCGAACCAGCCCACCCGGAGTTGGCTGTGTTTCCATCTCCTGGTCCCCCTGAGCCCCCTCCAGCTGGTTAAGTGCAGAGGTTTCATCATCCTGGCCTCCCCTGTCCCAGCCGGTGTCTCACGGGCCGGTGCCACCAGCAGGTCCCAGCTGCAAACCCGGGATTTCCCTCTTGTGACCATATTAGGAAGTGACTCCAGTTTTTCCCTGACACTTTATATGGTCAGCCCCAGAGCCCGAGCAGGGGGCTGCTCCCAGGCCTCTGACAGAAACAAGGAAGAGGGAAGAAAGGTGGAAGGAACACAGGCCTTAAAACACACAGGCCTGGGCGGAGTCTCAGGTAATCTCGCCTCATTGCCTGCCTGCCTTGTGCACGTGGCCCTACCTCAGAGCCTCCTCTTCCTTCTCTGTAAAATGATGGATAATCAGACCTTCTTTACGAGGCTGGACAGCAGTATCACGGCTTTCTGAAATCTAACCTAGAGATAGACACAGCCTACTAAGAAAATGCTTTTGCTACAGCCTTGATTTTATTACAACAGGAAAAAGACTAGAAACAACCTAAATGCCCATCATCAGGCAATGGGCTCAATAATTATGGTTCATCCCTATAGCGAAAGGCTGTGTGGTGGCTCCATCCCTACTACCATGAAGCGATGGCCAAAATACACAACAAGATGCAAAGTGCCAGATGCATGACAACACATGGCCTGGGCTGCCATTTTTTTTTTTTTTTTTTTTTTTTGAGACAGAGTCTCACTCTGTTGCCCGGGCTAGAGTGAGTGCCGTGGCGTCAGCCTCGCTCACAGCAACCTCAAACTCCTGGGCTCGAGCAATCCTCCTGCCTCAGCCTCCCGAGTAGCTGGGACTACAGGCATGTGCCACCATGCCCGGCTCATTTTTTCTATATATTTTTAGTTGGCCAATTAATTGCTTTCTATTTATAGTAGAGACGGGGTCTCGCTCTTGCTCAGGCTGGTTTCGAACTCCTGAGCTTGAGCGATCCGCCCGCCTCGGCCTCCCAGAGAGCTAGGATTACAGGCGTGAGCCACCGCGCCCGGCCCTGGGCTGCCATTTTTGATGGGTGCAGGAAGGGCTCTGCATTTGCCTGTGTGTGTGTAAAAGATTGCTAGGGGGCTACGTGAGAAACTGGTCGCCACAACTTTTCCAAGCAGGGGAACAGAAAGGTTGAGGAATGGAAAATGAAAGGGCAAGTTCTATATACTCATATATACCATTTTATGTATAATTTGCATATATTACCTATTCAAAAAGGGGTTTTAATGCTCACTAGGTAGTTATGAACAGACACAGAAAAAGCCACAAAATGTGGTCAAGTGAAGAAAACCAAGCTGCAAAGCATATGTGGAGTGACTTCTTGGTATATTTGTTGTGTGTGTGTGTACATAGATGACCCTGTGGATCATGTTTACCTCCAGGGAAGAGAATTGGGGGGGCTACAGAGGGGCATTCTTGCTTTTTATGATACTTATTTTTAAATATTTTCTTGTGGCCTTTGCATAGATATTCTTTTATTATTAGAGGAAGTTCTTGGAAGCAATAATGACTTGAAAGATCTAAAGGGCTAAATTCCTGGGGTTCAACAAAGGGCAGCCTCCAGCTGTATTTTCTTCCCACCCTCCGGGGCCCAGCACTGTGACTGGCACCCAGGAGACCTCTGCTCACAGTCTGCTTGCTCCCTGTGTCCCCAGGTGGACACTCCTTCCGGGGAAGGATAAGATCACTGGGCCAGGTCTTTAAGACGAAAAGATCAGCACCTGCTGGAGGTGGGAAGGAAGGCCTCTCTTGGTCCCCTGCTCTTCCTAGAACCACAATCAGAACTGGAAAAACATCCTTTGGGGTTTCTGAGTTGGAGATTTGGGCTTGGGGACCTGATGAACACCAGGGTCCACCCACCTTTGCTCTGGGTCACGTTGTTCCCAACCCCAGAGGCTTGGTGCAGGGGCGGAAGGTCCCACTGTCTACAGGGACCAAGCAGGAGAGGCAGGAGCGAAGCAGGCCAGGTGTGAGTGGATAAAACAGGTGCTGTAGTCAACAGATGCCAGCACTCAGCCCCAGGGGCCAGGAGGCCACAGGGAGTGGGGGCCCATCTTTCGGGGACTGCTGCTTCGAGCCCTGGGTCCGGGATGCCAGGTCCTCTACGTTTTCAGGCAATGCCAGAAATTGAGATTGTCTTTTCTTTTTTAGGATATATCAATTTTTTTTCTTTTTCACAATAAAATGTCAAGCTATCTTTTTTAGGATATATCAAAATAACTCCATTTAAAGAAAAAATCACTCGCTCTGGGCCAGCAGCTCATAGGTGGTGCTCAAACAATCACAGTGAAAGGTTAGAATCTTTCCTGCTGCGCACTTAAAGTATGTCCAACTCAAGGCTAATGACACCTGTGGCACTGTCTCCACCTGCCCCAGTCCACGCCCATCACCTCCTGCTCTAAGCCTCCTGTCACCCTAAGGACCCTCTATCATCGCCTCAGCCCTGGACTCACACAGACTTTGAATTCTAGCTCTGCCCACTTACCAGCAGGGGGACTCAGCACATCTGAGCCCCAGTGTCCTCATCTCTAAAATGGGGCAATAGCATCTGTCTCATAGTGTCATGGAAAGCATTACATGAAATTGCAGTTAGAAAACATTGGTCCTGGGGCCAGCCTTCCTGAGTTTGAGGCCCACCTCTGTTTCTCATCAAGTTATTTAACTTTTCTAAGCCAAATTTTTTGTTATCAGCAAAAAAAGAGAATAAAAATATATCTTTCTTACATAAAGAAAATAATAGTAGTAATAACAATATATTAGCATCAACTCTTAATGTGGTAGATTTTGAATGACCAGTAGCCACTATCGTTGGTGTGAGGATAACAGGCTCCCCCAAGAGTCAGATGAAAGCTAAGACCCTCTGCCCAGAAAAAATACACATAGGCACAAATCATTCCTAAAATTTCAAGAAGCTTCCAGACTTCCTAATGCCTGTTTGCAGGTGCTGTGTGTAGAATCCCACGTTTTAGAATCTATGTCATGGATCTGCATCTAGCTCGGGTGCAACTCGTCTTCCTCCGCTTAATTGTAAAGCAATCACGGGCAAGAACTGGGCTCTCTGACTCGTTATTGCACAGAGAAGCAGGAGAGGGACAGACAGGGCCAGAGTCAGAACCCAGGTCCCTTCCTAGGTGTGCGTCCTCAGAGTCCCCTCCTAAGTGTGCATTACCTCCCTGCCTCGGTCACCTAATCTGCAGAGTGGGATATCAGCTTCACTGCACTGTTGTCACGAGGGACAAAGTAGACTGGGGAGGACCTAGGACAGCACTTGGCACAGAGCAGGTCCACACCTATGGAGCCTCCTCCTGAATCCCTTGTCCCCTCCCCTAGCAAGACACCAGGGCAGAGCTGACTGATGAAGTGGTCCGTGCGGAATTCCAGGCAGAGAGAACTCAGCCAAAGGCAGGGTCTACGAGAGCGAGGGCGCCTTGGACCAGGGATCAGAGCCACGTCCCTGCCCCCGTGTGCTGTGAATGATCTGCGGCAGCCCAGGTAAGTCACTGGACGTTGCTGAGCCCAGAACCTGCAGCTGGGACAACAAGCTCCTCTGGCTTCTACAGACTCTTCTAGATCCAAGAGGACAAGAGGTCTACCAGGACCTTCTCAAAGTCCCATCGTTCGAGGTGAGCCTTGCAGAACAGAGGGAAAGTTCTCATTATCACCGAGGGCAAAGTCAGGCGGGCCCAGCTGCCCCGGCCATGGACTCAGCATCACCTTGTCACCCACCTATTAACAAGAGTCACGCGTTCTGCCACGCAGCTGGGAGAGTGACTTACTGTGCCCCCTGCCAAGCCCTTTTCCTTCCTGATCTCCTCCATCACGGACAAGGCTTTCTATTAAGTGATGAAATTGACCAGAACGGAACGAGACAGGAACGGGCGCATCATCACAAGGCTGAAAGGATTTTAATCTAATCTGTCCAGAGAAGCATGGAAGGAATTTGAAGCTTTGATTTGTTTTTTGGTTTTGTTTTTTTTTATCTGCTATCAGAAGATACTCTGGGTCTCGGGACTTTCATAAGCCCCTCGTTTTTTTCTGATTTCTATTTTGGGCTCAAACACCAGGCCAGAGGACAGCAGGTGAAACCGATACATAGACCCGTCCTCGACCTCCCTGGTTGGAGATGACACATCTTGGAAGGGGGACCTGGGCCCCACGGAGCCCCATGTTCCCTCTGGCTCGCTGCAGACTGGCCTCCTTAGAGATGCCCAGTGCACCGGCAGCCCAGGTGGATGACACGTCCACACTAGGAGTGCCACAGACGAGAGACTTTCCCTACTTCGGAAAGTGAGGACGGGCCTTACCACTTGGACCCCAGCTCGCTGTCCTGTGAAAAGGAGACGAGCAGACTTAACTTGGCGACGTCGTGCGGATTACGTGAGATAAAGTGTGTCGAGGTACACTACCTGCATCGGAGGAGGTATTTAATAGTTATCAGTCACTCCATCTTCCCCTTTGGCTCTTTAAAAAAGTCACCATAACCCCTTCTGCAATATCCAAAGGACAACCAGATAACGGCACATTCACATGACAGATTATACAGCCTTAAAGGGTCTCTCTGGGGCTGAGAGGTGGAAATGCTCATCATTGACCAGTACCTGGGAAAAAAAGCAAGTCACTAAACACGCGCACAGTAGGCTTTTAAATACGTGAACATGTACCACTCTCGCCAAGAAAGACGAAAAATGCACCTCCATCTCTGGGTGAGGACTATTTTTGTGTTTACTGTGCTTTCCTGGATTTTCCAAGTCTTCCATAGAGAACGTGTCTTATTTTCTTAATTAGGAAAAAAATTGGCAGGACATTTTTAGAGATGAAAGTTTTGTAACTTTCACTTGGCAAAACACACAGGGCAGGACCAAAAGGACGTGACGACGGAGGTGACTGTTTCCACGATTTTGCAAAGGATCTGAGAACTTCTGGCCCATAACAATAAAAACGATCATGAGAACAGCAAAGACCTGTGACATAACACCTAACTATCTGAGTGCCTACTATGTGCCAGGAAGTGTAAGTGCTTTCGTTTTAGAGTAACCCACTCTCCGAGGCTGGTACTAATCTTGCGTCTATTTTACAGAGAAGGAAACAAAGTTTCAGAGAAATGAGATAACTTGTCCAACGGATTAGCCTGCCCTTTCAGAGAGGAGAGGGGACCTCTGCCCACCAGTCTGGCATCATGGGGATATCTGTGTCCCTCTTGTTCTGGGCAGCTGGTCCAAGCCCACAAGGGACCTGTGCCCTCAGAGTCACACACACTCGCACACCCAGGGTCTTGCTTTGTCACCCAGGCTGTTGTATAATGGTGTGATCTTAGCTCATTGCAGCCTCCAACTCCTGGGCTCAAGTGATCTTCCTGCCTCAGCCTCCTGAGTAGCTGGAACTACAGGTACACGTCACCACGCCTGGTTAATTTTTTAATTTTTTGCAGAGACGGGGTCTTGCTCTTGCTCTTGTTCAGGCTGAACTCCTGATCTCAAGCAGTCGTCCCACCTCAGCCTCCCAGAGTATTAGGATTACAGGAATGAGCCACTGCGCCCGGGCCAATTCCCATTTTACAGATAGGAAAACTGAGGCTTCAAGAGGTAACATAACCTGTTCAATGTCACAGAAGTAGGTAGGGCAGGACTGAGATGTGAACCCACGTCTGAACGATCCCACCTCATCCTGCGATCTCCCTTGATCAAACCTTCAGCCTCCCCACCCGAACTCCAAACACATTTCTAAATGCCTCCTTTCCGTATGGGAGCAGGAGCCCAGGAGGAAGTAACTGACTGCCCGAGATACTCACGTATATGAGTCCTGAGAAGTACCTCTCCCTCAGGTTGTGCAGCACGGAGGCTTCATTGAGGCATGTCAGCTCCGCCATGTCCTCCACCTTGGAGAACTTGGGTGGGTTCATCTTCTGGATGTCATCTTTGCCGACCGTGACCTTCTTGCCATTCTCCACCAGCTCCACGATGACCTCATCCCCCTTCTCCTCCTTGATGCTGGCGGCCTCAAAGCCCTGCTTCTCCGAGGGGACCCAGACCAGCTTCTTGGCAGCCCAGTCCGCCTGGGCCACTGGGCTGTTGATGACGTTTTTGTCCACAAAGAGGAACTTCTCATCGTCACTAAGTTGGCCCTTCTGTGCCATGATGCCTGGTTGGTCCCCTGTGGAATAAAGTGACAAGGTCAGAATCGGGCCAGAACCAAGTCCTAAAGACAGATAAACCGGTCACCTCACCATATCTAGGAACACAGTCTGCAGAAACATCCTACAAAGTACAATGATACTGCCTGCAGTATTGTTTATGCTGTCAAAGAATGGAGACAACCCCAAGGTGCTTCAGAAACTGATTTGCATCATTGCTTGTAATAGCAAAAGTCAAGAAACCCAATTGTCCGTCAACATGGAACTGGATTCAGAACTGGATTCACTGTGTTGTCACACAGTGAAATACTCCCCAGTGATTAAGCAGCAAGAAGGACATCTTGCATGTGCTGACATGGAAAGACATCCGAGTCTAATTGTCTACTGCAAAATAAAAGGAGGGTCCTTGAATAGTTAAACATGTAACTACCATATGATCCAACAATTCCATTTCAAGGTGTATACCCAGGAGAAATGAAAACATATGTCCACACAGAAACTTGTACCTGAATATTCATAGCAGCATTATTGATAACAGCCAGAAAGTAGAAACAACCCAAATGTCCATGGACAGGTAAATGGATAAACAAAATATGGGATATCCACACGGTGGATTTTATTTAGCCACAAAAAGGAAGGAAGTATGGACAACCTACTACAGCGTGGCTGAACTTTGAAACATCATGCTCAGTGACAGAAGCCAGTCACCAGGGAACACATATTATTCCGTTTGAGTGAAATGTCCAGAATGGGCAAATCCATAGAAACAGAAGATTAGGGTTGCTAGGAGCTAGGGGGAGAATTCGAGGGTGACATGTGAGGGATGCAGGGTTTCTTTCTGGGGTGATGCGAGTGTTCTAGAATTTATTGTAGTAAAGATGCACAACTCTGAATACACCAAAGCCATTGGATTATACAATTACATGGGTGAATTGTATGGCATGTGAATTATATCTCAAAGCTTTAAAAAAATAAAAGAGGGAATTGTAAAACAGTGGATATAATAGCCCATTTGCAATTTAAAATATTTAGAGTCTATGTAGGCAAAATAGAGAAATATGCTCTTATCAAGTACAGTTGTGAGGGGAATTTTGCTATTTTGGTTTTTTTTCCCCCAATTTTTAAAACTGGGGTAAAATACATATTAAAAAGTTGCCCTCTTAGCCATTATTAAGTATATATGCATTAAGTATATAGTTCCATGGCAGTGAGTACATTCACATGCAACCATCAATACTATCCATCTCCAAAACTCTTCTCATCTTCCAAAACTGAAACTCTGTACCCATTAAACGATTCCCCATTCTCCCCTCCCCCAGCTCCTAGCAACCCATCCTACTTTCTCTAGGAGTTTGACTGTAAGTATCTCATGTGAGTAGAATCAGACAGTGCTTGTCTTTTTGTGACTAGCTTTCTTCACTTAGCATAATGTCCTCAAGTTTCATCTATGTTGCAGCAAGTGTTGGAATTTCCTTTCTTTTTAAGAATAAAATTAATAATATTCCATTATACAGCTATATCACATTTCACTTATCTATTCACCCATCGATAGACACTTGGATTGCTTCCACATAGCAGTTATCGTGAATAACGCTGCTATGAACATAAGTGTACTTTCTGTTATGTATTTTTGTCATTTGTCTTTTTATTACTTTTTATTAAATGTATGATAAAGAAAAATAGACATTTTTACAAAGCCCTTCAAATAGCCAATATCCATACGAAAAAGATGTTTGATCTCACCAGTAATTAAAGAAATGCAAGCTAAAGCAATGAGATGTTGATTTTCACCCATCAGCTTGGCTAATTAACCATTGCTAATATCCAGCGTTGTCAAGAGTTTAGGAGACAGTCCCCTGCATACTACACCCTCGGTGGTAGAAGAGCCTTAAACACTACGCACACCTCTTGACCTTCTTTCAGCCTACAGAAACAGATGAGTGCTAACAGACAGAAAATGTACATTTCAGTGTTGTTGGGAACAGCAAAATTAGCTAGCAATTTAAACGACCTTCAGTGGGCGCCTTGTTAGATTGTGGGATGCCCATTCTCTATTATTATGTTAAATATTTAAGATGTGGATTTTTATTTATGCCAAAGGTTTTTCTCTTAACATATTTATTGAACTATAATTTATATGCCATGAAATTCTCCCACTGTAAACATACAATTCAATGATTTTTAGGAAATTTACAGAGTTGTGCACCCATCACTGTGATAAATTTTGGAACATCTGTATTACCTCAAGAAGGATTCCCTCATGCCAGTCTGCAGAAAGTCCTGGTCCCCAACCCTTGGCGACCACTAATCTACTTTCTGCCTCTATACATTCAACGTTTCTGGACGTTTCATGTAAATGGAAAATAGGTGACCTCTGACCACACAAAGATGCTTATGATACACTTTTAAGTTAAATACAACATGTATAAATGGAATCCCGTTCAGCAATAAAATAAATGAATCTCAAAAGAATTATCCTCAGTGACAGAAGCCAGACCCCAAAGGCCCTGTGCTATATGCCACTCCATCGATACAGAAATCTAGAAAAGGCACAACTATGAAGACAGATCAGGAGTCGTCATGGGCAGGGAAAGGAACCAACTGGCTACAGGTACAAAAGAGTCTTTGGGACGATTAAAATGTTCCGTGTGATTCTGGTGGTGATTACACAACTCTGTACATTTGTCAAAACTCATTGAGCTGTACACTTAAAAACCAGTGAATTTTTTTCTTAAAGTTGGGGACTTTTACTCTATGTAGATTATACCTCGATAAAGCCAATTATTTATTATAAAGTCTTTCTTGTATATAGGTGTGTACATTTTTTAGAAGTCTATAAAACTGCATACGGAAATATTATACTATGGTTCTAGCTGGTCAAATAGGGGACAGTTTGATATCAAGAAGATAAGTACAATAGCTGAAAGACAAATATGTTTAAATCCATGTGTTTACAATGATTTTTAGAAATTCATAGTCATTCTCGCAAGATGCTGAGGAACCGGTGCATTATTTTAAAAACTGGTAAAGAAAGCGGGGCGGTGGGGGGGGGGGGGATGAAAATCTTGATTCTGCCTTTCCTATATAAATCGTTCCTCAGGGTAAATAAATAACTGAAATGGAATGACATCTCTCTTGATGTAAGATTTCAAGTCATTAAATGTCCTCTCCATAGGCAGAACCCACTGGGATGGATTGACATCATCTGTCCTGTTATCCAGATGTGTTTGTGAGCAGAGGTGCAGTGGTGAGAAGCTGTGTTGTCCAGTCACCTGTCCTGACCCTCTGACCAGGTACCGCCCTGGTATCAATGACACTGGCCCCCATCCAGCCCCTCCACCTGCTGCTGCAGGGCTCCGAAGAACTAAGTCACCGGCTAAGTTAGGATGCACAGCCACCAGGATGCACTGTGTGGTTGACAGTCATTCCTACTTCGGCAGAAGAGAATTCACAGCTCCTTTGACTTCACTGAGATAATCCCCACACTTGGGCCCCAAATCCCATAGAGATAGAATAAACCCCTCATTGCCCGCTAGGCCCCAGAGCTCCAAAGCCAACACCTGAGCAGATTTTGCAGAGGTGAAATGGAAGGGACAGATATTGCAATACCTACTGTTCTTTCAGCAGTGAAAATCACAATAAAAACCAGAAATCTGGGATGTGGTTAGTTGTGACAATCTCAATTTACTGGTTTTCTGTTCCTTTTCTTTAAAAAAATTGTTTTAAATGAAAAAAAAACAACAAAAAAACCAGAAGCTGCTTTGCTCAGAAGGGAAGGTTATTTCTCCTGGGAGACCTGATCTAGTAGCTGATAAGGGGGGGGGGGGGGGAAGGATGGAGAAACAAGCAAATCATTTCCCTAATTCTGAATAATCACTTTAGTTATTCAGAAAGTGAAATAACAATTTATAAAGAACACATATTGTCCGAGGCTTCAGAATCCCCTTTCCTGCATTTTAAAATCATTATTGCACGTGGCTTAGGTCATAATCAGATCAACAGCATCCTGCTCCTAACTCCACTTATGTGGTCTTAAAAAATACTCCCTTCTATTTGGAAGAATTCCAGCTAACAAATGGGGGAGAAACAACAAAACTAGAATGTAACTACTTTGTAAGCTCTAATAAAATAATAGGTCCTGGCAATGACTGTCGGTGGTTAAAACTATTAGACCAGTGGTGCTCAGGCTCCCTCCTGCATCAGCTTCTGAGTCAGTCAGTAGGTCTTGGGTGGGGCTCAAGAATGTGCATTTCCAGAAAGTTGCCAGGTGACACAAATGATCCTGGTCCAGGTTCCCCACTGTGAGACTGACTGTATTTGATGAAAAACTGATGGGAAAACGTATAAAGGATGGATCAGGGCGACACCGCCTAAACCTACTAATTAATCTTCACATCACAAAAAGAGAGAGCTGATTAGACATCATGTGCCTCCAAATGGGAAGTGCCACCAACACCAGGAAGTGCCACCAAAACCAGGAATGACATATTCATGCAAAAAAGTAAAGGGGATTGGGAGGGGAGGCTGAAGCTGATAAAGCCTCCAGATCTAATGCCTGTTTACTGGGCATGCAGGGTATGGGAGAACACGTTAACACATCAACTGCCGTGTGAGTTGTATTTAACTCACGCTAGTTTTGAGCCCGGCGCCTCGTGAAGTATATATAACTCACACGTCTCTTTACCTTGGGAGCAGGTGAACTATTTTTCAAGTTGCCTATAACTCATGCACAGAAAACAATAAAAAAAATAACAAATTTTTCATTCAATTAGAAAGGATAGTTTTGTTTTCCAAGTTTTTATTCTATTTTCATAAAAAAAAACACCATGGCCCCAAGGCAAAAAGTTTTTCTTCTGGTGTGGCAGTGTGTTTAAGAATGCAGTAAAGTCCAAAAAGTGAGGAACTATAGGACAAATGACTGTTTCCTTAACAAATAAAATACAAACAAGACAAAGGGGAACCTATAGATTAAGAGAGATTGAAAGAAAAGCAAAAGCAAACAGGAAGTGAAAACATTTCAAAAATAGGAGGCATTTTCATCAACCTAAAAGATCTTTCTGAGCCTAAATACCAGTTCACTGGTGTTAATAAAGTATGAATCGGTTACCTCTGCTTGTGAGCCAACATACCCCCCAGGCATAGAAAGATACCCAGACCTTGAAACCAGACTCGAGTTCAAATCTGATCCTGCCACTGCAGAATGGGGCACTCTGGCCAATTCACGCAGATCTTTGAGACTCAGATTTATCCCGTGTTATTAGTGGGGTGTAGTGGGCCCCTCCCAGGGCTGACAATGAGGTTAGATGAAACAGTCTATGCCGGGTGCCTTCTATTCCTCGAAACCGCTTTGCTCCTTCCTAACAGGAAGCATTTGCTACTGTGGAGTGTTTTCATTGTGTTTCTGAGCAGCTGTAGCCACACAAGTGGCTTGACTCACATGTGTCTTCTTTAATAGTGTAACCAAATTAGTTTAAATAGGAAGCAAAGTAGGGAATGTGGCAAATTCTTCAATAATCCCTGTTTCTTAAGGAGATGTTACAGCAGATTTTGAGAGAGAGATGAAGACACATAAGAGAAATGGAAGGGAGCAGAGATAAAATAAGGTTGGTCTCAAATGTCGATAGTTACCAAAGTTGAGTAACTGGTCTCTCTACCTTTGCATATGTTTCAAATCTATTGTAATGAAAAAGTATAACAGGTGCGATATAAGATAAACACTGACAGAGGCAAGGAAACGACCCCTTAACATACACAGCATATCAGAAATAAAGGTATAAGTGGGAGGGAAGGGTGGAGGAAAAAAGAAATAAAAGTATGTTTGCATTTTTTAAAAAGCTACCCCTTAAAAAGGAAAAATTTGAGACATTGGATGTAGTCGTTAGAAAAAGCTCGAATGTTATTCGAAAGGTCTCCCTTCAAAGAGAAATTTACGAGATAAGCAGGAAAATGTGAACACTGATTTGATTTTTATATTAGGGAATTCGTTAAATTCTTTGGTGTGAAAAATGGTATTGTGATTTCATCTATTTAGAGAGTCCTTAACTTTTAGAGACATTGGGATGTATTTCCAGGTAAAATGATGTATCTGGGGCTTATCTCAAAACAATCAGGGCAGGGAGGAAATGAACAGGGTGGAGATGAAACAGATCGGCGCATGTGTTGATAGTTGTTGAAGCTGAGTGATGGGTCCCGGGGGAGGTGGTGTACTGGTCTCTCTACTTTTGCACATGTTTGATGTTTTTCTTAAAAGAAAAAGTATAACTATATCAAATCTATAAACTATCTTCTACTTGGCAGTAATGTAGATATGGCACCATCTCCCATCTGACCCATATATCATACCCAGGGTCAAGTTTTCTGAATACTCACAGCAATAATTCACAACCACAGACACCTCACACCCTGGGCTAAACCCTTCACACGCAGTATTATCCTTAAGCGGCATCGCCAAAGCCTTAGGAGTTGAATTTCACAGTCAGCTGCACCTACAGATATCAAGCCACTTCTGTGCCTATGACTCAGAGGCTCAGAGAGGTGAAGCAATCTGCTTAAGGTCACACAGCTAAGAAGTGGTGGAGCTGGGATCTGAACCCAGGTCTGATTCTGGAACCTGTGTCTTTCTGTCTCCCACACCAACTTGATGGGCTTGTCAGAAGCTCAGTAGGACATTCTCAATAAATGAACCAATCCTTTAATGCGCCTGGCACAGTGCCTGGTACATAATAGACACCGTCAATGGGCTGAATCAGGTTAAATGAATTACACCTCCACACCACAAAAAGGGCAAATCTCACAGACACAAGAATGTAGTCACAAAAAGCACGTGCTCTATGATTCTGTTTCAGTGAGGTCCAAAGCCAGGCAAAGCAAATCTACAGTGACAGATGTCAGATAAGGAATTACCCTTAGGGCTCAGTGACTGCCAGGATAGACCACAAGGGGACTTGGGGGGGCTGATGTTCTGTGTCTTGATCCGAGTGCCAGTCACTCAAGTGTGGTTCCCTTCGTGAAAATTCATCAATTTTCAAAATTCACCCATGGTATGTGTGCTTTTTTGGATGTAAAGTACACTTCATTTTTCCTTTATCTTTATTTGGGGTAACATACACCCAACATAAAATGTACCATCTTAACCATTTAAGTGTACAGTTCAGTAGTATTAAGTATATTTATATTATTGTGCAATAAGAGGATTAAAAAAAATGGTGGCCGATTATACCCAAGAGGGCCAGGAGAGTTATTTATTCCAAGCCGTGTGACAAGTGAGTGGGCTCTAATTGCCATGTTGATAAGTTGCCTTAAAAGAAAAAATAGCACACAAAAAATAAAACCCACAAAAAAATAAAAGGATACACAAATCCCACTGCCAGGGACCCTGTCTAATCTAGGACTTAAAAACACAAATAAGATTAAGCGCAAAGATTCGGTCTCTATCCAAAAAAGGAGAGACCAGAGCAGGCTGGCGTCCCCGGCTTTGATGCCTCTGACAGCTACGATGTGCGAAATCTGCTTTGGTCAGAACAGAGCAGGACGGGGCACGAGAAGCCCAGGCTCACGCTAGAATGGTGCTTTCCAGAGTGTGTTCCTTGGAACCCTGATCCTCAGATGCCTGGGAGGTTGGGAAGCGATTCAAACAGGGTCCTTTGGTTAAATCCATTTGGAAGTTGCTACATGTTCCCTCCCCCTCACTGAGATGCAGAATCATACATCAGGACGTCCAAGTTCCTGGCAGATCCTGAAATCTGAAAGCTCCTTCATGCCTACGAACTTGGGGATCCCAAAACGTTTGGCCACAGATTTTCCCTTGAGAAATTCAGTAAGCCTAGCATATTAATAACACCAATGCTAGTAGTGAGTGCCAGCTATGATCTCATTTAATCCCCTCAAAAACCCTAGAAGAGACACAATTACTCTGCTTTTACAAATGGGGAAACTGAGGCACAAAGCAGTAACTTGCCCATCGTTGTATGGCTAGTTACAGAGGAATCTTAGTAAAGGTATATTTTTAGAGAACTTTTATGCTTTGTCTACCTTCTTTGCAGAGAACTCGAAGACAGAAGAAAATACAGGCATGGCACAGGACCCGTCCTGAACCAGTCCTGGCCACTGGAAGGTTCCAGATAGTTTGGTTTTATTGCTATAGGGACTTGCTTCCATGTATACCCAGAGCCTTGGGTTTTCAAAATTTGGTGTGATGACAATGAGACCACAAATATCAGGCCAGGCCTTCGGGGAGGCACCGTGAGGACTGAAAAGTAGCTTGTGAAATCGCAGCTGGGACCAGACAGCGCAGCACAGAACGCTCCAGGTGCTCGATGGGAGCGAAGCTGGGTCTGCTGCAGCCCCTGCGGGAGAGCAGGGTTTCCCTGACCCGGGCACTGCTGGCTCTTGAGCGGGACCATTCTCTGTCGTGGGGGCCTGTCCCCTGCATTTCAGGATGTCCAGCAGCATCCCTGGCCTCTGCCCACTCCATGCCAGTGGCACGTCCGCCCCTCAGTCATGACAATCAAAATTGTCTCCAGACATTACTAGATGTCCCGTGGGGGGCAAAACTTTCCCCCAGTTGAGACCCACATCTTTAGAGTAAAAACAAGGGCTCCCTCGGGAAAGATGGTTAAAGTGGAGGGCAGTTGTCACTGAGTCAACCCCCACCTGCAATGGCGACTGCAGGTCAGGCAGGTGGAGTGTGAACACGTCGGACCAGAGGCAGACCGCCAGGTGGCCCAGCCCCAGGGGGACACTCCGCCTGCCTTGTTCCTTCTCTCTGAGCCCTCCTCCTCCTGCTCCACCAACACCCACGTCCAGGGTCCTGCGGCAGCTCTGAGAGCTGAAAGGACATCTCTGGGATTATCGCACAGGACCGATGGACACCACGTGCGGCCCGGCGATCCGGGGCTACTGTCGAGTGTCTCGGTGAAAGCAAAGGGCTCCGTCACTGCCGGCGCTAGCACTGTGCCACACGCCTGAGTGTGACCGCCCTGTTCCCGGCCCTCTCCTTACCAACAGCTCACTGCTTCGTTCTCTGACACAAACGAGCTATTGTCCATTCGCCTCTGGAAGACCTCAGGACTCCAAAGGACAAGTCCCAGCTCTGCCTCGAACTCACTGGATGACTCTGGGAAAGTCACCCTCCCTCTCTGGCCTTGTGTTTTTCATTTTAGAAACAAACAGCGGCGGGCTGGCCCAGCGCTACCACGTTACAGTGCCGGTGATTCCTGGCCAAAGGGCGGAAATCGGACCAAATGACGATGCTCAGCTGCTCTCGCCTGTTTCACCAGCAGTTTTGTTTTCCCCAGAGGAACTCAGGGGTAAAAGATCCTCCTCCCTCCACTGTGGCATTAATGAAAAATCAATTACATACTCCAGAGCCGAAAGAGCATAGGATCTGCACTTCATCAGGCTTGGTCAACGGCTTTCCTCGGGATTTCGCTGCCAAGCCTTCAGCTCAAGGTTTTGGACCAGAGACACAAACCCAAATGTCACCGGGAGTCAGGTGAGCAAAACGGAGTGACCCAGGCCTGAGATTAAATGACTGCTCATATTTTAAATGCCATGCAGGCAAAACCGAAGCTCCGTGGACCTGGTCTGCAACACGATCTGCCAGCGGGAGGCACCTCTACGGCGCAGACGCTCTGGTGCAGGCGTAGGGAGGCGCCATGTGTCACAGGGGACAGGGAGACAAACGGGGCACTGTAAAGGCACCAGCTCTCCAGGCCCCAAACTGTCCCCAGGAGGCAACTTGGACTCTAAATCTATTGTTATTAATTATAACAGCCACGGTATTCACTGGGCCCCTTCTGGTCATCGGGTATCAGACCAAGTGAATAAAGTCCCCTGTATTCATCATTTCCCTGTATCTCATAAGCGTCCGAGCAGGTGGGTGTCATTTATTGCTCCCATTTTCCTGCTAAGACTAGCAAGGTCCTGAAGGTAAATGAAAGGTCCCCGCTTGTAAAAGTTGGAGTCAGAATTTGAACCCAGATCTCTCTGACACCCAATTTGCTCTTAGTAGAAAGTCTCTTTCTTGCCCCTGCCCCTCACTCCCCACCTCCCAAGGGCATGGTCCCCAGGAAGCTCTATCCCACTATAACAGGAAAAAGTGAACGGTGAACCTGCCACTTTGGTGCCCACTTATGACATTGGCCTAATCCTCTGAAGACCAATTGTTCTTAAAGTCACTCCAGGAAGAAGTTCTTTTAATTAGTAAATTATTTTTTACTTCCAACCAAGAGAACTTGTTTGGCAAGAGTTACAGTAGCCCCTGTGGAAGATGCTTTTGGTCATTTCTGGTGCTCGAATGTATTTTGCATTTTACAACTCTGACATAGCACGGCTTAAAATAAACGTATAGTCTCATAGGTGACTGTTAGAAGTTAAAATTCACAATGTTTCTAGAGGGCCATTTAGCAATATCTATTGATTTTAGGTGTGCATGCTTTTGCATTTAGCAATTGCAACGCCGGGAATTAATCCTACAGATAAACTCATATAAGTAGACAAAGAGCCACGCCTACAAAGAGTGAGCAGGTAGGTTCTATGGCCCTTTCTCGGCAAACTTGATGAGGGTTATTCCTCCTGAGCCCCTGAACCCCTGAGAGAAGCCAGAAATGTCTGACCTCCCCTTTCAGGAGCCGTGGGCAGCTCCTTCCTCCGTCCTCGGATCACATACAAGCTCTCGAATTCTTGCCTTGCTTCACCCAAACTCAGTCTGTCCTCCATCATGTGGCCATGGTTAAATGTTTAAAGGTCAGGGTGGATGGAGGAGACCCAGACAGCAAGAGGGCCACCCCATCACAGGGGAGCCCCTAAAGGATGCCCTTGAGACCCTAACAAACCACAAACAAGCTAATGGAACTGGAGTTTGTCACATTCCCGACCCACGTAAGGAAGTGTGGCTATGTTCAAATAGAAGAAGATTCTAATCACCACTTTTAGCCCAAATAGGAATTGGGTTTATGAAAACAAATCACAGAAAAGAAAAATTAGGGGCAAGTTCCTGCTTTATGGAAAGACCACACAGTAGGCTTCCTGGTTCTGCCAAGTACTAACTGTGCTGCATGAAGCAAGCTCCTTAACATCTCTGGTCATGTTTGCTATAAATAACCATCTACTGAAGTTTACCAGGAGCCGGCATGTGCTAAACCCTTCATACACGTCATCTCATCTAATCCTCCCCAAAGAGTAACCCCGTAGGCCCTGGAGTTAGAAAGATCTTGGTTTGTAGACTCCTGTCTTCCTTACTGGCTGGTTGAGCTATGTCGAGCAAGTTATTCGGACTCCATATCTTTTAGGTAGAGCCAGTAATAACAGTATCTTCCCAAAGGGTTGTTGTGAAGACTTAATAAGATAATACCCTCAAAGGGTTTAGCATGTTGCCTGACAAAAGTGTTCAACAAACATTAGCTAGTCTCATTAGCCCCAGTTTACAGATGGGAAAACTGAGGTTTGAGGAGGACAATGTAGGTATTTCTAAATTTGTGTGTGACCTTCTATGATTCCAATGGATTTAAAATTGGACGTGGTTTTCCAGAAAAATCTACCATATATCCAATTTTAGAATTACATGGTCATGCCTTGAACATAAAACCCACAGGTTTGAATTCAATGAGCTTTGGAAAGAAGGAGACAATTTTTCCCCCCAAAAAGAAAACTTCCAAATAGGAGGGGGTAGGAAAAAAGAATCCCCCTATCTTCCCAAATGTCTTCTCCTCCAGGCTCCTCCACTGGTTCCCCAAGGGGAAGGCTAAGGCAGAGAAATCTCTAGAGCCACAACCAACAAGGCTGCAGTGCAAGGCTGGGTAACGGATGAGGAGGCCAGGGACAGCCTCATGGAAAATGCTTCCATAAATGGGCATGTTTGCCTCAATCTCAGCCCTCCCACAGAAAAGTAATGATAACAAATCCATAACAAATACCTTGTACGGAATACCGCGTCTATTTCAGACATGATAATAAAAAAACATGATGTTTACAAGGCAAGCCCAAAGGCTTCTCAGAAACGGCCCAGTTAGTTCCCATTCTGGACTCTTGGGATGGCAGCCCACCTAAGGTCACTGGTTTCAACTAGATCACCATCCCACCAGGGGACAAATAGCACATTTTATTTTTAAATTTGCAAAAGGTCAGTTTTTGCTTTGTTCAAAGGGATAATGATAAATAGTTAGCGGGAAGCATTTGGTCCCACCAGAAACCTGATTGCAACAAGACGTTTTTGTCCATGGTAAAGAAGAAAATATAACAGGGTCAAAGGTATGAAGTTGGCATCAGGTAGATCTGGTAATGGGTTTAACCACTTTCTGGCTGTGTGACACTGGGCAAGTTACGTAACCTCGCTGGGCCTCGGCTGCCTTATATACTACACAGGCATCATAATTCCTCCCTCATGAAGTTGTTCCAATGATTAAATGAGATATATTAAGTTAAATGCTGCTACAGTGCCTGGCACACATGTGTTCCATCAATGGTAGGGATGGGAAGACATCAAGGAAAGACTGCTTTTTCTCCCAGCAAAATTCAATACACACTGCCATCTAGCAACTTTCAGTTCAGCGTCCTCAAAGTTCCCTTCTTTAAACAATTCTAAAATAGTATCTTTAAGTAAACCAAAGAAACGAAGAAGGCTTCAAAGAAAACAAAACTATGCAAAGCAGTTTACTAACAGCCTCCCTTCCCTTTGCCAAACCCTGAGCTAGTTCCCAATTTAATCTACCAGTTCTCAGTACTGCAGCTACATGCTCCCTGCCTGGGGATTCTAAGCACTTTCTTTTGCTTCTTGACAAGCGTGGCTTTGAACGGTACCTTTCCTGGAGCAGCAAAATCTCCCCCACTGCGGGTCTCTGTGCCGGGAGAAAACTTTCAGCAGACAGTAGCCACGCTTTCTCTCCTCTTGCCCACTTGTTTGGGCGTGAGAATAAAATTTGTCCCGGCAACTGCAGGAAATCCCAGAGTAATCTTACCTAACGCACCTGCACATCATGAACGTAATGGAGACTTTGGGTTCACCTGGGTATCGGGGGCCCCTGGGGTCAACCTGGATGCGATTTTTTTTCTTTTTGAATTTTGAAGGCGTGGGGTCTGGAAGGAAGCTGGACTGTCATAAAACTGGATCGTAACATGCCTTATCTCCCTGGGGTTATCAACACGGACATCCTCTAGACAGGAAAAACACTCCCCTCCCTGCTGAGCCTATGCTCACGTGTTTTTAATCGACTTAACACATTTTCAACACAACGGAGCAACGCATCCAAATCCACCTGCAGCCTCACTTTGCCTGCCTGTGACAGCAAGTGACTTTTCAGTGAAGTTCAGCTGCACTCTTTTTTCATGCCTAGCTGCACCTCTGAGATTTCTAAGAAAGCGAATCTTCTAGATCCGCCTGGAAACAAGAATCATCCAGGACTCTTGGTTTTTTTGTTTTTTTTAAAGACAGTTTTTCTGGTGATTCTAGTTGGGCCCAGGCATTGGCATCTTCAATGAGCACCTCTAAGGTGGTACTTCTCATTGGCAACCTTGGGACGTGCTGATTTGGGGGAATTTGAGGATGATGTAGGCTGACAGAGCAGAGAGAAATGACAAATCTCGGACCCCAACGTCCTCACCATCGTCCTTAAGAGGATGATGACAACAGAGACCCCTAAGCGGTCCCCAGCCCCTGTAGAATCCTCTATAGGACCCTCAGATCCCCCACCCAATCTGCTCCAAGGAAGACCACCCCTACTTACAGATCTCCAACTGGGGGGCTAGCGGAGAGGAAACTGGTTGGAGAGCTCGGATCTGGCACACCTCCCAGGCCGGGGCGTCCAAATCTCCCTGCGTGCTCGGACGCCTCTCTTTATAGCCCAGGAGCGGCCCGCGGGTGGGAGAGGGGAGGCAGCCACGGGGGCGGGGAGGGGGAGGGTCCTTCGCTGCGCCCTCCGCAGCGTCCCCTGCAGGCTCCGAAAAGTGTCGCCGTTGCCCGGGCCCTTGGGCGCACCTGGCGCGGGCGCGCGGAGAAGGGGGCGCAGCGGGGCATGGGGCGCACGGGGGCAGGAGTCTCACCCCAGCCGGGGGCGGTCACCGAGACTCTGGGTCCCTAGAAAAAGGGGTCGAGCAGGCAGCGTCTACAGGGGATGCTTGAGAATTTCTTCCCTGAATCGATTCCAGCCACACGGGCATTAACCTCTTCCTCCCCACGCTGGGACCGTGCTGGGTCTGACTTGACACCTCCCTCTTCCATTTTATTCGCCCCCACCATCTGGAAAGGGGGCCAGCTGTGCTGCGTGGAGGGTGAGCAAAGGGAATTTTTTGAACTTTGCAAAGTGCAAGACAGGAGCGCCCCGAACCTGCACCCCGGCCTTGGCTGGGAATTGCGCAGCATGGGGAAGTTTTTACTTTTCCCAACTTGCCGTCCCACCTCCACCCACACTGCTACAACTCAAACAAAACCAAAAATTAAAAATAATCCAGCTGTTGTTATGTCGGCCCCCGTTCCCTTTCCCCCGTGTACACGCGCTAGCTGCGTGACCTTGGGCGAGTCACTTCGCTGCCCTGAGCTTCAGTGTCGGCAGCTGCAGAACGGGGTGGGCTGGGGTGGGGGCGGTGACAGTCACGTAAATCGCAAGGTGCCTGTGCAGAGAATGTGAGTGCGCACCCAGCGCTCGCAGGTGCCCTTCAACTGCTCCCCCCGCCCCCAAAGGATCCTGGCAGATCCAGAAGAAGTGGCCTAAAATTTCGCTCCCGTCTCTCCCCCTGGCAGTACCACTCCCTTGCCCTGTGCTGGTCCCTGTCCTGTGTGTGTCTCTCTCTCCGGTGCGTCTGACGCTGTCTCTCCATCCCCATCTCTGCCACTCTGACCACTGCTGTCTCTCAATCTACCCTTTGTCTCTGCTATCTCGCTGTCTCTGTCTGTCTCTCGAATCTCGCTCTATCTCTGATCTCTGTGTCTCCCTGGCTCCCCGTCTTCCCCGTCCCTCCGCGCTCTGGGTCCACGCACGCACACACAGGCCATAAAAGGAAGCCGAGGCGATGGGCTGGCCGCGCGCCAGGCCGGGGACCCACGGGCAGCCCGGGCGTCCCTCTCCCCGCGCGGCCCCGGCCGAGGTTCCCGGGCCGGCCGGTCCTCCCTCCCCGGGGCGGGGGGCGCTGGGCGCTGAGCGGGAGACAACCCAAAAAGGGCAGGCGCGGGCTCCCTCCTGCAGGAATCCCAGCGCCGCATACCAGCCGGCCGCCCGCTCCCCCTGACTAAATATGGTGCCGAGCGGGCTCCGGGCGGGCGCGGGGGAGGGCGCCCTGCACCCGCACCGCCCGCCCGCGGGACGGGGACCCCTGTGCGTGGGGCAGGGCCCGAAGGGGACAGCCCCCCGGTACCTCGTGGGTGCCAGCTGCTCCAAGCCAGGGGTTTGCAGAGAGAGTTAAAGTCGGGCAGACCCTGGCCAGGCTGCGTACTGGGCACACGCCCTTATTCAACATCCCCTCGCCTTGCAACCAGGTGTCTCTTGGGGGGGCAGTCTTTATGAGTACCCCCATTTTGCAGGTGAGAAAACTGAGTCCCCGCAGGGGTGAAGGGATTTGCTCACGCTCTCCCAGGGACAGTCATGGACTGGTTGGTGCTGGGACTGGAGCCCACTGATGCCACCATTCGCTTCCAGAGAAGAGACATTAAAGGGAAATGCCCAGATTGGCCTTGAGGCCAGGGGCAGGTCTCTGAGATTAGATGTCTGAGTTTCAGTCTGCCAGTGCCACTTTCTAGCTGTTTGACCATGGGCAAGTAACTTTGCCTCAGTTTCCCTACCTGTAAAATGGGAAGAACATCAGTTACTTCCTGGCTTTCTGTAAGCAGTCCTTGAGATGATCCATGTAAAATGAACATATTTCACTGCTTCACACATTAGCTGCTATTCACACACGCTGCATTTCACACATTAGCTGCTATTACTCTCAGTAAACATGAAACCAAGTAGAGATGCACCAGGCCTTGGGGACATAAAGGTAAGACCCTGTCCTGTCTAGTGTTTGCCTGCAGACTCTCAATCCCCTCTGCAGAGCTCTGCATCCCAGACCCTCTCGGTCCCTTCATCCTTCCAACACTAAACTCACCCAGTTCTTACCCTAGAAAACAGCTGAGCCCAGTCCCCTGTCCCTCAATGGGCCTAAACCAGAGAGTCAAGAACAGCCAGTATTCAGCTGGCTGGGGAAGAGAAGGGCAAGCTCTTCGGAAAATGATGAATGAGCTGCTTCCCACATGCCTTTTAACATCTGCACTGTAAAAGGAGTGGAATTGTCCCTGCGATGATCTGGAGCAGAGAAGTAACGAAAGGGGCGAAACTGAATTCAGTCCATCATCACTATCCAGAGCAGGCCATCGGATACGGCGCTGGCCTCACAATAAGAAGTGGCATTTTTACCAGAGGCATTAACATTGTTACTTCCAATTTTACAAGATTGCATTTAATTCTTTAAAGAACTTGTTGATTATTTCTAAATGAGAATAATCATGTTATTAACAAATAGGGGACTTTGTAACAAACACTTAATTTTTCTACATTGTTACCTAATCCTTATAACAACCCTATCTATGAAGTAGGTACTTTATTTTTTTCCCATTTTGCTGTTGAGAATCCAGATTTGGAAAGGCTAACTAACCCAGCCAAGGTAGAACATGTAGTTAGTAGTCGAGCAGGAGTTCCAACCCCAGCCTATCTGATAGAGTCCATAGTTAGCAGATAGAAGTCTAAGGTTTTAATCCCAGATCTGCCCAGCACCAGCCAAGCATCTTGGAGATTGTCGGTGAACCTCTCTGAGCCTGTTTTCTCAGGGAAAAGCAAGGATGGTCAGACTCTTTGCCTCAACTGCCTCGCTGGGTTGTAAAATATGACAGTACAAATGAAGGCCTTATATAAACCATCCCATACCTTTCTGGTAGACTCGAAGAGGAGGCAGAGACAGCGTGTTCATCTAACAGTCGTTCAGTAGGTATCTGTCCAATGCACGAAGTTCAGACGTTTGAACCTTCAAAAGTGCATTGTTATACTAATTGAATCAGATGTCTCTGTTTTACATTTTGCATGTCTCAAAAGGTCAGTTATTTTAAAATTGGGGGGGAGAGTTACTTTTAAAAATGTCACTTTGACTGAGTGCTGTCAAGTAGTTTTCCTAGGCATGTCTCTTCTGTGAGGAGCCATTTAACGAGAGTTTCCATGAACTCCTGAAACGAGATAGCCGAGGGAAAAATCTCTTTCTTGCAGTCAGTTGTTTTGTTTTCTTTTGGTTTTGTTTTTGTTTTTTTGCTGCTGGCTTCAAAAATCTCCAAAGGGTGATCCCCTCTAGTTTTTAGTAATATCAAAGATTGGGTCCAAGCATGGTTTATTCCCGCATGTGCCCCAGGATTTAATTATTTAAAAGTGTATCAGCCCAAGAGTATTGACTTAGTAGATCTGGCCTAGGGTCTGCCTCCCTGTGGATAAAGGAACATCATTCCTGACCACAAGCACAGTCAGCTCCACCTCTCTTGCGCAAAAGCAGCTTTGTTTCATTCACGAGGCCTCCATGCTTCTCCAAGTGCCGGAGCCACTCACCGCACGATAGCCTGCGATGCTCTCTCTGTCATCGCCCATTTCCAACTCCAGTGTCCCAGTAACTCCAGATTCTCTGCCTCTGTGAAAAAGGGTCCTAAAACTCAATAAAAGCAGTTTTAAAGTTTTTTTTTAAAACCAAACAAACAAACATATTCTTACCATAGGATCCAACACTTCTTGGGATTTACCCAAAGGATTCGAAAGTTTATGTCTGCACACAAACACTTGCACAGGATGTTGATGGCAGCTTTATTCATAATTGCCAAAACTTGAAAGCAACCAAGGTGCCTTTCAGTTAGGTGAATGGGTAAATAACAATGAAATATTAATATTATTCAGTGCTGGAAAGAAATGAGCTATCAAGCCATGAAAAGACAAGAAGGAACCTTAAATGCATGTTTTTAAGTGAAAGAAACCAATCTGAAAAGGCTACATCGGTACGATTCTGACTATACGACATTTTGGAAAAGGCAGGAAGAGGCATAGTGCAGAGGAGTTTTAAGGCCATGAGACTACTCTGTATAATACTGTAACAGTGAATACATGTCACTATACATTTGTCCAAATCCACAGAATGTACACTCCCAGCCTTACGATGGTTCAAATTATTTTTCATTTTTACAATGGTATGAAAGTGATACATATTCAGTAGAAACCATACTTCAAGTACCAACACAACCATTCTGTTTTTCATTTTCAATACAGTATTCAATTAATTACATGAGATAGTCAACACTTTATTATAAAATAGGCTTTGTGTTAGATGATTTTGCCCAACTATAGGCTAATGTAAGTGTTCTGAGCACATTTAAGGTAGGCTAGGTATATTAAATGCATTTTTTACTTACAACATTTTCAACTTACAATGAGTTTCTAGAGATATAACCCCATTCTAAGTTGCAGAGCATCTGTACAAGAGCAAACTCTAATATAACTATGGACTTTGGGTGATGCTGTCTCAACACAGATTCAACCACTAGAACAAACGTGCTACTCTGATGCAGGAATTTGACAGTGGGAAAGGTTATGCATGAGTGAAGAAGGGGGTAGATAGGAGCTGTTCTTATCACTCAATTTAGCTGTGAACCTAAAACTGCTCTAAAAAATAAAGTCTACTTTTAAAAAGGTAGTTTTACTTTGCTTTCAATTTTAAAAAATTCATGAAGACCACACACTCCTCGAACAACGGTTGTTACAAAAATCAAATACCAAGTGGCTGGGAAGCCTTGTCCTAAATGCCTTTAAAGGCATATTCTCACAAATGTTAATCCTTCATGTACACTTGGCTTTAGGTTAAAAGAACACAGTCAGTTTTACATAACCATACAGGCATGTGAATCATATACAAATGTGTTCTTGCACATAATTATAAAGCTATTAGTTTATTCTGTGCAAACATATATGCTAAGCTTAAATTTATCTTCTTCAAAAAACACCTCCATTTCTGCTGAGTTTTTAGATTGCCCAAGTTTTAAATTTCCACCTTTCCTAAATCCCTCTTCAGTTCGCATTCCTATCCTATTTTTATGTAAATCCAAGTTTTCTTTCAAAACTTCTCTAGCATTTCTAGAAGAAAATTTCTCCCAACAACTTGAAGAAACCCACCAGCGATGTACTTAATAACGAGTTTATGAGAGTACTTTGGTCTTCTGTGTTTTTACTTCCTTCCTAGGAACATTTCTACATTTCTCTTCTCTTTCCTTAAGTTTTTTAAATGTCTCAGCGCATCCACCTTTCAAACTACTGGATTATAAATTAATTGGCACTGTTCATAAATCATGAGTATAGAAATTTCAAGAGCAGATTTTTTTTGACTCTTTAAGGACACAAAACCCTCCTTTTTGGATAATCCTAAAAATCTCATTGTTGAGTATTTTGAAAATAGATGGTTTTCTCTTTTCCAAATACAAAAATGTAATACTAAATATGCTTTTCCAAACCACACATGGCCCCAGATTATGTCCCCCGAGAGACTGACACCACTGCTCTATGATGAGTAATTGCTCTGCAGTGATCCTGTCCCTCCACCCTTGCTCCACACCCTCCAAGAACTAAGTTTCTCCATTCTTCTGTTTTGGTGTGTGTCTTTTGATGACAGAACAGTGGTATGAATACCATTTGCACAAAGGTGAGTTGCTTAATTTTTTTTTTATTAAATGATACACTGAAAGTATAAAAGTTGCCTCAGTACAAACAAGTTACAGAATAATACATACGAAAGCACTATGGACTACATGTGACAATTCTGTTTAGCTTCCATTTTGGTTTTATATTAGTATCCAAAATTATAAATTCCAGCATTTTTCCTTAATCTAGTCCTACATGATTAAAATTCCTGAGGTAAACTTAGTGTCCACTGCCGACATCCTTGGATATAAACCAAGTCCCCTGGGAGAATTCAGATATTTATATTCCCACATACAATATAATGGAATTCATAATTGTAATCAGATATTTAAGATTTAAAAATGGAAAATGGTCCCTTATAATACTTCTGCATCTCTATATATAATTTTAAGCCACCACCAGGGCCTCTCAAAATCTTTTGACTTGTTAAGTATGGTTTAAAGGGATTTATTTCATTAATAATTTTCCACATTTAGATAAAAATTATTGGTTAATCTGTAAGGAGTGAACACTGATTAGCATCACCAAATCTAAAATCAAAAGTTTCAACAATTCGCAAAGACAGCACAGAGAATTAACACCATGAAGAGAAAGCCGATTTTGCTGACTACAGCCCTTACCACTCTTCCCTATGGAGACCACTTAGGCTGAATGTTCTCAGTGTACAGGTGGCCCATGCAAAGTTTTATTCTGAAAATATCATGTGACTTTTCAGGAGCTGTCTACTATAATAGTCAGTTGTTTTCAATGAAATGAGTCTGTAGACTCTGCATGATAAAAACTTCTTTAATAAATATCAAAGTAGCATTTTAGAGAGAGCACTGTAATAGCTCTTACTATTTTTCTATCCTAAGAATAAAAATTAACATTTAATAAGACTTCCAGAGCCCAAACAATAGAGGGCTGGCCCTTTCATGGCTCATCTGTAATTGCACAATTGAAGGACACATTGAGGTTAAACAATGCCATCTTTTAAAAGTCACTTTCTGGTATTTCTCCCAAAGCCTGTCTCTTCATGCTTATTTCACATTCTTTATATAATAAAATAAACTCTTTGTTTCACTTACAGCAAAATTAAAAGAAATATTCCGCCCCCCCCCCACCTTTTAATTAAATCTTTCAGTAGAAGCCAAGATGGTCTAAGGGAAGAAAAAGTAGATTGTTACCAAGCTTAAAAGTTCAACTTTAGATAGTACTTCAGATATTTAAACCTAATTATAAATGGTTATCTGAAAAAAGGTACCTTAAAAAAAAATCAAACTTCATGGAATTATAGTTTTTTTCTGGTTTTAATGTTCTTTTAATGTTTTTTTTTAAGACTTGAATGTTCTTACAAATCCACATAATTCCAGCTGAAGAGAAGTTAATTAATGTGCCATGTCAAAGAGCAGAGCATATGATTATAGAGACCTATATATTTTTTAGAGGAATGTACAGGGTACTAAAAAGCTCTTTCATTTCTCACAAACATAAGGACCTTTAAAATACTTCCTAAAAACAATACATTTTCTTTCAAGTCAAATCCAATAAGCTTGATGACAGCTTTTATTCACAAATGCAGTCAAACATGAGGGGCTAAGTGTTCTGCAGAAACTCAAATTTCTACAAAGTACAAATATTAGTGGTAACATTGGGACAATAAATAAGTTACTTAATATACACAATTTTAAGATAAAAGATACCCCAAATGGAAGTGTCATCTCTTTACTGCTTGAGAAATATGAAGATCTTCAGTATTAGTATTTTTCCCCTCCTCCTTTCTTAGGTGATCATCTGAAATAAACAGAAACAAATATCAATAGTTATCCCAAGTCAAAATAGGCAGAGAGGCAGACATATCTACATATATTATATTTTAGGATGTTATATTTTTAGTATTCTATGAATTCTTTAGATGGTTTAGGAGAATGAAAAAGCTCATTATTTTTAAACACTTTTGAAGAAATCAGAAACGTTTAGTATACGGACTCACTCTTAACTACTCAAAAGTATTTGTTGACTTTAAGTGAACAGAGTACAACCTGCAGTAAACCCATGTGTAAGTAGTTACAAATCTATCTCTTACATGTAAGGAATGGAATTTGTAAGAAAGGACAAGGTGTTCAATCAGCATTTTGAGAGTTGCCAAAGCTCTTCAATAAAAACACAACTAAAAAATTTTCAAATAGAAATACTTCCCATCAGCACCCTCTTGTGGCAAGGAGAAAACTGGCATAGTTTATTTACATCTTCCTACCAAAATCATAGTTATTCAAGAAATTGTAAAAAATGTTCTCAGAGGCCAAAAACAAAACAATAAAGCTCCATGAGAGTTGAGAGGAGCTCAGAGCCCTGTGACCACACACTCTGCTCTGGCAATAGCAAAAGTGGGGCCCTAGACACTTCTGCTCAATTTCTTTTGTCATGGGGTAAAGAATAGAGGATAGAAATATTCTACATTAAAAGAACCTTAAAGACTTAATATCCAAATGTAACAAAAATGCGATGCAAAAACTATATTCTTGAAAGCATATTAACCTCCCAAACACTTTTTACAACTGGCAAAACAAAATCTTTCTAGTGACAATTTTGATAACAGGAGAAAAAGAATACAAATTTAGACAAGCTGCTAGAAAAATGCAAATTTTAGCACCAAAAACACCTACTGGATTTTCTAATTCTAAAGACAATTTGATTATACACACAGTTTTATTAGTCTGCAGCAGCTGATTACCCTCGATGCAAATACCACTTTATAGGTCTGGATAACAGACAGAAATTTCTCTTCCTTAATCCTAGGAGACTTTGCAGGACAGAAAAAAATTAACAATTTCCTTAGAACACAATGATTTTAGGTCTTCTAGAAAAGTATTTTAAAAATGATGTCTGTTATGCTTGATAGATGTGAATAAAGTTGAGCCGATGATTGTCTCTATTATAAAAATATGGTCTTTTATTTACAATAAAAATCTTTTATTTATAGTGAAAACTAGTTTGCCTCCAAGATTACAATCACTTATAGGAGCAGCACCAATGAATTCACTATCATTTCAAAGGTGAGCATGCCTCTTCTTTAAACCCTCTTTATTTTTCTGCAGCACTTTGAAAGCTTTGATGAGAGAAGTACTTTCCTCTTGGAATACTTTGAACTTATTTTCAAATAAGAGCTAACTTAGTTTTAGTGTTTGATATTTCAGTTGGATGAGTCATGTAGAGATAAGATACTGCGATCTGAAGAATAATTATTTTAATATCTTCATAACCTTTTCAATGCTGTCAAATAAGAGTTATGTAGCCTTCAGACAGTAAGCTAGAGTTGAGAAAGTAAATGGGATGTCTAAGGGTGCTACTGGAACATGATATAATCTTGGCTGACAATTCCCAAGTCATTGCACAAAGAGGTCACTGTTGTGCCAAGAAAATTTCTGATGATCAAAAAAGTAATTTGCAAAATCACTGTTCTTCCCCCATTAGTTCAGCGGTTATCCTTATTTCTCAGCTTTCTAGAGAGCTTTCCACAGAACAGGCACTCAAAGCTGCTTTATTGACTTGAACTCAACTCTCGTATGTCTCTTGCACTTTATACATAATAGTATCTGTCTGTCTGTCTCTCTTTCTACCTCCTTGTGTTTAGGGCTAGCAATCTCATCTGTGACTTTCACCTCAAAAGAATAGAATTTGAGGCCGGTCACGGTGGCTCACGCCTGTAATCCTAGCACTCTGGGAGGCCGAG
>VBSM01002153.1:12496294-12549733 GCA_008086735.1 Cheirogaleus medius | reverse complement strand
AAAAAAAAAAAAAAAGAATACAACGTCTGATGTCACATTCACTATCTAAAAATTTCCATAAATTTGGGGAACTACACATTCTCCATAGGTGTTTGGACTGAGCCTCAGCACTGAGTGTTGTAGGCCATTGCTTCATAGCCACCTCAAACTCCGTTTGTAATAACGTGGACATGAGCCCTTGTTGGTTAGAGTATATACCCATTCCCACCTTCCGTTTGGGAGTACGTTTTTATGGGTTTTCTGGTCTCTTCTGTCCACTTGATGAGCGGACATTGTGATGAGGGGATAATGTAGTGATGCTACATTATCCTTTAGGGCAGATTCCCATCCCTTTCCTTCTTCTTGGAACAGAATTCCTTTTATGTGGCCTATGTTTGAGAGGGAATTTTTCTAGGAATGCCTCTCCTCATTAGCTGTGAATTTGTCTTGTCCCAATATACCTAGCGCAGTTCCAATTCCTCCAATGAGGAATGAATCTTTGGGGCGGCCAATTTTAGTGCATCCACCAGGAATGCTGTTCCCATTGTACGTTAATGGCCTCGGTGCAATTTGGATAAATGGAGTCAGCCCAGAACTGCTGGGTGTCCCAAACCATTGTCAGGTGGGTGGAGGGTATGCCTAAGTATGCCCTGGTCTGGGTATTCCATAAGGCTTCCCAGAGGCGCCCGTGCCTTCGGGTGGAATTTGTACCATCAGGGGCTTCCAACTGACTCCCATAAATAGTTCTTTAAGGGCAGTGGCAGTGTGGTTGGTGCCAGATAAGGGCATTTAGCCACAAGCACAGGGCTGGTGGTCATTTGGGCAGGTTATGCTGTGACAGTTTACACAGGTGGCAGCTAGGTTTCTTCCATCATACCCAGGACATTAATTGTCTAAGCTTGTCATCACGAATACCTATCGTTATGCAATAGTCTATCTGATGAGACCCCCCTCAATAATCGTCCCAAGGCATTATTTGGTAAACATTCCTGCAGGGCATCATATTTGATGAGAGCCTTATAACAGAGGTACCCTGAAAAGGGGGCAGTTCAGGGAATGTTTAGAGTGGGACTGTTACATTTGGTGGCCTCATACCTAATGATCTATGTCATACCTAATGATGTGGGCTGTGTCGGCAGGGAAATCAGTGAGATTTGCAGGGAACCAGGAGATGTTTTCAGGTTTGAAGAGAGAAGGAGTGTGGGGCAGGCAAACAGAGAAGATTACGGGAAGGAGGGTGAGCAGGTGAAACATTTTTCTAATTTCAACACAGAAATTCGTAAGAGTACTCATTTAGAAATTTATACCAAGGGAGATTCCGTAGATCCCAAATAACCTCTTGGGGGTCTTAGTTAAAGCATTCAGGGTTGTCAACAATATACTCTATAGCAAGTAAGGTGAGAATGAGAGCTATTTTAGGGTTCCTGTGGACTGGCCTGGTCTCATGTCTCTGGAAGAACGTCTACTTTGGTTGTTGCTTTGGAGACCAGCTGAGCCTCGGATGTTTCCTGAAATTGCAGGCAGGTGTTGGAGACTAGACTGGAGGTCCAGGTGTGGTGGGGAACATGGTCAGCCGCTAGTTTTAGGTGTGAGATGTGAATCCAAGAAGCGATTTCTTTTAATTTTGCAGCACAAGAGTTAGTTAAACGAACCCGGTAAAGTCCTTTCCACCGGGGTTGTAAGGAGTCCTTTAGTTGGTGCCTTTTCCAGTAGACAAAGTCACCTGGCTGTACTCCATGATTCTTGGAGTCTTTGGTTCCCAGGAGCTCACTGTGTCAAGGCTCTGTTACCAGCTTTGTATTGTTTGTTAGAGTTGTCGGTAGTCCTTGACAATAATGTAGTGTTTCCCCCCTTAAGTAAGGCCGGCTCGTATAAGCCTTCGTCCAGCCTCCTGGGTCTTCCTGTAATTATTTCATAAGGTGATAGACAAGTGTTCTCCAAAAGGAGTGGATCTAAGGTTAAGCAAGACCAGTGGTAGGGCTTTTGGGCAAGGGAGGTCCAAAGCCTCCATTAACTTAGCTAATTGAGCTTTTGCCATGCCATTTGTCCCCAGAGGATTGGGGATAATAGTCACCATGGAAACGTCGTATGGTGTGCCAGATTCTGCAAACAGACCGAACAACTTGTTCAGTAAACTGAGACTCACAATCACTGTGTAGCTCAGAAGGGATTCCCCAAACTGGAATGATTCTTTCTAACAGTATTTTGCCTACCACTAAGGCAGTAACCCTCCGACAAGGAAATGCTTCTACTCAGTGAGGAAACGTGCAAACCAAGACCAGCGCATATTTGTAACTTTGAGACAGCAGCATCCAGATGAAGTCCGATTGCCATACATCAACTGGTCCTGTAGGCAAAGGAAAATGACCTTGGGAAACATGTGAGGGCTTGCCAGGGTTGTTTTCTGGACACATGGTGCATGGCAAGTACACATTTTGGGCTATTGTGGGGGATGGTTTCCAGAAATATTGTATTCCCCATGATGTCATTTTCTCAGGGGCCCAGTGAGTCATTTCATAAGTGAACTGAAGGAGAAGTAATTGTGCATTTAGGGGAACTATATGTTTCTCGTTAGGACCCAGCCACAATTCTCTATTTGGGTCAAATACACCTCCCTTTTGCTGCCAGATTTGTTTCTCTGGAGGGATTGGTGCTTATTAGTGTTGTAAAAGAATGTTGTTGAGGGTATTGGCAGGATAGAGGGTGTGTTTTCGCGTAGCACAAGCCATCTTCCCTAGGGATCCATTCTTTGCCATAGCATCAGCTAGATTATTGCCTTTGCTTCTTTGGTGGTATATTTTGAGTGCCCAGGGATTTTTATGATTGCAAACTGTTCTGCCATTTGGATTGCCTCTAATAGCTCCAAGACTTGGTGGCTGTTTCCTATAGATTGCCCAGATGAGGTAAGAAACCCTCTCTGTTTCCATAGCATGCCGAAATCATGGGTTATCCATGTGAATATTCGCCACCATTTCTTCAGCCAACCTACAAGCTCTAGAAATGCTATGAATTCTGCCATCTGGCCTGACTTCACTCCTTGGAGCTGGGCACTTTCTATTATATTATGTCTACTACAGTAGTGATGTTGTAGCCTGCTCCAAAATGCCCCTGATCGTCCCTTAAATAAGAGCCATCTGTGAGCCCAATTAATTCAGCATTCTTGATAGGAGTCTCCTGCAACTCTGCCCAAGAGGAGAGTAAGAGGTTAGTAGACAGCAGTCATGTTCTTCCTCTCCTTGCTGGCCCGGAAGAGGGAGCAGGTAGCAGGGCTGAAAGTGTCACAGTGCTTCCAAGTGATGTTGGGACAGGAAGCAGGAGCACCTCCTAGGAGGCGAGGAGGCTGACAGCGTCGTCGTCGTGTTGAGTGAGGGGAGAGTTTAGGAGAGATTCCATAGAATGGGGAGCTGAATGGTGAGTGGGGACGCCAGGACAAATTCCTTAATGGTCTCACCAAAATGGCTGCAGCTGATAATATTAATAGTTTTCATACAAGGCGGGGGTCTTCTCTTGCTACTTGGTCTGTTGGCTGAAATAACCAATTGGCGTGTGATTGTCACTATTTTGAGTTACGGCTCCTAGAGCGTTCCCATTTATTTCATGTACCAAAGGGAAAAACGGAAGGCTATAGTTGGGATGGCCTAAGGCGGGTGCCTGGGTGCGAGCCTGTTTTAAATCCTCTATGTGTTATTTTTCCCTTTCTTGCCAGCAGATTGGGTCTGATTGGGTCTGTTTTAGTTGTTTACATAGGGGATAAGTCATTAACAAGTAATTTGGAATCCAACTTCTGCAATAGCCTGTTGATCCTAAGAACCCTCTTAATTGTCTTTTCGTTTTGGGCAAAGGAAAGGTCATGACAGCAGAGATTCTCTCAGGGTTTATTAGTAGTCCCCGGGGGGGAAATCAGACGTCCTAAATATTTAACTTGGGGGAGACAACATTGCAATTTACCTCTGGACGCTTTGTGTCCCTTCGGAGAAAGCTGTTGCAGCAGATATGTAGTGTCTTCCCTGGATTGTTTCAGGGAGGATGAACACAACAACCCATCATCCACATGTGAATTAGGATAGATCTATTTGGAAAAGCTATATTATCTAAATCTGCTTTTCATATTTGAGAAAAACTGCCCATGCATACTGGCGATCTTCCCAAGTGAAGGCAAAAAGATATTGGCTCCTCTGCTCTGTAGGTTTGCTGAAGAAAGCACTGCATACATCAGTGACAGAGAAGTGACCAGTAGTGATAGAAATATAGGACCAATAACTTAGGTTAGGGACAACAGGCTATGAATTATTATTTTATTTATGGCTCTTAGGTCCTGAATGAACCTTTAGCCTTTTCCATTTGGTTTTCTGACTGGGAAGATTGGTCTATTGCAAGGGCTCGTACAAGGTGTTATAGTCCCTTACCTAAGTAGTCCTGAATGACTGGTTTGCTTCCAGTCATTCAGGGCTTCAGGTCTAAGGGGGTATTGCCTAATATTTGGCAGGGCTTAGACTTATCTGTGGTTATCTCTATAGGAGCTGCTGAATTAATTCTTCTATTCATGGAAGAACTTTCATGTAAGAATCTGATATTTTGGATAAAAAAGACTCTAACTCCCCCTGCTCAGATTCTTGGTTAACGTTAGCAAGAATGACATGACATGTGGGCTTTTGTAAGTCTTTTATGTCTCTCAAGTTGAGAATCATTTCTCCCTTCTGTGAAAACGAGACGTGGGCATTATGGGTCTCTAAGAAATCCCATCCCAGCAGACGCATGGGGCACATCTACTATGAGGAAAATGTGCTGCCCTCTAAGTTCTCCTAATTGAAATAGAAGGGGATTGGATTTAAACACTGTAATTGGGGAGTTGAAAACCCTACCCTTTGAATTTTTGCTTTACCCTGAGGGAGAGGGTTTTTAATCAAGGTAGAGTTGAGGACCAACAGTGTAGTGCTAGTGTGTGCAAGGGCTCTGGTGTCTTCCCCATTTATGGATATTTCTATTTCCCCTAAAGTGTTTGTTAGAAGTAGAGGGAAAACCCTCTGTTCCCTTGGAGCATCCTGATTCTCATGGAGTTCTCTGGGGCCTTCAGCTCTTTGTGCAACCATCCATTTAAGTTTCTTGCAATTCCTCTTAAGATGTCCTTTCTTTTTGCAATAGTAGCAAATCGCTTCCTCTTTGGCTTGTATTGCCAGGGAACAAAACCTTTGTAACCTTCCAACTTGGTTACTAAGTTGCTTTAGTTGTGAACTCATCATCTTAGAGGCTGTTTTCTTTTGCTTCTTAATGATAGTCTGTGATAATTGCTTAGCTAGGGTGGCTGGGTTGCTAGAGGGCAGACAAGCCCAAGCCACATGATTTCTCTTTATCAAGGTCACTCATTCATCATTTAAGCCTTGTGCAAATCCAGAATTTAGTAAAGTGTCACTTTTACCATGCTCAAAGTTTTCAGGAGGTATCACTGAATGTTGTTTGATGTTTTTTCAAATCCGGTATACAAATCAAGTATGGTTTCATTTGGGTATATTTTCTAATACATTGTATTTTATAATACATTGTTGTACCTTTGCCCAATCTATAACATTGGGGAATATTTACGGTAAATTCTCTCCGAGACGATTGCAAAACTCCCTGCATTTTTCTCTCCTGTTTCCATCTATTTTGTCAAAATCTTCTAAAGGCTGCTTCCAATTGCTACCCTAAACCATTCTTCAGCTTGTTTTGGGGGACCAGTAACTCTATTAGTTGACATAGGCCAGAAAACCCTGTATCGTAGGTCTTTAGTATTAATTAGAATTAGGAGCAAAAGGAGAGAGTTTTTGGCACCTTCCTGATTTCAGAAGCAGCTTCTGCTGATGTTTTTAATTCTAAGACAATCTCAAATATTTTCTTATTAACTTCCTGGAGGGAGGCAAGTTTATCATTCCCTCTTTTGGACGATTCCAAGTGCCAGCTATAGCATAACCCCCATTCATTTTTCTTGATTTGGGAGCCTAATTTCTCTAGTTTAGTGTTCAGGAAAACCAATTTTGGAATATTGAAAGTTCCCCATTTTGGAAACCTCAGACCTAGGTCATCCTTAGTAAGATCTTCCCATTTACACAAATACTTGCCATAATTACCGAACATAAAACCAGCTGGAGTGCCCAAAGCGGGCCATTCTCCTTGCCTTTCTTCATTTTTAGAGGTTTGTTTCCCATCTTTCTTTAGAAGAAGGAACTGAACTGTGGCCCAGGGCTTAGTGTAGTGGATCAGAGTGTGCTAATTGTGGATGGGACCCCACAGCGTTTCACCACTGAGTCCTGTCTTCTTATGTGTCTCAGTTTCTCTCTTTGGAGGTCTACTACCTCTGAGAGGGTTCAAAATGCTGAGTGATCAGCTCTGGTGGCCAGGTGCAGTGGCTCGTGCCTGTAATCCTAGCACTCGGGGAGGCTGAGTCAGGAGGATCACTTGAGCTCTGGTGTTCCAGACCAGCCTGAGCAAGAGTGAGACTCTGTCTCTACTAAAAATAGAAAAATCAGCCCGGCATGGTGGCACCACCTGTAGTCCCAGCTACTCAGGAGGCTGAGGTAGGAGGATTGCTTGAGCCCAGGAGTTTGAGGCTGCAGTGAGCTATGATCATACCACTGCACTCTACCAGGACACCAGAGTAAGACCCTGTCTCAAACAAACAAACAACAACAACAACAACAAAAGTGCTGAGTGATCACCTTTTATATGTGTTTTCTGAATGAGCCTCCTTTTAATTAATCTTATGGGGGGGTTCCTTTAGGGCCACTTCATGTCATGGGGAATGACCCCAGACACTCCCACCCAGGTCCCCTGTCACCCAGGGGCACCTTTCGGCTGGGAAGAGTAATACCCTTTCTCTTCGGAGCAGAAGAACTCAGTCTCTCATTTATCTATGGAAAGGACAGTTCAGTCCCTTGCACAATTGCACAGACAAGCCATTTGAGATTAATTTTGAGAGGACAAGGCAATGGAGAAAGCCCTTTAGAATGCACTTTCAAATCAAACCAGGGTCCCAAACAATAGCTTCCTTGGAAAAGAACCAACAGCTCAGAATAAACCATGACCATCAACCAACAGCAGGAGGTCCAGGGCTTGGGAGGAATTACCAGGTTCCACCAGCAGAGAGGCTCGGAGTTGGGGATGGGGTGGTCAATGGGCCCATGCTGGGACCTTAGCTCTGGGTTCAGGTGACTCCTTCAGGGGTCTTGAGTCTTCTCTGAGCACCAGGTTGGGTGCCAGGAATTGTTGATGGAAAAATCTAAACTCTAAAATAATTTAATGAGGTTTATTCTGAGCTGAATGTGTGTGACCACGGCCCAGGGGACAAGTTCTCAAGAGGACATGAGAAAATGTACCTGAGGCAGCTGGATTACAGTTTGGTTTTGTGCATTCATGGGGACAGGAACTACAGGTAAAATCATAAATCAAGACATGGAAGGTATACATTGGTTCAGTCTGAAAAGGCAGGACTTCTCAAAGTGGAAACTCCCAAGTCATATTTAGGTGGGTTTTAGGGACAATTTAGTTGACAATTGGTTGAAGGAGTTAAGCTTTGTCTAAAGACCTAGAGTTAGTGGAAAGGAATGTTTGAGTTAAGATCGGGGGGAGGTCTTCTATCTGTCACTTGATGCAATACCAGGACCAGGTTGGGAAATAAACCATGTTATACTGGGTTAACAAAACACGCATAGTGAGATTTTATCATTTGTAGGCATGACTCACCAGGCTCTTCAAAAGGAATTTGGGCAAAAGAAAAAAGTCAGAATTAAGTCCTCAGGGATCACCAGAGGTCTTTGTTAAAATATGACTCAAGAGTCCCACCTCAAACCTGCTGACTCAGACCTCCAGGCACGTGTATTTTAACATACTACCCCCAGTGATTCTGATACGCAGAAAGGTTGGGCACCACTCATCTTGTTGGCCTTAAGGCTTCTTTACTCCTTCCCCTCCAAGCTCCTGTTGCCAGATGAATACGCACAGAACACATCTTCATGGGTTCCTTGTTGGTAAGGAAACTGTGATTCCACAGAGTGGTTAAAAATTAGGACTCGGAAGTCAATCCTGGGCTTCCACCCTGGCTCCATCCATAACCAGCTACATGGTTTCAAGTGAGGCATTCACTCTGCCCAGGCCTCAGTTTCCTCATCTAAACGATAAGGATTGTATCAGAAGAGGAAGAATGTCCAACACTCAGGGCAGTGCTTGGCCATCAATCAGTGGCAATGGAGGTATGGCTGTTATTGTTGGTGGTTACATTTTACAAACCCTTCAGCTAGACATGGGCAAATTATCAATCTATCTTTGTCCCTGTTTTCTCACCTGTAGAATTGGGATATTAATGTATTTTCCCATAGGACTGTAGTGAGGGTTAAATGGAGTAGAAAGTGTTCACAATGCAGCTAGGCACATAGTAAACATGCAATGAACGTTAATTATTACTATTATTTATTCTTTTCTTTATCATGATGCTTCAGACAAAAGGAATTGCTTAGAATAGCTTGAACATGTTCCATAATTGGCAGCCTCTGGACCTTTTTCTTGGCTGTGCCCTCTGACCAGGACACCATCCCCCATTTCTGTGTGTTAAAGTCTCGATTAGTGTCCCCCAGTCCCAATACCAATGTCTTACCTGCCGATGAAGCTTTCCCTATCCCCCACTTCATTGACCTCTTCATTGCCCCCTGGGGTACTTGTTTCTGAATTGGGGTTGAATTTTTTTTGTCTCTTCTCCCCTTGAAGAAGCACCTCCCTCCACCTAAGAGAATATGTAAGCCAGAGCAGATCCCGGTAGCCATCTGTGACTCTAAAGAGGAGGTCAGGGCCATTATTAGAAGGCACTAGATAAGGCCTGCCTGGACTCAGGGAAAGCAAGCAAGCAACTCCTTTGGAGCCTCCCACTGTGCTGTCGCCATGACTCAGGACAAATGCATTGATAGGGGACCGGCTCCCACTGTTAAATAGCTGCTCATTGTTAGCATCCTGTCCAGGGCGAGATCGTACCACACCAATGGCTTCATTATTGCCTAATGGGGGAGGCCTTGCAGGGCGTTAGCAAGGACAAAGTGTGCTGAGCAGCCTCCCCCACACAGTTACACCAATGGAAACACGATGGGCAGACTGCCACAAAGGCAGGCAGGCACAAAGCACGCACAGGCAGGAACCTTCCCCTTGGGCGAGGTGGTTTGATTCCTTTCTGGGGAGGCAGATGAAACTCACCCCCTCATCAGAACCCACAACCTCCCCAGTCTTCATTTGCAAATTAGGCATCTTCTTTAGGTAAGAAGTTGCCCGGGCTAGCATGCCATTGCCTCAGCCTAGCTCACAGCAACCTCAAACTCCTGGGCTCAAGCGATCCTCCTGCCTCAGCCTCCCGAGTAGCTGGGACTACAGATGCATGCCACCACACCCTGCTAATTTTTCTATTTTTAGTAGAGATAGGGTCTCGCTCTTGCTCAGGCTGGTCTTGAACTCCTGAGCTCAAGCAATCCTCCCATCTCAGCCTCCCAGAGTGCTAGGATTACAGGCGTGAGCCACCGCGCCTGGCCAAGAAGTGCTTCTTTAGAGCACTTTGTGAGCTCTCATTAATTTCTGGACTAAAATGAACAGTAGCTACTGTCCTTCCAGGGCCTGCCGGATGCCAGGCCCATCACAAGTGTGTCCCAGTGAATTTCCACTGTAGAACAAGAGAAGTGTAGCTGTCCTACTGATAATCTTCAAGTCTTTGCTCAAATTTCACCTTTTCAGGGAGCTCTACCCTGACACTCTGCTTGAAACTGCAACCCTTCCTCACCCCCACCCCACATTCCCAGGATCCCTTCACAGCCCTTACCACCTAACATGCTGGATGATTTACTTATTAAATGTATCTTTTTGTTGTCAGACATTCCCCCTCCCTCCACAAGGAGGTACTTTCAAGAGGGAGAGGATCCTTGTCACTTACACCCATGGGTGAATCCCTAGGGCTACTGTAACAGAGGGAACAGCCTGAAAAAGGGTAAAATGTCTTGCGAGAGGTCTCTTTAAAACTCCCCGCCACTCTTTTGGAAATTAAAGCCTGAATCCCTGCCCAAGGCCAGTAATCAGAGGGGCAGGGGAGTGTCCTTTGTTCTTTGTACCACAAGAGATGGCTCAGTGGAATTGTCCAGGCAGAGGTCATGAGATTGTCTTTGCCAGAGATGGGGTCTATTAGGACCGTCAACTATATTTAGGCAGCGACAGCCCTAAGCTGAAAGCTCCTTTTAAAAGCTCTGTATTTCTGCTTATGGGTAGGACTGTGGTACTTTGAGATGTGAGTCTGCCACACTCCTCATTTGCCCATGAATTAATAAACTTCTCTTTCCTTTTCCTCAAACCACTTGTCCTCATTGTTCTGACGTGGCCCCAGCGACAAGTGTCGAACTTTCAATAACACTACAACAGAGCAGGCCATTAATACACTGAACAATATATCAATCATATGTCTGCATTCATCTAACCAGTCTCTTACTGATGGACACTCAGGTCGTTGCCAAGTTTTTGCTAGTATAAACATACTATGGTCAACATCCTCGGACAAACATCTTTGCATTATTTGTGTTTATATTGTAGGATCGATTCTTAAATACCTATAGAATTGCTAAGTCAAAGGGTATAAGCAGTTTAAATTTTAATAAATACTGCCAAACAACTCTTCCAAAAAAACTGTATCCATTTATACTCCCACCAATGGTAAATGAGAAGGTTCAATAAGGATTGGTGAAATTTGGGTAGGGCTGGGGAGAGTCCCAACTCTTCTGTGCTGCTGAGCTGCTGATATTTGCAACTGTAGATTTATAGTGCTGAAGAGGACATAAAAGTTCATGTTGTCCAACTCCCCTCCCAAGGCAGCAATCCCCTGTGACATAGCCTTATTTTAAATTCTTCTCTTATTAGGAACTGGGGCCAAACTCCTTGTGTAACAGAAGTAAAGGCTTGAAAAAGGGCAAGATGTATTACAAGATCAATGTAATCTTTAACACCCACCAACTCTTTTTTTTTTTTTTTTTGAGACAGAGTCTCACTCTGTTGCCTGGGCTAGAGTGAGTGCCGTGGCGTCAGCCTAGCTCACAGCAACCTCAAACTCCTGGGCTCAAGCAATCCTTCTGCCTCAGCCTCCCGAGTAGCTGGGACTACAAGCATGTGCCACCATGCCCGGCTAATTTTTTCTATATATTTTTAGTTGACCAATTAATTTCTTTCTATTTTTAGTAGAGATGGGGTCTTGCTCTTGCTCAGGCTGGTTTCGAACTCCTGACCTTGAGCAATCTGCCCACCTCAGCCTCCCAGAGTGCTAGGATTACAGGCGTGAGCCACCGCGCCCGGCCAGCACCAACTCTTTTTGAGAATTAAAACCTGCATCCCTGCCCATGGCCAGCGATCAGAGGGTGAGGGGAGGGTCCTTTGCTCTTTGTACCATAGGAAATGGCTCAAGAGAATTTTCCATGCAGAAGTCAACAGATTGTCTTCACCGAAGATGTTGTAGCTAAACAGCAATAGCCCAAAGCTGAAAACTCCCTTTAAAAGCTTTGCATTTCTGCTTATAGATAGGATGGCAGCCTTTTAAGATGAGAGTCTACAATCCTCCTCATTTGCCAGCAAATTAATAAACTTCTCTTTCCTTGCCCTCAGACTGCTTGTCCCTATTCTTCATTTGTCCACGAGAAGAGGTCCTGAACTTCTGGTAACAGAATTTGGTGGCCCTGGTGGAACAGTACCCCGGGACTGCTGCCATGGCTGGAAGAAGTGGGGGGCAGCCCCGGGTCAAGCCAGAGGTCTTTCCCAGTAAAGTGGCATCTTGTCGGGGTGAGAGAGTAAGCGACCACCCCAGCAGCTGCTGGAGGCTGCTTACCTCCAGGGAACTCCTGTCTCTGTCTCTCTGAATTAGATGCAGCTCTGATCAACCTGAACTTTTTTGAGGAAAAGGAAGTTGGGAAATGTCGTGTGATGCCTTGGCCATTTTTGATAAGTTCCCAAATGTGCACGCCAAGACCCTGGATTCCACCCTTTTGGGGAAGGAACCTTCTAGCCCAGTGGCAAGGCATGCATTTGTAGGCGCCATTTGGGGGAGGAGGTCACGGCTGAGCGGAACTGGGGAATTCATTCCCTTATGGATTAGGAGATGTTGGTTCTCGTGTGAGAATTTAGTTCTCGTATGTGCATTTCCCTCTCGTCTGGTAAGGCGTTGGCATTACGATGATTTGCACTGGGTATTCCCTGTATTGTTTACTCGTCATTTGTGCTTGTTGTCAACAAGGGAGGCTCTGTTTCTATTCCATCTGAAAGCCCCTCGGGGAGAATCTTGGCTGAATGGCCAACTCATAGCTGCAAGTCTATGTCTAAAAGAGAACGGTGGTGTTGTAGTCCAACGCACATGCTGGAGTGTGAGAAGTGGCCACTGAATGGAACCTTAAATGATTACGCTATCTTAGAGCTGGAATTATTTTGTTGAAGTTCAGGTAAATGGGACAAGATCCCGTATGTATGATCTTTTATGCAATTGCATAACAAAGAGGCTGAGAGGCCTTGGAATGAAACTGGGGAGGGACTAGCCAGGTTGGATATCATGAACCCGCTCCCCTGCTGCCAGCTCCCCTCCCCACCCGCCGTGGAAGGCTCTATGGGCTCCGCCACGCTGGAGTTCATGCTGCTGGGCCCTGATGCTGTGGTCACAGAGCACATTAATGGGATCAGCTTTCCTCCCACGGCCACCAGAGCCCTGCCACCAGCCTGGGAAATGGCCCCACGAGGAGCTATCACTGGGGCAACTGCCGCTGCCTCCACCCACCACTGCCTTGGCACCATGAGAGAGGATGCGGAGGATGGGACTGGAACCCATTCAATTCTTCAGTCGGTCTGTGGGCAGAAGTGGCCTGGGGCCTCCCCCTTTGCCACCCCTCCCCCCCGCACATGGTGCTCTGCGAGCCAGGCAGGGAGTGGCAGGGGGCAGGGGCAAGGCAGCGGTAGCTGAGGAACTCATCCCCGTGGGCCAAGGAGGTGAGCCCCAGAGAGCCGCCCCCAGAGCTGGAGCTACTCCTGCTGCGGCCCCGCTGCCAACTCTGGTGGCCCCGGGCAAGCAGTGGGAGCACCAGGAGCTATTCCAGAAGCGCCAGAAGCGCCAGAAGCTCACCTCTCATGGCGCTGCCCGGCTCCGGCCGGATGCGTGCCAGGGCCCGGTGAAGCACACGGGAGGACACTGCCACTGCAGAGCAGTTTGCTTTGAAGTTTGGGCCTCAGCAGACTCGCACATCATTGCAGCATTTGCAAGAAGCAGCTACCACAGAGTGAATAAGGCCGTGTGGGCCTATGGGACCCTGGGATGTGCAGAAGGAATTTAAATTCCCCAGACCAATGAGTGTAGATTCGTGCAGGATCCATGTGCCGTTAACGATATTGTGTAGGTGACTGTGAATGGTTCTCAGTCGCATTCGAATGGCAGGATCCGGGACTAGGGTGGCTTGCGGTGCTGCTGGACGGTGTTGCCTCCGGGCTGTGAAAGGCTGTCTTGCCTGCCCTGTTTGGCGAGGGCTTGTGTGTGGGGACTTGCAGAACCTACAATTGGACAGATTTGCAAATAGCAGGTTACTCATCTGGGATTCCAAATTAGCAAGGGAACCCACAACAGCTGCGCCGGTTCCTAGGCATGGCAGGGTTCTGTCGCATCTGGGCCTCGAGCTTTGGAATAATAGCAAAGCCCTTCCTTGTACAAGGCCCTTAAAGGAACAGAGGTAGAGACCCTGATCTGGACCACAGACTGTCAAAATGTCTTTAAAAAAAAATGAAGGCAGAGCCTTCTGACTGCCCCTGCTTTGGGGTTGCCTGACTCGCAGAAAGAATTTGAATTATGTGTTCGTGAAAAACAAGGATGAGTCTTGGCGTCTCGTTAACAGTACAGAAGCAGGACGACATCCCACGGCCAGTGGCATACTCGTCCAAGCCCCTGGGCAGTCTGCGAGAGGACGGCCTCCTTGCCTCAGCCAGTAGCAGCTGCTCATGAGTTGTCACTAAAGGCTGTGTCTACTCTCAGTCCTGCCACCCGTTACCAGCCAAAGAGAAGGAGCATCTGCAGCGTGACTGTTCAGAGGTCCTGGAGACCGTCCATGCTAGCAGCATGCATCTGTCAGGTCGGCCGATGCCACAGCCACGCTGGGATATTTTCACCAACGGGAGCAGTTTTATAGACGATGGACAATGAAGGGCTGGATATGTGGTGGCCATGGAATGACGGGTACTGCACACAGTGGCACTGCCACCGGGCACTTCCACCTGGAAAGCCGAGCTGATTGCTTGACCAGCGCTCTCCAGTTATCCAGAGGAGGGGGAAAAAAACGCTGAGTAGAGGCTTATCCTACCTGAATGGAGAGTGCCTGAAGCTACCAGAACCCTTCTGAAGGAACACATTCTGAGGTCCTTGCCCCAGTTGGAGACAGCCCTCCACCCCTGTAAACCAGGAGGCTGGGTGCTGCCTAAAGCCTGGAAAGAACAAGGACCCGAACAGCCACTGGCAGAGAGGTGGAAGGGACCCTATGAAGTGCCCCTAACAACTCACACCTCACTGAAATTGTCAGGAGTAAAGCCTGGGGTCCATCACCCCAGAGTAAAGAGGTGGCCCACGGAGGAAGAGGACCCAGGCCCCCAGGGGATGGGCCAGCCTTTGGGCGATCTAAAGTATCTGTTTAAGAAGAAGGAAAAATGAAAATGCTGGTGTTCTTTTTGCTATTCTTTCTTTGGTTATTTGTTCTGTCTCTTGGACGGAGACCCAGCTCCTTAGCGAGGATCTCCTCTTCGGCTGAACTGTCTCGCTGCTGGGTTTGTCACTTCCCTGGATATCATTTGCCTTCCTACACTCTGAATTTGCAGAAACCGGTCTCTCAGATCACCTACAGGGTGCGACTAATAGCTCTGTACCCAGAGGTCCCACGTTTCTTTCTTGCCCAGCCCTGTATCAGACAGTAGATACAAGGTGACATTTTGGCAATGAGGACCCACAGTCCTACCGGTGTCTTAGAGACCAAGCGGGATAAAGTCTCTCTTACCAGGCATCTTGTCAATCCTCACCATTGTAGTTGTTGCTTATGCCCCCTTTCACCTGGTAATCTATTGCATTCTTTATTTTTGTAAATCTGCCAAAGCTTTGAAATGGTATAAATAAGTATAAACCTTCCATCTAAAACATCGCCCCAATTCAGCAGGAAATAGTTTGATGATGACGTCGCCCATCCTCTTGTAGATATAAAAGGTTAACGTTGACAGGGGGAGTATGTAACAGAAGGAAGGGCTAAAAGGGCAAAATGTATGACAAGTTGTCTTTTTAACACTCCCCCCAACTCTTTTTGGGAATTAAAGCCTGCATTCCTGCCTGGGGCCAGTGATCAGAGGGGCAGGGGAGTGTCCTTTGCTCTTTGTTCCACAGGAGATGGCTCAACAGAATTGTCCAGGCAGAAGTGATGAGATTGTTAAACAGCAATAGCTCGAAGCTGAAAACTCCCTTTATAAGCTCTGTAATTCTGCCTATAGATAGGATGGTGGCCCTTTAAGACGAGAGTCTACCATCTTCCTCCTTTGCCGGAAAATTAATAAACTTCTCTTTCCTTTCCCTCAAACTGCTTGCCCTCATTCAGCCTCGGGGACAAGTACTGAACTTCTGGTAACTTTTGGTAACACTTGTCTGTGATTTTCAGAATAAACCACTACTGACAGGATCTTACCACTTCCAGTAAGTGACGTGATCATCACCCGATCAAAATCTACCTTCCTGAAACCCCACTCCACCTCTCCTGGCTCCATTCTCAGAAGCAATACAAAGGGCTAATCCTTTTCCACATGACAGCCTTTAAAATATTGAATATTTGAAGACACTATTCTATCTCTGAGTCTCCTTCAGGGTAAACCTCCCCAGCTGCGGCCAGACACAGCCCCTGGGGATCAAGGTGCTGACCCGGAGGCTCTCTGCTCAGTGGCCCGGCATAAGAGCTTTAGGGTCCCCCAGGCTTGGCTTGAAGTCCCTGCTCCCACACTTGCTGTCTGACCTTGGCCAAGTCACTTCTCAGACTCTGGTTTCCTCCCTTGTATAAACCATATAACAATAGTACCTACGTCACAGGGCTGCTGGTTGGGCCACATGAAGACTTTTTTGTAGGCTCCTTCCTCCATATGAAAAATGTTTTTTAAAATTATATTTTATGGCTGGGTGTGGTGGCTGTCCTGTAACCCTAGCACTCTGGAAAGCCAAGGTGGGAGGATCACTTCAGGTCAGGAGTTTGAGACCAGCCTGAGCAAGAACAAGACCCCATCTCTACTAAAAATAGAAAAAATTAGCCGGGCAACTAAAAATAGAAAAAAATTAGCCAGGTGTGGTAGTGAGTGCCTGTAGTCCCAACTACTAGGGAGGCTGAGGCAGGAGGATCGCTTGAGCCCAGGTGTTTGAGGTTGCTGTGAGCTAGGCTGACACCACTGCACTCTAGTCCAGGCAGCAGAGCAAGACTCTGTCTCCAAAATATATATATATATGTATATATATATATATATATTTACACTTGATCTTAGCCAAAAGGCCGAGAAGCGATATATATATATATATATATATTTATGACTACATTGGTGTAAAGATGAATATAATAAAGGAAGGGTTATATATTTTTTCTTCTGATTTCAAAAGAATTAAAACATTTTCATGGGGCCCTACAGACTTTGTGGTCCTTAGGCACTGAGCTTCCTATAACTGATAGATACATGAGCCCTGGTTGCAGGGAGGAGTGGAAAAGAGAAAATGTGCCATATATGTAAAGTGCTTAGCACAGCGCAGAGCCTGGCTCTTTGTAACTTAATAGATGATGATCAAAAATAAAGAAGGGCTGTGGAGAGACCAGAGTGCAACACAGGAGCATTCCCCGAAGAGATCTCTTTATCACCTCCACTGGGACCTGCAGACTCAGATTCACCTGAACGCAAGGAACACAATTACTGCATCCACATTTTCTCATCATGCCCAACGAGTCTCATGAGAGATTGTGCCAAGAAGTCACACGGTTTATGGCATTTATTTTGGGAAGAGAGGAAATATTCATTTAGGGACATATGCATGAAGGATTCTGGAAGGATAAATAATAGCAGTTACCTATTGGGAAAGAAGGTTTGGGAACATGTGAATGGGCACAGGAGTGGGAGACTTTCCATGGATGCCTTCTTAGAGTTTTGATGTTTGAACAATGGCAATATAGTACTGATTTTAAAAGTCTTAATTTTTATTTTAAAAACATATGCATGTGGTTAAAAAAAAATTTTAATTGTTCAAGACGATGAGAAGCAAATCTTTTTCTTACACCCAAGGAGTATCTAATAAGAAGATCTACCATCTCACAAAAGATATAGAAAACCTCAATGGAAAATATTATAAACCTTTATTGGGAGACATTAAAGAAGACCCAAATAAATGGAGAGATGTACTATATTCATTGACTAGAAAAGATTCAGGATTGGAAGGTGTCAACTCTTCTTGCATTGATTTATAGATCCAATGCAATCTCAATCAAAATCTCACTTCTTATTAATTTTTTTTTTTGTAGAACTTCTCAATCTGATTCCAAAATTGATATGGGAATGACAAGGAGCAAAATTAGCCAGGACACTTTTGGAAGAAAAAAAAAACAACTGAAATGCGAAGATTTGCTTTACTGGGTATCAAAACTTATCATGAGACTAAAGTTGTTAAGACTTAAGTAAGACACAAAGAGCACAGCAATAAAGGAATAGTTTGTTACATTAAACTGAACTAAATTTAGAAACTTCTTCAAAAGAAGGTTTTACAAAAAGAAAACCACAGTCGCAGAAGATATTCCCAATACATGTAAGTGATAAAGCATTTGTACCTAGACCAAATAAGAAACTCCTTGATGTCATTAAGAAAAAGACAGATAGTGCTAGAAACATAGGAAAGGACTTTAACACGCCCTTTCAAAAAGAAGGAAATTGGTATGGCCAGTAAACATACAAAAAAGTGCTCAGCTTCATTTGTAGTCAGGGAAATGCAAACTAAAACCACAATCAGATACCACTACAGAGTCTGCATATATTATGCACTTTTTCTGAATGTTATATTTTGCCATGAGCTTGCATTTTAAAAATTTATACATGCACCAGGTTAAAAAAATTCAAAGAAAACAAATGGGTAAAAAATAGGTCTCCCTACCACTGGACTTCCGAATTGCTCCTACCAGTCACCTACTGTTACTAGTGTTGGGTAATACCTTTCAAAGGTCATCTCCTGCTTGCAATAGCATCTGTACGTACACAGATGCCTTTCCTCGGATAATCAGTAGCATACCTATATCACTTAGGGCTTGACTGGGGAAGCAGAACCTTTATGAGTCCTTATTGCTAATAGTGAGGGACTTATTACTGAGATCTCACACAGCTGTGGGAGCTGGTGGAAAAGTCTATGGAAGACTGTTACCTCTGCATGTGATCTTGGGCTTAATGTTGCTGTAGGTCAGCAAAGGCTGCAGCTGGGGAGAAAAAAAAGCTAGATATGCAGTCAGGGGAGAGGGAGGATACACTGGAACCCACATCTGTTTTTGATGTCTTTTTTTATGATAGCCATTCTAGCACATCTGGGTAATAGCTCATTGTGGCTTCATGAAATATTTTAAAGGAAGTTAGAGAAATCGTGACTTAGTACTTTTTTTTTTTTTTAAAGACAGGATCTCACTCTATTGCCCGGGCTAGCGTGCCATGGCATCAGCCTAGCTCACAGCAACCTCCAACTCCTGGGCTCAAGCAATCCTATTGCCTCAGCCTCCCGAGTAGCTGGGACTATAGGCACGCACCACCATGCTCTGCTAAGTATTTTTTTATTTTTGTTTTTTGTAGAGACAAGGTCTTGCTATTGCCTGGGCTAGTCTCAAACTCCTAGCGTCAAGCCTCCCAGAGAATAAGAATAGACATATAAACCAGTTAAATAGAACTGAGAATCATAAATAACCCCATACATCTAGATCAACTGGTTTTTGACATAGATGCCAAGACCATTCAATGGCAGAAAAAAATAGTCTTTTCAACAAATGGTCCTGGTATCCCTGATACTCATGTGCAAAAGAATGAAGTTGGACCCTACCCTCACAATTAACTCAAAATGTATCAATGACTTAAATGTAAGAGCGAAAACTATAAAACTATTAGAAGAAAACACAGAGATGAATCTTCATAATCCTAGATTTGTCAATGGATTCTTATATATGACACCAAAAGCACAAGCAACAAAAGAAAAATAGACAAATTGGGCTTCATCAAATTAAAAACTCTTGTGAATCAAAGGACATTATCAAGAAAGCAAAAAGACAACCTATAAAATGGGAGAAAATATTTGAAAATCATATATCTTATAAAAGCAATGTTTTAACCCAATTAAAACATGGACAAAGGATTTGAATAGACATTCCTCCAAAGAAGATGAACAAATGGCCAACAGACACATGAAAAGCTGTTCAACATCTCATTAGGGAAATACAGGTAAAAACCACAATGAGGTACCACTTCACACACACAGCTACAGTTAAAAAAAACCTCAAAAAGTAACAAGTGTTGGCGAGGATGTGGATAAAATGGAGCCCTTGTGTATTCCTGGGGGGAATGTAAAATGGTCCAGCTACTGGGGAAAACTGCTGGACAGTTCCCGGAAAAGTTAAACATAGAATTGCCATATGTCTCAGTAATTCTACTTCTAGGTATATTCCTAAAATAATTCAAAACAGGTACTCAAATAGGTACATGTACACATATGTTGATAGCAAGCACTATTCACAATAGCCAAAAGGTGGAAACAGTCAGAATGTCGATCAACTGATGAATGGGTAAACAAACTGTGACATACCCATACGATGAAACATTATTCAGCCATAAAAGGACACATGCTACAATGTGGATGAACCTCAAACGTTATACCAAGTGAAGGAAGCCAGGCAAAAGGTCACATATTGTGTAATTCCATTGATAGTTGATTCTTGTTGTTCATAGTTATTATAATGTGATCTGTAAAGTCATAGTGAACACTGAATTAGCAAACACTGAACCCTTGCTCCTAGGGGAAAGTCAGTTCCTGCAAACCTCTGGACCTCACATTTTCATCAACTGATCAACACATAACCTGTTTTACGTGTGTTTTCTGTTTAAAGACACCCTCTTTAACATATACTGTTGATTTGAGTATCATTGAACTCTTGACCAACAACACGATAATTCATGCCTGAATAAGCTTGACACATGTATTTTCTTAGGAACACTAGGCAGCACTATGCTTGGTGGCCATTTTAAACAGCAAAATCAACAATAAAAAAGGACAAGAAATTTGAAAGGTATAGCACAAAAAATACTGAAAAAAGGACACTTACTTACAGCAGGAGAGCTAAAACAAGAAGGCAGAGCGTTGCCTCGTTCAGTCTCAGGTGGGAACCTGCGTGTTGAGCAACTCAGACCTTCAGTGCATTCTGTGTATCTCCATGAATTCCCATGGAAGCACCTTGACTATGGACTTTGAAATTACAGGTAAGTTTTAGTGAGAAGGCAAATTTGGAAATATGGAATCTGAACACACTGTATTGAGAAAGGAAGGCATATGAAATATCTGGAATAGATTACAGAGACAGAACACAGATTGATGGGTGCCAGAGGCAGGGGGCAGAGGAAAGTGGGAAGCAGCTGCTTCTGGGTACAGGGTTTCCTTTTGGGGTGATGACAGTGTTTGGGAACTAAATAGAGGTAGTGGTTATACAACATTGTGAATGTACTAAATACCCGGGAATTGTTCACTTTAAATTGGTTAGTTTTATGTTTCTGTGAATTTCACCTAAAAAGAATATGACATGTGTCACTTCCAAGCTGGAGCATTTAATGGCCAATGTGGGACCGTCCAAACCCCTCTTTTTTCTAGGTATGGGGTCATCGGCCTTTCAGATCATGGCTTCTCCATCAGACTGAGTAAATATATAATCCACAAGGACATGAACTTGAGCAAACATTACACTTGAGTTGTTTTATTCTGTGATTGAAGGATTTTGTTATTGCAGCATAATTTGGTTTATCTTGGCTATTTCAGACATCTTGGCGTGACTGTCATCACTGTGGGAGCTACAGTGGGAGTGGGAGCTTGGGAATGTCACCATTCCTAAGTACACTGTCACTTAATCCTCCTATCGTCTGGTCAACTACTTACTCCCTCCTCTGCCGTGCCCCTTTCCACATCTGGACTCTCTCTGATTCATTTTCTCTGGAGAGTCATTCATTTAGACTGTCTTATGCTGTGGATGGAGAGATATAGTCACTTGCTCCATGGGGTGGGAGGAGTCTAACTTTTCCTAAAACTGACTTCCAAACAGTCCTTCTATTTTCAGTTCCAACTCACTGAAGCCTCCATGCTACGGTCTGAATGTTTGCCTCCCCCCCAAATTCCTATGTTGAAATCCTAACCCCAAAAGTTATGGTATTAGGAGGTGGGGCCTTTGGCAGGTGATTAGGTTGTGGGTATGGAGTTCTCATGATTGGGATCAGTGCCCTTATAAAAGGGACCCCAGAGAGATCCCTCACTCCTCACCTTGTGAGGATGCAGTGAAAAGACAGCCATCTGGGAAGCAGGTCCTTTCCAGAAACCCCTATCTACCAGCACCTTGATCTTGGACTTCCCAGCCTCCAGAGCAGTGAGAAGTAAATTTCTGTTGTTTATAAGCCACCCACCGTCCGGTAGTGGTGATAGCAGCCATATGTTTTGTTATAGACACTCTGTATGTAACTGACGTTTTCAGTTTCTCAGACCCCTCTGGCTTCTATGGTGGGAATTAGCTTGACTCTCCCTAGCCTCCATCTCTGTATTCTGCTAATGCACTTACCACTTGCTTGCCGTCTTCTACAATTGTATTGACATCCTTTGTCTGATGTCGTTTCATCTCCCATTCTCCTTTTCTTCACTAACTTAAAGCTTTCAAAACTCTCTGATGGTCATTTCTGGGAGGTTATGGGAGGGAATGGTGACAAAGTGTGTCCCATCTGCCATGACTAACCGGGGCCATGAGCGTTTCCTGTTTGTCTGGTGTAGATTGGCATCACCATTTCTAATGCGTGTAGTGACCCACTCTGTGGATATATTAATGCCATATCTAACTTAAGCACAGCAATTCATAATTAACTTGTTTCCTAGTAAAATGTGTATCTTTCTGACATTTAGGTCTATAACTGCTCAATGTAAAGACATATAACAAAACCCTGCTGCGAGATATAGCTGCTACTTACTTCATTCTTCAATCCTATCCTAAAAAGTCTCAGTACGCTACAAAATTGAGTTTACCCCCCTGCGTTAACATGTGAATGTCACTGTGTTCATTTACAATCTGTCTTTTCACATAAAGACATTTGAAATCATATGTATTATTCCCAACCCACTCTCCTGTCTTTTTTATTTCCTTATAATTGCTGGGCAACTCCTCTGCGGTCTTTCTAGTGTTAAAAATTTGGATTTCGGAGTCAGAGGGACCTGGAGGTTTGAGACCTGATGCCTCTTACTGGCCGTGTGGCATTAGTGCAACTGGGTCTCAGCTTCCTCATCTGTGAAATGGGGATAATAACATCCCTGCCACAAAGGGTTATTGTAGGATGTAAAATAACAACACAGAACATGAAGTGGGTATGCAGTCAATGCTACTTATTATCATGAACTGTTGTTTGTCTGGGGGTCACCCTTGTTGCCTTGCATAACACCTATCTGGTGGTTTTTCTCTGACCCCCTCAGGTCTTGTCGGGCTGGTAAATTTCCTCCCAGAGAAGCTTTGCATGCTCCTGGTTAGATGTCCTGTTTCCCTCTCTTGGAACCCAATGTGTTTATAAAGTCAGGACTGTGTAGTTTGATTTTACTCTAATGTTATCTTATTTTCTCTAGCTTGTAAACTCTTGGCTGCTTGTATCACCCTGTTTTTTTTTTTTTTAGCAGCTTATCTGGGTTGTCTGAAAAGAACTGGCTGAGGCAGTGGTTGCGTGAGGCTTTTGCAGAACTAGGAACTGGCAGAACTTGAAGGTGAGAATTTGGGCTGGGCAGGCAAAGGGCAGCAGAGCAAAGCTACGCAGAGGATGGAAGCCCAAGCCCAAGCCCTAGCACTATCATGGCAGTTAGTTCTCCTTGGGTAAAAAGTCTCAGCAAGTCTGAATTGGTGGTCTCCTGTACATAGAAAGTCCATGGGTAGGGCTGGAACGAGAATGCAGGCAAAGTCATCGGGCCTCTGTTCCTTTCCGTCTCTCGGCTCCTGCTTGCTCTATGTTGGCCCAAGAGGGTAGATGCCGCTCCGGGACCTACGTCCTCTCAGACTTCCGGTCCTGTGGGGAGGGAGAGAAGATAGTCAGAAACAAGATTCTCTTTCCCCAAATACTTAGCCCAAATTTCACTGTGCCTCTTGGGATGTGATTGGGTCACATGCTCCTTGCTGAACCAATCCTTGTGTCCAGATGAATGCAACGCACCCGCCCACCGGCTGAGGCTGGGGACGCATGCTTGACACTGGGCCAGGACTGGGGCATGGCCTTTCAAAAATGTAAGTCCGATCGTGTCACTTCGCAACTGAAATTCCTGTCTAGCAATGATCCTCGGTCAGGTAGAGTTTGCCCTCCACAGAACATTTGGCAATGCAGGGAGACAGTTTTGGTTGTCGCAATGGGAGGGTGTGTGTGTGCTACTGGCATCTAGCAGGTTGAGGCTAGGAATGATGCTAAACATCTACAGTGCACAGGACAGCCTCCAAAGCAAAGAATTACCTGGACCGAAATGTCAGTAGGGTGGAGGATGAGAAACTCTGCCGTACAGAATCCCCGCTGTCTTTAGAATAAAATTCAGGCTCCACAGCACAGCCTACGATGCCCCAGATTATTCAAGCACCCTTCAAGTCTCCCTGTGGACACGTGTCTTCATTTCTCTCGAGGAGGTATCTTGGCGTGGGTTGGATGCTAAGTCCACGTGAAAATGGATCCTCTTAAAGCCGTCCGTGCCAGCAGCGCCTATGCTGTGAAGAGTATTACTAACCCGAATCCACTCAAGCCTTTAGAGCTAAAGTTTACAGAAAACTCAGAGAGCAGAGGAACAAATAAAAGCATACCAAAGAAGAAACAAACGGAGACATATAGAATGTGGGGAATTTTACTGTGTAATTGGCTTGGTCTCTTCAATAAGACAATATTGAAGAAAGAAAAGAAAGAAAGAAAAAGAAAGATAGGAAAGGGGAAGGAAGGAAGAAAGGAAGGAAATAAAGAGAGAGAAAGAAAGAAAGAAGCAGGGGATTGTTCTATATTAAAAGATGCTTAAGAGACAAAACAACCAATGTCGTGCATGATCCTTACTCGTGAGAAAGTAGAAATCGGATGGGACTGAAAGTGTAAACATCAGTTGGGCAATTCTTCTGGCTGGGTAACACGCACAGATAAGGCCAGCCACAGAGGTAACAGGAAACACTATTTCTCCCAAGAACACTCTGCAACTGCAAAGTGCCATGGTGACTCCCTTTGTTGAACCACCACTGCTTTCTGACTTGCTGAGAAACTTTGTTCCCTAAAATTATAGACAGAAAATTTGCAGTTTGAAAATATATCAGTACAAATGAAATATCTTCCTCTTGCCTGGAGGATCTAAGACTCTTGGACACGGAGAAGCTGCCTCGATATCCAGCCCAGGTGCAGAACTTCACGTAAGGGCCGTCTGAACAAAGGGGTCCACATTTGTTTAATTTTGTGGTTTCCAAGGGAACAGACCACTGGATCCACTTTGCAGTTCACTTTGACGTTGACCTCTTAACCTATCAAAACCCTGCTTTGTTTACATCTCACCTAAACTTGACCCTTCCCCAAATCCTATAATAACTTAACTTTTGCTTTTGTTTGATAAAGTATCCTGTCGTTTCTGCGGTATGTCCTCCCTCTTTATAATTAGTCAATAAACCTGGTTTGTCTCACTGATTGGGCTAAGACAATCCGGACCTGGTTTGAAAGCATCAGATTTTTTTTTGAGACTGATTCTCACTCTGTCTCCCAAGCTAGAGTGCAGTGGCATCATCATAGCTCACTGCAGACTTGAACTTGTGCATTAGATGCTATTAGGGAACTTTGTTAGGTGTGACACTGATGTGGTTATGTAAGTGAATGTCATTATCTTGTAGAGGTGCTTACTGAAATATCTAGGGGTAATGTGTCATGAACTCCAATCACTTTGAAATGATTTCAAAACAGTAAATTAATAATTCTCCATATGTAGAGAGAGATGAATCAAATATGACAAAATGGTAACAATTGTTGAAACTAGGTAGTCAGCGCCTGTGTGTTTAATTTACAATTCTTTCCACCTTTCTTTGTGTTTGAAAGTGCTTACAGTAAGAAGTTAAACCAAAACCAAAGCCCCATCTTGCCTTGTGCAAGAGAGAACTTAGAGAACTTAGAGAACTTTCATGCTGGTAGCCCCAGCTGATGGCTGCTGGTCTCGGCAGCTTGGTCCTTCTTTTGGGCTTTAAGGAAGTTGGTCCTATTAGTGCAATCCTGGACTCTCAGTTTCCCCTTTGTCAAAGACCTTCTTTAACTTTCTCATGGACTCAGGCAGCAGAAAAGGGAAGTGGCTCCTGGGTTGAATGCCCCGGCTGTCACTCACCCACGATGTGACCTTAAGTGAGTTCCTTCAATCTCTTTGAGTCTCCATCTCTCATCTGTGAACTCAGCATGATTATGGATGAAGTGAGACCATGTAGCACCTGGCACAGGGTGCATAATCAATACGTGCTCACTGATGTAATGTTGTTGTTGTGACCGAAAGAAAGAACTGGGGCTGGGCATGGAGGCTCACGCCTGTAATTCCAGCACTCTGGGAGGCCAAGGCAGGAGGATCACTTGAGGCCAGGAATTCTAGACCAGCCTGAGCAAGAGCAAGACCCCCTGCTCTACAAAAAATAGAAAAATTAGCTGGTTGTGGTGGTGTGCACCTATAGGCCCAGCTACTTTGGAGGCTGAGGTAGGAGGATCACTTGAGCCCAGGAGTGGAGGCTGCAATGAGCTATGATCAGAGCAAGACTCTGTCTTGGAAAAAAAAAAAAGAATTGGAAACCATCGAGTGGTTCATTGTTGCCATTCTAAGGCTGCGAATCCGCTGGGCTACCTGCCCTTAGGATTCTCAGAGCCTCCATTCTCAGGATGACTGGTTTTCAGCTGCCACGGTGCTCAGCACATAGCAGGTGGGCTTTGGCTGTGTATGGTTTGGGAGTTGGACTAACGAGGGGTGTCAAGGGCCCGCCAGAGGGTGACTTTTGGTGGCACGAGTTGGTTTGGGGCTCAAGAAGCAGCACTATTGATCTTTGTTGTCATCGATTTCTGCCTCCGTTCCCCACTTCTGGGGCTCTTCCCTGGTCTCTTTCAGCACTTTGCTAGTTTTCCTAAGCCTCTAGCCCGCCGGCACCATCTCCCCCTGCCTTCTCCCTCACCTCCTCTGCTGTCACCGCCCACCCTGCAGCCTCTCTCTGCCATGGTTCGTGGCAGTGGTGGGAGAAGAAGGGGTCTTGCTCTTTGGTTTCCTCTCTGCTTGTAGAATTAACACATTAACTGCCGTGAGTTGTATTTAACTCACGCTAGTTTTGAGCCCGGGGCCTCGTGAAGCACATGTAACTCACACGTCTCTTCGCTTTGGGGGCCTTGAGAACTATTTTTCAAGTTGCGCATAACTCATGCACAGAAAACAATAAAAAATAACAAATTTTTCATTAAATTAGAAGGGATCGTTCTGTTTTCGAAGTTTTAATTCTATTTTTGTAATAAAATACCATGGACCCAGGGAAAAATTTTGTTTTCCTAGTGTGGCCGTCAATGTGTCAAGTCTAAATGGACACACTCTCTCTACCCTTGCTCATCATTCGCTCGCTTGTTCATTCATTCAGAAGCTTTCATCCAGAGCCCGGCGTGGACCGAGCCCGGCGTGGGCACTGGAGAGACAGCTGAGTTTGAGGCGGGACATCAGTGGCTCGGGCTCCAGGTCTTGGAGTCACCCTTGGAGCCTCTCTTGCTCTCACACCCTGTCTCGGATCTGTCAGCAATGCTGTTGGTTCTTCCCCCAAAGTAGATGAGGACCTGGCGCTTTTCCTCCCCTCCCTGCTTTGCCCTCCTCTCCCATCGGCTGTCCCTTGGATTCCCGTGCTGGTTTTCCAACTGTTCTCCTTGCTCGCGCCCTTGGCCCCGACCCCAGCCCACAGACAGTTTTCCCCCCAGCAGCCTGAGTGATCCCATTAAATCAGAAGGGAAGTCACGCCACTGCCCGGCTCAGTACCTCCCCACAAGTCCTCCCTGTGGTCCACGAGCTCCCACGTGGCCAGACCTCATCTGCCCACCCCTCCCTGCACTCCAGCCCCACCGCCTTCTCCGCTGTTCCCCAAACTTGGCTGCCGTGGTCCAGCCCCGGCCTTTGCATTTGCTGCACCCTCTGCCCGGAGCGTCCTCTCCCCACACGGCCACGCGCCCCTCCCACCTTTGCTTACGTGCCGCCTCGTCAGCCGGGTCTCACCTGGTCACACAGCCTAAAATATCCATGCCTCCTGCCCCAGACTTCATATCCTCCTTCCCTGCTTTACTATTTTCCTTCCTACCGTTTAATTATCTGAAGTCATATACTGTATACTAAACCCTGCATTTACTGTATCTTGTAAACACGCAAATCTCCTTCTCTTTCCCACTAGAATTCCAGCTCCACGATGGACAGATTTGGGTATGGTTTGCTCCACTGATGTACCCAGAACATTTAGACCAGGGGTCAGCAAACTTTTTCTGTGAAGATCCAGATAGTAAATATTTTAGGCTTTGCAGGCCACACAATCTCCGCCGCCACTACTCAGCTCTGTTGCTGGAGTGCAAAAGCAGCCTTAAAAACTACCCAAATGAATGGGCATGGCTGTGTTCCAATAAAACTTTATTTACAAACACAGGCAGCTGGTGGTAGTTTGCCAACTCCTATTGCAATACTGTCTGACAATAAATATTTGTTCATTGAATTTGTGCGGATAGATAAGGTCACTGATCTCATTTGGGGAGGAAAGATAGGGCAAATTGAATAATTTCAGACACTACTCAGAAGAAGATAAAGCAGGTGACAAGACAGAGGGGCCGAGGAGGTGGCATTGGAGCTGAGATCTGAGTGATACAAAAGCACTGGCTACTTGATCACTTGAGGGCAGAGGGTTCCAGGCAGAGAGACCAGCAGGGGTAAAGGTTAGGAGGTGAGAACGAGCTTGACGTGTGTTAAAGTCACCACTGTGACTCCAGCACTGTGACAGAGAGAAGAAGGTACAAGATGATGCTGGAGAGATGGGCAGAGGCCAGGTCATAGACGGCCTGGAAGGATTTTTTTTCCACTCTACTTTGATCCTTTTATAATTATTTTTTGAATTGCGGTAAAATATACATATTTGTGACCAGCCTGGGCAACACAGCAAGATCTCAGTCTCTATAAAACATAGAAAAATTAGTCAGGCATGGTGGTGAGCACCTGTAGTCCCAGCTACTCAGGAGGCTGAGGAGGAGGATCGCTTGAGCCCAGGAGTTTGAGGTTGCAGTGAGCTATGATGACACCACTGCACTGTAGCCCGGGCAGCAGAGTGAGACCCTGTCTCAAAAACAAAATACGTAACATAAAGTTTATCATTTTAACCATTTTTAAATGTACAGTTATGTGGCATTAAGTGCATTCACATTGTGATGCAACCATCACCAACATCCATCTCCAGAACTTTTTCATCTTCCTCAACTGAACGTCTGTCCTCGTTAAACAACAAGACCCCATGACCCCTCCCCCCAGCCCCTGGCACCCACCATTCTAGGTCCGGTCTCTATGAACTTGACTACTCTAGTAACCTCGTATAAATGAAATCGTACACTATGTGTCCTTTTATGACTGGCTTCTTTCACTTAGCGTAATGACTTCCAGGTGCATCCATGGTGTTGCATATGTCAGAACTTCCTTTTTAAGGCAGAATAATATTCCATTGTATGTACGTTTTGTTTACCCCTTCATCCATGGATGGCCACTTGGGCTGCTTCTACTTTTTGGCCATTGTGAATAATGCTGCTATAAACATGGGTATACAAGTATCTGTTTGAGTCCCTGCTTTCGCTTTTTTTTCACTACTTAAAGTGGAATTGCTGGATCATCTCCAGGATTTTATACCCAGGACAATGGATGGCCGATGGAGGCTGCATGGGGAGTGTGGCATTCTTGCTTTACTAGGACCCTTGGGCTGGGGCGAGGGGTTCTGATTGCGGGGGAGAGAGACGGAGACTCTGGAGGAGCCAGGTGCAAAGGGTCCAGGTGAGAGACAGCAGCAGCTTCAAGCTTCCAGTGTGGCCGGGGAGGCCATATGGCACATATAAGTAAACAAATGATTGCAAATAATGATAAGTTCCACAAACTAAACGAAGAGGAACTGGGTGCTATGATTATGGCGGGGGAGAAGCATCTGTCTGGCATTCTTCATACTGTTGGCCTGACTCACAATCTACCAGCCTAATCCATGCTTGAAATCCAAATCCTGCATTTACGTTACAAATGACTTTGTTGTCAGTCAAGTGGGTTTGGTGCAAAGATCAGAGCTCCTGGTTCTAAGGGTGTTTGTTTTCGTACAAGAGCCTCAGATGGGGAGAAAGGGGTTCGGAGAGAAGGTAAATGGAGCGGTTTGAGTCTGGGACTGAAAGAGTTGCATGGAGAGGCTTGGTGGTTAGGGGCAGAGCAGAGCCTTATTCTTGCGGCATCCCAGCTGTGGGATCCGGGACAAGTTACCTCATCCCTCTAACCCCCAGTTTCCGTTTTTGGAAAATGGCAGATTTATTGTTTGGTCTGTCATCCGCTTCCTTCTTTGTGTCGTTCACAGCACCTAATACAGCATCTGGCACGTGGTAGGCACTCTGTAAATGTTTTTATCTTAATTTAGTTTCTATTTTAAAGTTTTTCATCAAGGCATACACTTCATAAAGCAAATTACAGCAACCTTAAGTGTCCAGCTCAATGAATTTTAAAACATGCATGTGTTTGTGTGTATGTCTATAAATATAAATTTAAAAACCAAGTAACTACCACCAGGTCAAGTTATAGAACACTTCCATCTCCCAAGCAGATTTCCTTCCTAATCAATAACCCCCAACGATAACCATTATTCTGACTTCAATCAACATATATTAGTTTTGCCTATTCTTGAACATCATAAAAATGGGATCATGAAAAATGAGTTCTTCTGTGTCTGGCCTCTTTTGCTTTTTTTAAATTATGTTTTGTGGGATTCATACATATTGTTGCTATCATGAACATTTTTTGTAGATATTTTTTGGTGGACCCAAGCACTCCTTTCTCTTGGAGAGGAGTAGAATTGCTGTGTCACTGTGTAGTTGCATGTTTAGCTTTAGTAGAAATGGCCAGTTTTTAAATCTTTCTTTTTAGTTAGTCTGGTGGATGCGCGACGGTGTTTCACTGGAGTTTTATTTGCATTTCCCTTGATGACTAATGATGATGTTGAACATCTTTTCATATTATTGCTTGCTCAATAAATATTTGTTGAAAGGACGAATAAAGGGTTGGATAAAAATGGAAAGAAATCCAACTGCCTCTTGCCCTGCCTAAAATCCATCAGAGGATCCCCATCGCCCCTCCCCTGGCCGACGGGATCTTGCATGCTCTGGCCACTTCTGATGCCTCCTGTCCCAGATGGAATCTTTTTTCTACCCTCTCAGATTTCTGCCACCTAAGCTGTCTTCAGTTTCCTCCAAGAACCTTCTCTGCTTCCAGAGAAGGTTCTATGGCTTTTCCATAAGCTGCTTCCTTCAGTCCTGAACATGACCCAGGCCTCAGGAACCCAGACACATTGCTTGTATCCCAGCTCAAAAGCCCTTTCCTTCAGGAAGCCTTCCCCAACTTCTACCCCAGCGGGCCTGGGCCTCTTTAGGCCCTCTTACATCTACTTTTTCTTTGTAGCTATCACCACAGTTGTAAATACCCTTTTCTTCATGCAATTATTTGGTTAATATCTGCAGCCCTACCATAAAAAACACGCTTTAAAAAACCCAACACTTTAAGCTCCATAAGAGCTGCAACTTTGTCTTGTTCCTAGCAAGACACCAGCATCTAGCAAATGCTCAATACATACCTGTTGACTGTAGAAATGTCCAAGCACCAGCACAATGAGCATAATGACCTGAGAGAAATTACCCTTTAGAAACTCACTCACCCTGAGGAGGACCTGAGCTCATAAAAAAAAAATCACAGAAAACAATCCTGTCTCCCTCCCTCCTTCCCTCGCTAGGTCTTTGGAGGGTCTCACACTCACTGTTTCTGTTTCATTTTGGTGCAGCTGTTGTGTGTGTGCATGTGTTATGGAACCCACACATCAGGCAAGGGATTAAAGAGCAGAGGAGAAAGGCAAGGCATTGCTGGTGTCCCAGCGAAAGCCTAGACGCTCAGCTCCTGCGTCTCTGGCTGCCTGTGTATCGAACAGTTCTGAGGCAATATGGTACAATGGTTAGCGTCATGGATTTTTTTTTCCCCCCCCACCCCCGCCCAGACTACCTGGGTTCAAAATTTCGTTTAGTCACTTACCATCTAAATAATCCCTGAAAAATTATTCTCTCTCTCTCTCTCTCAGCCTCAGTTTCCTCATCTGCAAAATGGGGATAATAATAGCACTTATCTCATGGGGTTTTAAGGATTACACCAGTTAATTCACATAAATTGCTAAGAACACAGCTAAGAAGCTGCCTGACTGTGAATGCCTGTTACTTATTATGTCTCTAGGCCTCGGTTTCACTGCCTCTGAGGTTAGAATCAGTAACCTTGTTTCCGGAGGGTGAGAAGTGGAGGCGCTCGGCACACACGTGAGGGCAACAGCTGTCTGGGATGGAGGTGGCAGCCCTCCGGCCATGAGTGCTCTGGAGTCACGAGTTTGAATCCCACTTCCACTCCTTGCTAAACTGAGTGATCTTGGGCAAGTCACTTCACCTCTCTGAACCTCAGTTTCCCCATCTGGGAAGGGCAGATTATCAAGAGTAGCCACCTCCTCCTGTCTGTGTCAGCTCTGGAGTCAGCTACCTCGGTTCAAATCCCGGCCCTGCTGGTTGTTAGCCAAGTGACCCTGGAAAACCACTCAACCTCTCTGCACCTGGTTTTCTTCCATCACGAAAGGAGAGTAACAGTGAGATCAACTGAGGACGCGCACCTGAGGCGCCGGCCCCTCCAGGCTCGCAGGGGGCGGCTCGTGTGATTTTCTCCAACAGGATTTCCAAACGGGTCTGACACGGGGTCTGACACAAAGGTCGCAGCGGCTTCTGGAGGGTGCGCGACCCTCCCCGGCCTGTCCCGTGGGACCTGCGGCCGGCGCTGGCGGACTGGGGGGCGCGCGGGGGCGGCGGAGGGGCGCGGTAGGGCACCGGCGGCGCCGGGCCGGGGTGCAGCCGCCCGCTGCCCACGCCGAGCTGCGCGCGCGGAGCCGGGCCCGGGCGGGGCGGGGCGGGGCCGCCGCATCGCCGTGACGCGCCGGCCAACCAGGCGGCGTTGCGGCTCCGGCTCCCCGCCCCCCGCGCCGCCCTCCCGCCGCCGCCGCCGCCGCCGCCGCCAGCAGCCGGGCCCGTCCGCCCGCCGCCCGGTGCCGCCCTCGGTGCCCGCGCCGGCCGCATGGCGCTCCGGGGCTTCTGCAGCGCCGATGGCTCCGACCCCGTCTGGGTACGTGCTGGGCGGCCGGCGGCCGCGTGGGCCGGCGGGGAGGGAGGCGGGCGGCGGGGAGGGAGGCCGGCCGCGGGGGAAGCGCCGGGCCCTCAGCCTCCCGGGGCGTCCGGTTCCCACACCGGCAGCTGGCCGGGGCTCGCTCCCCCGCCCCGCTCGCGGCCCGGCCCCCTCGGGGGCACAGCGGATGGGGGAACTTGGGGGACTCAGTTCCAGGGGAGCAGGGCGTGCGGGGGGCATGTGCCCAGCCCTGGGGTTCGGAGCGGAGGGTCAGGGGCCGGAGCCCGGGGAGGAGGCCTGCCTGCTCCGGGGTTCCCTCCTCCGGCTACACACAACCTTCCAAGGAAGGGGACGCTAGAGACGAGGGCAGTAAAAGGAAGTGTCTCCTTGCTTCTGTTCGCCCATCTTCTTCGTAGGCTGGGGTGCCCCCTTTCACAAAAACGCCCCATTACCGAAGGGGTGACCTGGGGAGGGGCTCCGAGTGTGGGAAGGGACTTCCCACGGATTGTCCCCCCTCCAGCTGTTTTACATCCTCGGTACTCTCCTGTGGTTACCTATGTTTGTCTTTCTCTTTCTTCCTAAATAATCCGGGGGAAGTTTGGGGGAACGGGAGGAAGGCGGGGGGCGGGCCAGGGAAGAAGGACGTGTCCCGCCTCACCTTCGGGTCGCTTTTGGGGTGCAGCTGAGGGTGCCCAGGACCCTGGTACCCGTGGTTGTGCCCTCGCACCCCTGTAACACCTGAGGCTCCTCTCTGGGGATGTCTTAGAGGTTTACCCCTGCACATTTTCTTCTGAAATGCTGAGTACCCAATCTGGCTGGGTGTCCAGAGTCCACTTTTCTGTGGTCTCATCCCCAGTGTTGCGGGTTTTAGCCTCACTCTAATGCGATTTGTCCCTTTGTTGCAGGAGGGCACTTCTGTGTCATGCTATTTTGATTATTGGTAAACACAGTAGGCAAATCTGGACACGGTCATTTTCTCCCTTCTGTTTAGGAATCAGGAGAAACACCCTTGGCTCTTAGGAGCTGGTGATTAGCATCCCAGAATACCCTCTTGTCCTGTGTGTGGTTCTTTCCTTGAAGGCTGCATTTGGAATGTTGGAAAGTCACTTCTGCGGGGCCCCTGCTGGACGGCTTTATTTTTGAGGGATATCATTTTGTTGAACGACCAACCTCACTTTGATGCCTCCCATTTTTAGGCCAGTGGGCTCAGAGATTTACTCCAGATCTATAAATAGCACAGAAGCTGTGCATTCAGGGATGATTGGAGCCTCTTCACAGGTGGGCCCTCTTTAGCAGAGAGAAGAAAACCTGTGGATCCTCTACTCCCTGTACCAGATCGAATAACAAGAAGATTATTTTTACAAGGATCCACATGGTGATCTGGGCATTGCAGTGAATTCTGGAGTATTTCCTTGTTTATTTTCTACTCCTAAATTAAGGGGAGGGGAAAAATAGGTGACCATAAATGAGATTTTGTATCAGGATATATTTTATTGATGGCAACTGGCCGTTGGTAGCTAATGAGTATGTTTGGGGTGCCCTCTGTTTATTTAGCTTAAACTAATCCAAGAAGTCCAGATGTGGTTTTTTCCCTCCTTCCAAGGACTCTGTGATGTAAGATTTGTGAGTTAATTTTTAAAGAATACTTTTTAATATGTTTCATGTAGGAAAAGTAGGGAAAAGTCTAGAAAACCCAACCCAGATGGTTTGGGTTTTGCTTGGGGATGTTGACCTTTATCTCTGGCAAGTCCCCCTGTTGTCCCCCAATCTTTTTGGCCTTGCATATGTCCTCTGCCCCTCCTCCCTCTGGATTGCTGGACACTCCAGTTTCTGGGGGTGCCCTGGAACCAGAATTTGAGAGCAGGCAGCTGGAACATGAGCAGGAGAATCTGAGTGTAATTTATAGACAGCAAGTAGCTTCTGTGTTTTCCAAGGCATCGTGCTCAAGGTCAGGACAGACTGTGTGACCTTGAGCAAGCCACTCTGCTTCCCTGTGCCTCAGTTTCCTCATCTGTGAAATGGGGCCGAGACCAAAAACTACCCCAGCCTCTTAAGGTGGTTGTGAAGAATGAATAAGTTAATCTTTGTAAGCAGCTCAGCCTGTGCCCTGCACAGAGATCAACAATAGTTATTATTCTTTCCAAAGATGATGTGTGTTTCAAGTTCCTTATCCTTCCTTTGGTCACACTTCAGCTGGTGGAGTCTGCCCACTCAGTCCTGCCTGGGTCCTTTTGTGACCAAGGTCACATGCTTAGAAATCAAGGTTATTGGGCCTCATGTGACTCTATCAGAGCTTTGTTCCTGGGTCAGCCTGCCTCTGTGCCTCAGGAAATGTCCGGAAAAACCAGAATGTGGAAATGGTCCACGGTGAGGGTTCCGTTGACTTATCACCTGCACTCGGGCAATGCTCTGGGATGAGAAAAGAGGAACTTTGTTATTTACATGGAAAACAGGGACTGAATTCTGCTGCATTTGGCTTTCTTTTTCCATTGGGGGCGAGAGGCTGGCAGGAGGGGCTGTTTTGTGGCTGTTTGAAGGATGGCTGGAAAATGGACCTTTCTTTGCAAGTTAATTTTTTGTTTGTTTTACTTTTCATGTTCTTAAGACTTTATAAGACTTTATAAGTGAAGAGATTTGCAAATTAATTTTTTTTGAGACACGGCTTCACTCAGGCCAGAGTGCAGTGGCATCATCACAGCTCACTACAACCTCAAACTCCTGGGCTTCAGGGATCCTCCTGCCTCAGCCTCCCGAGTAGCCAGGGCTACAAGCTTATGCCACCACGCCCGGCTAAGTTTTCTATTTTTTTGTAGAGATGAGGTCTCGTTATGCTACTCGGGCTGGTCTCAAATTCCTGGCCTCAAGAGATCCTCCCGCCTCGGCTTCCCAGAGTGCTAGGATTACAGGCGTGAGCCACCATGCCTGGCCTACAAGTTAATTTGAAAAAAATGCTTATGAATGTGTGTCATGCCCAGTGTTGAAAAATTGGAAAATATGGAAGAGTTGAGGAAAAATCTCAGCAATGTAGTGTGGTGCCTCAGAGCAAGTACTCCCATTTCCTGGGTTCAAATCTGGCTCTGCAGCTTAGGCGAGTTACTTCTTCTCACCAGCGAGTAGCAGTGATTTGAGGGACAAGCAGGCGAATCTTTGGCAAGTACTTAGCATGTTGCTGCCTGGCACGGAGGTAACACTCGGTAAATGTCAGTGGTCATCACCGCCTAGAATTCTCTAGTTCGTTTTTGCTGCTGCACCTGCTGTCAGGTGTCACAGTAAGTTGGTTCTGGGGCTGTTTGCCCCTGAAATGCTCTGTGCCAGTCTCCAACTAAGTAAGCCCCTGAATATTTGATTTCGCTGCCAAGAGGAATATCTTAGAAGCTATTAGAAATTCCTCTTGGGGTTAGGTCTGGCTTTGGAGTCAGTCTAATTCCTGCCTTAATTCCTCCCCTTGGCGCCACAGCAGTCCACGAAGAGCCAGTTTTTTCCCCTCCTCCAAGTGCTGTTGTGGTTTTCAACTCGTCCCTTTGCCTTCTTCCCCCTTCTCTCTCCTTCCCCTGTTTGTCCTTCCGTCCTTCCGAACCCCCTCACTGCCTTGCGGATGATTAGAGCTGAAAGGGAACGAGTGGGGTCTGCTCACCCCACCGCGTGGCTGTGGCATCTGAGCCCCAGAATGACAAGGCCCAGGGTGAAAGGGGAATGGCTTTGGGAGGAGGCAAGGGTGGGCTTCGAGGGGCCTGAGCAGGGTGCCCGAGGTTGCCTTTGGCCTCGCAGCACTTGGCCGAGACGCTCGCAGGGTTCGGGTTCTCCCTGCCCTGAGGACCAGCTCCGTTGGTGACAGTCTTCGGGGTGCCCCGCCTTTGTGGACTCAACTTTCAGGAACCAATCGCTCCACCGCGTGTCTCATAGGTGTCTCCAGCTTGCCATGTCCCCAGAGGAACTTGGGCTCCCCTTCCCCTGGCTGCCCCGTCTCAGTTAATGGCAGGGCAGCTCCATCCTCACGGCCACTCGGGCCGAAGACCGCATCGGCCTTGACTCCTCTTTCCCTCCCACCCCGTATCTGATCTGTGGGCACATCCTGCTGCCCATGCCTTCGAAATGTAGCCGACTCGGCCTGCTTCTCACGGCCTCCCCGGCAGCCGTCGGCCGGTCCGGTTCCTGGGTTGGAACAGTTGCTTCTTCACTGCTCTCTTGCTCCTGCCCTGGACTCGACAGTCTAGTTTCAGCCCAGCAGCCAGAGGGACTCTTAAAATACAGGTAAGAGGCCAGGTGCGGTGGCTCACACCTGTAATCCCAGCACTGTGGGAGACTGAGGTGGGAAGATTGCTTGAGCCAGGAGTTTGAGCTACGATGATGCCACTGCCTTCCAACCTGGGTGACAGAGCAAGATGCTGTCGCAACAAAACAAAACACAGTCATAGCCTGTCCCTCTTGTTCTAAAACTGTGCAGTGGCACCGTGTTTCTCTCAGGGTAAAAGCCAAAGGGCTCCTAATGGCCTCCAAGGCCCTGCAGCATCTGTCTCCATCACCTCTCTGACTTCCTTGCTGCTTTCTGTCTTCTCACTGTGCTCCTACCACACCTGCCTCAGGGCCTTTGCACTTGCTGTTTCCACTGCCCGGAGTGCTCCCTCACTTTCAAATCATGTCAGAAGTCACCTCGGGCATCTTTTCCCTGACCCCCTGCCACTTCCCTGTGCTCCCATTTCTCTGCTCCCCACCTGTCCGCCATCTCCCCTGCCAGCACTTACTGCCTTCTAATACACAGATATTTTATCTATGTGTTGTGTCTGCTCTGCGTATACTTCCACCAAAAGGTCAACTCCACAGGGACAGGGATTTTTGCCTGTGTGTGTTTACAGCTGTAATCCCAGCACCTAGAACCGTGCCTGGTGCTCGGTAAATACAGTGGACCCTTGGGCAACGTGAGGGTTAGGGGTGCCAACCCCTCCACACAGTTGAAAATTCATGTGTAACTTTTGACTCCCCCAGACCTTGACTAACAGCCTCCTGTTGACTGGAAGCCTTACTGATAACATAAACCGTTGAAATATACGTATTTGTGTGTTGTATGTATTATGTACAGTATTCTTAAAGTAAGCTAGAGAAAAAGTGTTAAGAAAATCACAAGAGAAGATGTATTTACTATTTGTTAGGTGGAAGTGGTCATTAGAAAGGTCTTCATCCTCGCCTTCACCTTGAGGAGGCTGAGGGAGGCAGAGGAGGGGTTGGTCCTGCTGTCTAGGGGCGGCAGAGGCAGAAGAAAATCGGCAGGTGAGTGGACCTGTGTGGTTCAGCCCGTGTTGTTCAGGGTCAGCTGTATTTGTGGAAGGAATGAATGATGTGAAACGCTAGAATGGCTTTTGGGCTGGGCGGAAGCCTCTCTCCGCAGATGAGGGTGAAGTAGCCACCCGCCCGTCTGGAATGGGTGCTCAGACCCACCGAGTCCTCCAGCGTCCACGTCACCCTGCCTTGCCAGGGTCGGGACCGGGTCTCATCCATGTCTCTCCTCCCAGTCCCTTGTGCTCCATGCACAGTGGGCTCAGTCAGCTGCTGTTGTTGAATTGGTTTTGTTTGTTTTCAGGCAATATTTGCATTTGAGTGTTTGAGGTATGAGTTCCAAACTGGGGGGTTAGAGGTAGCCCACCAGAGTGCTAGCTTGGCTTTATTTTAAGTATATGAATTACTGTCATTGCCAGTATGTATTGGTTGGAAGATTTCACAGAAACATCTGGATTTCTGGCTTCTCCTGAAAAATCAGAAGATCCGATAGCACAGGGCCTGCCTGTGTCCACGGTAGTAGACAGCTGGGGCTGCCCCCTCCAGAACAGGTCCCTCACCCCAGTTGCCGCGGTCCCCACTCCTCCTCACCCTGGCTTTCATTTGAAGGCCAAGTGTCTGTTGCCTTTTTTCCCCCGCTGTGCTTCTCACGCCTGGTCTGCTCCCTCCCTGGTGGAGCCCACCTGGCACCTGTTGGTATTTGAGTTGGCATCTCCCGCTTTGAAGCCCAGCGTTTTGGTGACGTGACCTAGCTTTTATAATTAGATTTTTTTTTTTTCACAATTGGCACACCGAGACAAGGATATTATTAGATCTCAATGGTTAGTAAAACTCTAGCTCATAAAAACTTGCCCAGACATTTTACAAAAATGAATAAATGGATTGGGAGACTCACAAGAGCCCCAACATCCCGAGGTACGCTTGCCCCATGCTTGTCCCAGCCTGGCAAGGACACCGGGCTGGCGTCTCCGCGGTGGAGGTGTGGACTACACGGACCTCTTGAAGGCTGCAGGGTTGAGCAGGGCCTTTGAGGAAGCCATATTTTGGGGACAGTGGCATGGTGCACAGTTTCTCAACTTCAGCCCTGTTGACATCGTGGCCAGATCATTCTTTGTGGTGTGGGGGCTGTCTAGCATCCCAGGCCTTTCCCCACTAGATGCCAGTGGCACCTCCCCTGTTGTGACAAGCAAAAATGTCTCCAGGCATTGCCAAATGTCCCCTGGGGCGTGAAATCACACAGCCTCCAGCGTGGAGGAATATGGAGAAGAAATTTAGGGTAGGACCTTGGTCCTCATTCTTGCATTTCCCTAAGAGGTTGTAGCTGTGGCACTTCCAGCGTAATTGGCTTATTGGGGTTGCCTTGGAGAAGCTTAATGAGACATTAAGGAGGTTAAACTCCAATTAGCTAGAGAAGGAACATGCAGCGGCCTCTCTCCACTGAGGGCTGTCTGTGTCTTTCTACCTTTATCCCCTTCTGGTTGGAGTGTGTGATAGTTCAGTCTCACCGGTGAAAACGCCTGTCTTTAGAGATCAGCTTTGAAGCTTCACTCCTTCATTTTAAACTGCCCCGGGATAGGTAGACAATTACAAATGTGAGATTCTATTTAAGTGCCCCCTTGGTTTAATTGTGGGATGCATCTCCTGGGGAAGGTTGCCAAGTTCTGGGAATTGGGCGTTAATGACCAGGGAGGGTGGCTTTAGATTACCACCTGTAATCCGCAGGTGGTAATTGAGATTTTAGGGAACTTTCCCCTTCCCCCTCTCTGTGTTTTCTGAGAATCTCAGTCTACTTTTATTGGCTTCTTATTTATCAAGTGCCTAAGTTTTCCCAGGATGAAGAACTTGAGTGCGGTCTTTTAAGACCCTGGATCCATTCTCTTCTTCTCATACCATTTTTCATTCATTCATTCAATCATTTATTATTAATTGAGCATCTACTATGTGCTGCCCCTGTACTAGACACTGGGGATTCAGCAATGAGCAAGACCAAGGCCATGTTCTCATGGGGTTCACACTGGGTATGACCAAAATGATTTTAGGTGGTGGTGAGTGCTGCAGAGGCATAAACCGGGAAGAACGGGGGTGAGTGCAAGCTACTATAGAGGGATGTCCATAGAAGGCCTTTCGGAGGCGGTGACATTTGACCTAACACCTCGGTGGCAAAGCTGGCCATGCAAGGATCTGGGGGAACAGAGTCCCAGAGAGAGGGAAGAGCACATGCAAAGGCCCCATGATACCATGGTCACAGTATCATGGAGTTTAACTCAAAGAAACCACAGAGCTCATCTCATAAAAATCTTGCCTGGAGCATTCTGCAAAATGCATAAAGCACAAACAACATGCCCTGTGGTAATAATAAAGGGCTGGAAATTCCAGGGAGGGTGCTCCCCGCAGCTTGGCAAGGAAATTGGTCCCGACACAGGCATGGGCCTTCTGACTCATTTTGATGTTTGAGCGGATCTCAGGTTGTAAAAATGAAATTAAGTTTATATTGTTTTATGAGTCTCGTCTGTGTCTGAGAACCTTCGCTGAAACCTTTCAGGGCGAGACCAAGTTGGGATTCCCCGTTCTCCAGTTGCCCTCGAGTCTCCTCCAAGGCTCGTTATTCAGATGATGGAGTGCTTTCTTTTGTGGTTAAGATGACTTTACGTGGGTTGCTAGAAAATTCTTCTTTTTAAACTAGATGTTATTGAATTGATCTGGCTGATTGACACAAGGGAGATCTTGCACTATAACTTTTTTGATGGTACCATTACTTAAAAAAAAAAAAAAAGTGAATGGTCTGAAAGAATACAAAGGGGCAAGTAAAAGTTTCAGTACTTCCCTCCGTTCTCAGAAGTAGCTGTTGGTGACGATAGTGTCTTGAGGGTCCCAGAAAAATTTCAAAGCCTATGCCCATATATATGTGATCATGTATGTAGGTATGCATATATATTTTTTTCTCCCCAAATAGGCTCATATTCTAAATACTGTTGTGTATCTTGTTCTCTTAAAAACCAATGTTGATTTTCTTTCTATATTAAGTCCATGTAAATCAGAAGAAAAAGGAAATAACATTTCTTTACAATCCACACATTTGTCTATCATATGGCAAAGCCATGTATTCACCCAGTCCCCACTTGGTGGCTTTTGGGGTCCTTCCCAGTTTTTTGGTGTGTTGAACTGTGACACATTCCTGGGCACTCTTCTCTGCGCATGTATATAAATATATATAAATAACCCAGCAGAACAAATTTTCCCACAGGAAATTGCTAGGTTGATGGTACATGCATTTTGAAATTCGATAGTTAATTGCCAGGTTGCTGCAGCAGTTATACTCCCACTAATAGACCTACCAGTATTTATTAATCACCTGTTGTGCTCCTGGCATGTCCAGACATTGAGCAAGCTGCAAATTAACCAGGCTCCTGTTGGTTTGCTGTATATGAGAGGCTTTTGCCCAGTTAAGCTAAATTTTACATTCCAGGGGGTTTGGATCAGGAGAACAGAGTACAAGGGTACTTTGGTTTTGTTCTAGTTTTTAAAAATGTGTTTAAATTTTAAACAGTTTTGCACTTCTCTATTATTAATATATAAAAAGTGTAAAAGCTTGACTTATAATCCCACCATGCAAAGGCCACTCCACTCTGATTTTCACACATATGCTTTCTACTTTAATCATAGTGTTCTGATTACAAAAGTGACATATACTCCTTGTGACAAAACATACAATAAAGACATATTAAATAAAGCTTGGAGATGCTTCTCTCTTGGGCTAATCAGTAACCAAGGTATTCTTCCATTCTTTTCTTTGTAATCATACAGACACAAACTTTATTTAAATCAAAATGGGTTGTTATAAACATTACTGTGCCTTTTTCTTTTTTACTTAATATACTATACACATTAATACATAGACTCTCACTAATCCTTTTTAATAGGTGTATAATACTGCAACTTATAGATTTGCTATAATTAATTCAGCCATTCCCCTATTGACCATTGCTTGCATTGAGTTCCTATTTTTTTTTTTGTTCCAGTAGACAGTGAATATCCCAATGAATATCCTTGTACATGGGTCAAAATTATGTAAATTTTTATTTCTGATAGGTATGGGCTGGTATTTTTTCCAAAAAGGTTGTAGCAAATTCATTTCCAATGACAGCAAATGAGAATCCCCATTTCTCTGCATTCTTCCCAGCACTGGACATAACTGCATTTTGTTAATTTGATGGATAAAACATGTTTTCATCTACATTTCCCCTTCGGTTAGAAGCTGAACATCCTGCAGCATTCCACAGGGGTTTGTGTGTTCTCTTCTGTGTGTCTTTTTATGTCCTTTTTGGATATGGGAAGGCTGGTTTGTCTTTTTCCTGTTAATTTGCAGGGGCTTTTAGCATATTGGGGGCCTTGCTTCTTTATCCTGTATTGTAAATATCTTGTTACAGGCCGTTGTTTGTCTGTTGGCACGTTAACATTTGAGTCTTGTTCTTATTTGTATGTAGTTTTGCCAGGTTGCACTTGTAGATCGCGTACTATTTTGTATCCTATGTTTTTATTTACTGTGGCTGTGAGAATTTTCCCATATACCTACATAACCTTTGTAGTTATCTTTAAATGTCCAATCAATAGCTCCTTGTGTTGGTGGACTATAATTCACATAATTATTACTTGTGGTTTGACATTTAGATTGCTGTGTTTTTTTCCTTTTTTTTTTCTTTTAAAGAAAACATTGTAAGGAATATCATGTGGACATAGGGCCTCTTGGCTTATTTCCTTAGAGTATATTCTTAGGATTAGAATGAATAGCCCAGAACATGGGAGAAGATTTTGCTCTAGCTGTGGCCTTATTTGTTTTCCAAAATGGGTTGGCCTGAATCGTCTCAGGCCATTCTAGCAGGGTCTAAGGATACCCATTATTATTTCTCAGAACAGATGATGGGTGTGTCTTGACCTTGGGCTGCTTTCGGATTCCTCCAATCAGCCTTGTAAAGCTGGGAACCAGTGGCCAGGAAGAAAGCTGGAGCTGATCTGGCGTTGAGAAAGGTGACCGGGTAGTTATAATTAGGTTGGCTTATCTGGGAGCACTTTGATAAAGGCTTCCCTGATTTCCTAACCCAGGATCCTGGAGAAAAGACACGTGTGCCGTCAGAGTCTCTCTGAGGGCTGCAGTTGTAGTTTAACGGGGCTCTTCCGTCTTTTCCTTTTGTCTCACCCGAGATCTGTGGAGTCAGGGTCGGCCACTTCACACCTGGTGCTGGAGACAGAGCTGGCCCACCTTGGGTTTACTGCGTAATTGACGGGTGGAGGGGCTGGAGAAAGGGTCAGCTCTTTATTCCCCAAGGGGCTGTGGGGTGGGGTGGGGTGGGGAGGGGATGCTTAGACAAGGGGAAGGTGCTGCTCCAGAAGAAAGCCAGGGAGGCCCATACAAAGCTGGGACCTTTTGCTTAAAAAAAAAGAAGAAGAAAAGAAAAGGGAGGTATACAGCAGGATCAAGAGGCCAGGTTCAGGTGCCTCTATTGGAAAAATTGGTCTTGCCACTTCCCAGCTTGTGACGTTGGGCCAGTTCTTTAACTTCCGGGCGCCTCAGTTTCTATCACGATCATGCTGCGTATGTCACAGGCTTGTGAGGAAGAAGAGGGTTCCCACGGAGAGGATGTTCCGTGCAGTGTCTGGCACGGAGGTGCTCTGCAGGTGCTAGCTGGGGTCATGGAGGAGGTGGCTGGGCAGTGGAGTGCACATTTCTGCTGTGGCAGTTCTCTTCTTGTGACCTCTGGGGCAGGATCGGGACAGAGCCCAGCCGGACATCTTGACCCCAGGGACACCTGTCTGGGCATCTGAGACAATTCAGGTTAATTTGCCCAGTCGATACAGGGTGTCTGTCTGTGGGGTGCCTGGGTCCAGGTGAGGGGTGCCGGGGAGTCTATTGGACAAGATGAGTATACGGTTTCAGCTCTGAAATCGGGCTGTGTGTGGGGAAGTTCATGCTGCAGGTTTGATTTGTGGTTGAGGATTAAAAAAACTTGTTTAACTACCTAAATCATGGCGTTCATGTGAAGCTGAGCTGTGACAACCCTGAGAACTGCTGACAGGTACATACTTTGGAAGTTCCAGGTTTTCTGTTACTGTAAACATGGTAGTGATAGAATTACTTAACGAGGCTTTTTTTTCTTTTCTCCTTATTCTCTGCTTCGATATTGTAAGAGGTACAAGTATAAAATGAAACGGTACGGAAACAAGGAAAAAGTAAAAATCCACCATCCCTTGACTTTTCTAGAGATAATCCTATTGGCAGATTGGTGTTTTTAATTTTCAGCCTTTCTTCTCCACAGATCCTAAACATATAGTATTTTTTTAAAAATAAGAACAAGATCCTACGAAAATGTACTCTTTATTTTTTGTTTTATGGACTAGTGCTTCTTGGATATGACCTATATTTCTTAACAAATATTTACATGACGATGAAATGTAAACATGAACCTAATTAAGCAATTTGCTAACAAGTGTTTCTTCTTGAGGAAGTTGGTGATAGCCTTGTTTTTTTAATCTCTGTGTTTAGGTAGGTTGTGGGGCAGCCATGAGGCAAGACTTGAGTGAGTGGGTGTCTTAGACCCTTATAGGTGCCCTTGCAGGAGGTACAGCCTCTAAGGGTCAGAACCCCAGGCCCATGAATTGGTCCCTGGCTTGGCCCCTTCATTTGACAGTCTTTGAGGGTCTCCTTAATAGCCTTTAACTGGGCTCGATGCTGGGAGTCCAAAGGTAGGAGGAGCAGGCTTCCCTGCCTACGTTGAGCCTCTAGTCTTGTGGGGGAAATGGACAAACAAATGGAACATCATAACCATGAAGTATTTTGAAGGGGAGCTATATGGTGCTTAATGAGTGCAACAGGGAGGGTTTCATCTGGTTGGAGAGACAAGGGGAGACTTGAGTGAGTAGCCTGTATTATGGTATAAGTTTGGCCATGTGTGGCAAAGATCCCAAATATAGTAGTTTAAGATTCAAACTAATTTCTCACATAAAAATAACAGCTCATGTGACAGTTCTGCTGTCGAAATGGTCAGGGGCCCAGGCCCCTCCTATCTTGTTGCTCTGCTCCGCTTATCCGCATTCCATGTCCAGGTGCTGCCTATAGGAAAGAGGAGGAAGGGCACGACCTGGAAGTTGCCCACAGCTCTTCACATCCCACTGGCCGGTACCTAGTCACATGGTACATCTAGCTGCAAAGGGGTATGGGAAATGTAGTTTCCTTTCTGGGCAGGCAGGTGCTTAGCTGAGGATTATGTTACTAGGGGACGAGGGCATGGATATTGGAGTACATTTAGCAGTTTCTGCTGCACAGGCAAACGCAGACAGTAAGAATGTTCTAGGCAGTGGAAAAACGTGCAGAAGCCCCAGCTTAATGAGGAAGGCCATCGTTCTGGAGCTTGAAGAGCAGGGCAGAGAGAAGGGAGCAGGAGGAGACTGAGAACTGGACCAGCCGGGCTTAGGTCCTCCGGGAATCCTTGGTTCCTATCTTTCCCCCTCTCCTTGCTTTGCCATTAGCTTTAAAACAGTGTTTAAAGCAATCTTTAAAAGCAGTGTCCTTTTCAAGTGTTGGAAAGAACCAATAATTAAATCGATTCTAGTTTTTGCCTTGTCCCTATCTTGCTTGTGTGACTTCGGTGAGAGTAGTTTATGTTTGCAAGTAAAGTGGCACGCATTGTGATTCGCTCTTTCAAGAGGTGCGCCGAGCCCCACTGTGCACGCCTGTTTCCGGCTCACAGTAATGCTCGTAGGTGCTCTCAGGACTCTTTATTTTAGATGGGGAAACTGAGGTGCAGTTAGATGTGCCCAGGTTCGCACAGCAAGGGGCATACATGGTATTCAAACCCAGCAGTTTGACCCCAGAGCCTGCCCTCGTCCCCACTGTGTTCCTCCTCAGTCATTTGTGTACAGTCTTCGTGATTCCGACATCTGTCTCTCGCCTCCTATTGGTTAGGATTGCACTGGGCTTCAATAAACAAAATGGCTGCCTCCAGTAGCCCATGCAGAAAGGTACTTTTTTACATCGGGAGTTCCAGTACCTCTGGCAGTTGCTGGCATTGGATTAGTGACCCAGTGGCATTAGGGCTGACACCTCTGCCGATTCCATTGTCTCTTTCTCAAGGCCCTTAAATTGCTGTTGCAGCTCTAACCAACACCTCTGGGTTCAAGGTAGGAAGAGGGGAGGGCTGCACCAGCCTCACCTGTCCCTCTGTACTCAGGAAACTAAAAGTCTTTCCAGAGGCTCCTCTCCCTGCACTGCAAACTTCTGCTCACATCTCCTCCACTGGCACTGGGTCCCAGAACCGTCCCTAGCTGCAAGGGAGGCAGGACAAGTGAGCATTTGTTTTTATGCCTCTCTAGGGAGAGACAGCAAGGGAGACTGGAGTTGGGAAAGGCTGTTGAGTAAGCCAGCCAGTAATGTCCACTGTGTACCATTTACTTAATATTTTTCTTTAAATCAATTCACTTTTTTTAACCTTAATAAATTTATCCCAAAGAAAGTTTCATATCACTTTAGAATATCTATAAAGTCACAGGCTTGTCATCTTTATGTCTTTACCTAATAGCTATTAAAGTAAGTACATCACTACTTAAAAAACAGTATTTTGCAAATCACCTAGATCAGTGGTTCTCAGCTTTGGGTGATTTTTGTCCCCAGGGTACATCTGGAAACATGTAGGAATATTGTTTTCATCGTCACAACCGGAGGAGGAGGATGTTCCTGGCATCTGGTGGATAGAGGGGCCAGGGAGGTGCTAAACATCCCACAGTGCACAGGACGGCCCCACAACAAAAAGTTGGCCCCAAATGTTGACAGTGCTGCAGTTGAGAAACCTTGGCCAGGGCTCAGTCCCCGTGCTGCCAGGAGTGTAGACAAGCCACATCTGGGCGATGCTGCAGTTTGCCAGTCTCCACTGTGTTTTCTCCTGGGCGACTGTGTATCAGTGGCACGTTACACCTGCAGCCTGCTTGTCGGTTTGCAAGGTCTGTTCCCACAGATGACATCAGACCGCCAGCAGACCTGTGATGTAGTTGAAAATGTCTGTGTGAATGCAAGATGTGCACCTTGCAGAGAGCGGTGAGGGGGCAGCTCATTGACCCTGAAACTGACTGAAGTGGTTGAAATGATGGCCCCTTTGCCAGGCAGATCCTATGAGCAGGTGATTTGGAAAGAACACTCTGCTTGCAGAGAGCATTTGCTCTCATGGGACTTGGCAGAAACCGTGGCCTCTTGGTGACCACGTGCTTTGGAAAGGGCTATGCTTTGGTGAGTGGGAGATTTTTATTGCCTCTTCCCTGCCTGGGTTTGGCAAAAACAACCTGGCCTGGGCATGTGCCTTGGTGGAGATGAAAAGGCAGCTGGCAGGTGGAGGTTATCCGAGATGAGGCTGCTGGGCGGGTTTGCCGGAGCCAGCCTGGTCAGGTAGCCTGACAGTTACGCTCGTTACCTCCCATCCCTCACCCCTGCCCATTAAAGTCAATTGAACTTTTACAGAGCAGGAGTGAGGGCTGGGGGGTGTGCTGATCGCCTCTCCTCAGGTTGGGTGGCTAAGAGGTAAGGGGCTTTTTCATTTTTCTTTCTTGATTCTGGAAACTTAGGAAAAAAAGCCTCTTGCATCCCTCAGTGGTGCAACTAGATTAGAGAGGAGACCACTCTGTCGATACATACGTGCCACATCATGGGATCCGAGAGGCCAGCGGTGGTGACGTGCATCCCGATTTCAGCGATGTTGTAACAACGTGGCCAGCAGTGTTTATGGGATGGAATGATTGAGAAACACAGACCGACATCAGAGATATTAAAATATGGAGAAATACAAGTCTTAGCATCAGTGCAATATGATGACAGCTTCTAATTTCTTCCTTCCTCCCTTTATTGCTTCCTCCTCTTCTGTGTATTAATCCTTTTGTTGTCATAGATGTGATGCTTGGTGCTGGGGTCGCAATCTATGGTGACTGAGATGTTCACTGTCCCTGTCCCGTGGAGGCCACAGTTGTGAACATGTTCAGAGACCCATCGTAGCCTCCATTCAGACCCTGCTTCTGCTGCTCAGTAGCTCTGTGACCTTGAACAAGTGACGTTACCTCTCCGTGCCTCTGTTTTCTCATGTGCAAAATGGCAATAATAGTAGTGCCTATCTTACAGAGTTGTAAAATTAAATGAGCTAATATGCCATTAATGTGCTAGTCATATTACTGTTAAGTGCTGCTGTTATTATAGTCCTATGACATCATTGTTATGATCATCATCATCATCATCATCATTTTTGTTATACGACAGTTCCCGCTGTGGCCCAAAGTGAAATCCGAGTATCCAGAAGAAGTTTAGGTGGAAAAAGTACTGAGCAGTGCTGTGGTTCTAGGCTGCCGCCCTGGGTTAGTCCTGGTTAACTTCTGGTCGTCTGTGTAACGTGGTCTCCTTGGCCCAGCTCAGGAAACCTTTTTATTCTGTGCCTCAGTTTCCGCGTCTTTAAAATGGGGAATCGTAAGAGTACCTACTTTGTAGGTTCGGTCCAGGGATTAGATGAGTTGATAAGTGTAACATGCTTAGGACTGTGCCTGCAGCTCCTTACGGGTTTGCTATGACTGTATATAAACCTCTTTAGGGAAAAGAAAACTTACCCTCCCATCTTAAATACCACCTGTTTCCTTGTGCTAAATCTCCTCACCCTTAATCGCAGCTCTTAGGTAGTCACCCGTGGTATTTTCGCTGTATTTCTTGTTCTCCTTTTACTCATGGGTTCAAAATCCTTGCCAGAGATGTGAGCCCCAGACGGCCAGTGCTGCCGCCTTTAGTGGTAGCCTCTTGGGGGTTGGGAGTTGGAGAAGGTCCCTGAATTTGTTCTGTGAGAGCTGGGTCATTTTCAGTGGGATCTCCTGCCCCGGTTTGCTCAGCTCCTGTGTGCTTGGGAATGTCCCTGGTTTCGGTGGTTACGAAATGTCCCAGCGTGTACAAGTTGCTCTTTTCTTGCTGCTTGAGTTATTTCCTTTGGCCCTGTGCCCCTGAGTAGCCTTGTTGGGCCAGAGGTAGGGATGGATGCTTAGGCGTTTCTTTGCATGTTTTCCGGGTTGCTCTTCGGATAAGTTTATTCACCTCTTCTTTTATTTGTTGAGTAAGTATTTAATGAGTGCCTCCTCTGTGCAACAGGTGAGTGAAAGGGACATGGTCCTGTTTGGGGGAGATCACAGCTAGCAGAGAAAGACACTTAGAATTCAGCAGAGGAATAGTGGATAGTTGAGACTTCCATAGCATTTCCTAAGTGCCAGGGGCTATTCTAAATGTTTTTTTCTTTTTTGAGATAGAGTCTTGCTCTGTCACCCTGGCTAGAGTACAGTGTCATCATCACAGCGCACAGCAACCTCAAACTCCTGGGCTCAAGCGATCCCCCTGCCTCAGCCTCCCCAGTAGCTGGGACTACAGGCAAGCACCACCACGCCCGCTGATATTTTTCTGTTTTTCTTTTTTTTATTTTTTTGTAGAGACGAGTCTCTTGCTCAGGCTGGTTTTGAACTCCTGACCTCAAGCTGTCCTCCCACCTCGGCCTCCCAGAGTGCTAGGATTACAGGCATGAGCCACTAGGCCTGGCCTCTAAATACTTTTTAATAGCTAATGACATCATCTCTACAACCACCCTGTGAAGTTGGAACTGTGGTTATGCCCATCTTATGGATGGGGAAACCAGAGGCAGACAGAGGCGGAGTCACCCAGCTAGTAAATGACAGACCTGGATTTAAACCCAGGCTGTCTGGCTCCGGGGTCTGGCCCATAACCCTCAAACTGTGCTGTCCCGTAAACACGCGGGGGTGGGCCAGAGAGGAGTTTAACAGGCTGTGCCACGTGACTTTGGTTAATCCTTGAGCAAGGCAGAATGAAAGTCAGTTTTCTAGGGGAGGCTTCAGCATTTTGGCTTGTGACTTTATGAGCTGTTTACTCAAACAGTGACGGTGACAACAACAGTAGCAATAATACCATGGTAGAAGTAGCAGCAGCAAACTCTCCCCCTAATGACTACCCCTCTTCCCAACGTTGAGTGTCATGCCCACTGAGAGATGAGTGTTATTCCTTCCATTTGACACACTCAGAGAGGTGGGGTGAGTTCCCCAAGGCTGCACAGCCAGGAGGTGGTGGTACTTGAGCCTATCTGCTGCTCCAGAGCCCGAGTCCACACCGCCAAGTCAAGTCGCGGCCCTTGCCTTGCACACGGCCCGCCCCGGCCGGTGCGCATCACGGTGGGGAGCGAGGGCTGCAGTTGGGAGTAGCCAGAGCTCAGGGGAGGGAGGGGTGAGCCAGGCTGCTCCTTGGGACGGAGGCTCTGGGGCGGGGTTGGCGGAGTGAGGACTGGGGTGTCTCTGAGGAAGCATTTGATGATGACAGCAGTTTTTCCAGTTTCCTGTTCTTCGCTGTATTCAAGAGAAGGGTAAGCCAGCAATTTTCCCTCTCGATTTCACAATTCCTGGGAGCTTTTGCTGTGTGTGCGTGATGCAGCATTTTCCTGGTTGGAATCCTAAGTGAAATTTCATTTTCCTCCACTCAGCTGGCCCTGGCCCTGGCCCATCCTCCAAGTGGTTTTTGCCACTTGGCCCTCTCCTGGCTGTTGGTTCCATGTCTTAACGTACTCGCACACCCTGAACTTGCCCAGACACTGTCTTCCATGCTGTTCGGGCTCCTCTTGGAATGTCGCTGCCTCCCGTCTCCGTGTTGGCAAATCTTAGCATCTTGGCTTCCTTAGATTTTACCCACTGCAAGAAGCCTGCTCCGACCTCCCAGGTGGAACTAACAACAGCTCTGGCGAATAGAGTGGTCACTGGGTACCCATCTGTTGTCACAGAAATGATTTTATCTCTACTGTCTCCGGGAGGCAGGACACGCAGCAGAGAGCTGGACTGCCAGCATGGAAGTGTACTCCTACCACGTACAGGCTGTGCAACTGTGGGCAAGTTGCTTTCCTTCTCTGTGCCTTACTCCCTTCCTCTGCAAAATGAGAATGATCCTATCCACTTCAGAGGGGCTGGGGTGAATATGAAATAACTTAATGTGTGCATTTCATCTTCATAGTGTCTCTGAAAAGCAGGTATCGTCCTTGCTCTATGGATGAGGAACCTGAGTTTTCCTTTGTGAATTGACCCCTCGCTTTTCTGCATACCACTTGCCATTTGTATGTATCACTCTGACAACACTTTATGCTCTTAAAATCCTTCGTGATAGCCATTTATGTACACGTCCTACCTCGTGTTCAAGATTCTAAGCTGCCTGAGGGCAGGACAAATGTGTGTGTTTCTGGTTCAAGACCTGGTACAAGCAGGGCTCAGTGAATGAGTTGAATGACTGCATGGGCAGGTGGACGGGTCCTCAGAGTCACTAGATATTGGTGGCAGGAGTGGAGCCAGGTGGAAAAACTGTTAAGGCAGTGAATCACAATGGGGAGTGATCTTGCCCCCCAGGGGACACTTGGCAATGTCTAGAGACATTTTTGTTGTCACAGCTGGAAGTGGGGGTGCAACTGGCATGTCGTGGGTAGAGGCCAGCGATGCTGTAAACATCCTACTATGCACAGAACGAATTATCATGCCTAAAATGTCAGTGGTGCCGGGATGAGAAACCTTGGGTCAAGAGGACATGTCACCCAGTAACAAGATGTATAGCAGCGGGAAAAGATGTTGCATTAAAATTTTTTAAGCAAATGCAAATGAGTCTAGATGAGGTATCCTTTTACTGAGGTGATGGAGGCCTATGTATATTTATTAATTTTTTCAAGGAGGGTGTTAGGTTGTAAATATAGCATGTGTAGAGTGAAAATTACACATAGTCAAAATGACCCTGGTCTTATTTCTCCTCTTTTAAACAGCTTTATTGAGATATAATTAATTCCCATACTGTATGATCACCTCTTTAAAGTGTGCAGCTCAGTGGCTTTTAGTATATCCACAGAGTTGTGCATCCATCACCATATGGATGTCGCTATTAGAACATTTCAATCATCCCACTAATTTATCTTTATTTAAAACCTGGAGCGGCGAGTGCCTGGCCTAATGATCACAAATGCTGACTGCACCGAAGCTCGATCTGGTGTTCATTCATAGATTCCTCGTGCTTCCTGCGAGCCTGTCTGCCCAGAGCTGTGCCTTGAGTGTGGAGCGATGTGTCCAGGGCCAGCACCTGGGCATTCACTGCCCTCGAGCAACCGGCAGTCTAGGAAGAGTGAGATAAGGAAAAAATGCTGTCTACAATAAACAACATCAGATCGCGCCGTAGGAAATTGCCAGCATTCAGCGAATTTTGACCTACATCGGGTTGGCACGCTTTTTCTGTGAAGGGCCAAGGAGTACTTTTTTAGGCTTTGCAGACCTCTCAGCAAAATGAAAATAGTCTTTTTTTTTACACTTTTAAAAATGTGAACTCCCTTCTTAGCTTGTGTGCTGTACACCAGCAGGCAGCTGGATTTGGCCCAGAGGCCATAGTCTGCCAACCCCTGACCTACACAAATGGCAACTTATGTGGTTCATCCTGGTCATATATACTATCCATGGTGTATTAAATACTATGTAGCATATTCCATAGCATATGTAATTAAAGTATTAAATAAGGTAATATATAAAATAAAATCTGGAAGAAATATTTAATGACAAAGTCTGGTGAGTGCTCGGTGGGAATGTGTAGAGTGCTGTCAGCTCGTTAGATGGGGGTTTGACATGTTTCAGAAAGGTGTGGGAGGTGGGTGAGCCTCCCTGAGGAGGAGGTGTTTCAGCTGAGAGCTGAAGGGTGCCCCTGAGTTGAAGGTCGGAGCAGTGAGGAGGAGACAGACTCCAGGCAGAAAGAACTGACTGTGCAAAGGCCCTGGGGCATGGATGGGTCCTGGAACAGTGAGCTGGGGCTGGACCCAGTGGCTGCAGTAAAGAGTTTGTGCTCTTTCCTGAGAGCTGTGGGAACCTGGAATAGTTTTCAGCATAGGGTGACAGGATCAGGGTTGCATTTTGGAGATGTCCTCTGGCTGCTGTGTGGCGGGGCGTCAGGCAACCTGTGCGGAGGCTGGCGTCTTCACCCGGGCCACGCAAATAAGTATTCGTCAGGCGTGGAATGAATTGAGCAAGTCACATATCTTCTAGTGGTACGCCACTTTTTTCTTTTATGATTTCAAATGAATAAAGGGATTTTGTATTTCTCAAGGGTCGTGGCTGTGGAGTGTCCCAGCAAATCCAGGTGCTGTCGTTTCCCTGCTTTTCAGGGGCTAGACCGGTACTATCCAGTAGAAATAGAACACGGGCCACATATGGAATTGTAATTGTCTCATAGCTGCGTGAAAATAAAAAAGAAATTGGTGAAATGGTCTTAAAAATGTATTTTATTTAACCTAGTATTTCAGAGTATTATCATTTCAACACATAATCAATATGAAAACTATGAGTGAGCTATTGCACATTCTTTTTTTTTTTTTTTT
>VBSM01002153.1:12482132-12496194 GCA_008086735.1 Cheirogaleus medius | reverse complement strand
TCAAAAAAAAAAAAAATGCACACACATATACATACACAAATATATTTTTAAATATTTGAGTCACGTATCGCCTGTGACAGTGAAATTTAAAACTAAATTCATATTTGCCGTTGTCCCCAGCTCCCATCGTTCACAAGCATTTCTAGACTGCTCCACTGTGGCAGACGTAGCGGGAATTCCAGAAAGGTGTTAGCGCTGCCCAGGAGATCGGGACGCAGGGCTTCAGGGGGTTGCTGCTGGGCTAGGTTTGATTTCCAGGTAGGGGGCATGAACAAATGTCCCCTTGCTGGGGGCAGGAGCCAAGCCGCCTTTCCCCACTGGCTCTGTTTTTATTGCCTGCGTATTGGTTTCCTGTTTTTGCTGTAACCAGTTACCATACACTTAGTGGCTTAAAACCCTACAGATGTCTTCACTTGTAGTCCTGGAGGTCAAACATCCAACACGCAGGGCGGGACTCCTGAGAATCCCCCTCCTTGCCCTTTCCAGCTTCTGGATGCCACCTCCACTCTTGGTGGCCTCATGCCACCCCGACCTCTGCTTCTGTTTTCACAGCCCCTTTCTGACTCAGATTCTCCTGCCTTCCTCTGTCCCCTTGTGATTCCCTTGTGCCCACGGCGACACATCCATCTCAGAATCCTTCGTCACACCTACAGAGCGTGATGAACACAGGTGCAGGTTCTGGGGATTGGGACGTGGGCATCTTTATGGAGTGGAACGGCGGATCATTAGGGAAGGCTAGAGGATGTGGAAGGGATGAAGCAAGAGGCGAATCTGGGAGTAACAGCGATAGTAGTGATATTTATTGAGCACCTACTATGTGTTCTGCCCATGCTTAACTAAGTGCTTATTTACATAATCTCAGTATTGCCACGTCACTGCTCTGGAAACTTCGGTTTGGTCATTAGCCTAGTTGCTCGTGGGGAGGGGCTGGAACCCATCCTTGCTGATAAGGGGTGTCTTTGGGGAGCGTGGACGATAAGCTGGTCAGGGCAGGACTGCTGTTAAAATAGGGTTTCTCAGCCTCAGCACGGTGGGTCTTTGGGGCCGGATATTCGGTTACGTCCCTGTTGTGGGGCTGTCCTGTGCGTTGTGCTTGTCGAGCAGCGTCCCTGGCCTCTGCCTGCAAACTCTACCAGCACAACCCCTCCCCTCAGGCAACCAAAAATGTTTGCAAATGTTGTCATATGACTCTCGGGGGTACAAACTTGCCCCCAGTTGAGAACCACTATGTTAAAACATAAATCAGATTATGACTCATTAATCCATGGTCCCCACATCACTCTGAGTGAAAGTCAAAATCCCTGCAGTGGCCCGGGAGTCCTCCACGGTCTGTCCCCTCCGAGCCGTGTGCCTTCCTCCCTGGCTTCACGCCTTATGCTTGAGACACAGCCGCTTCTCTGTTACTGCTCAGATGTGCCAGACACGGTCCTGCCTCAGGACCTTGGCACTTGCTGTTTCCACGGCTCTCTTGTTTCCTTCTGTCCTTTGTTCAAATACCACTCCTCAGTGGGGCCTTCCCCCTCCTCTGAGCCCTTTTCATCCCTCACGCGCCCGCATGCACACGCGCACGCGCACACACGCACGTACATCCCTGCCTCTGCATCCTCATCTCATCCTCCGTCTCCTCTCAGCAGGCTTTCAGCTCCAGGAGGACTGGCCTTTGTCCGTGTTGATCATTGCCGGGTCCTCAGCCCTAGGAACGATGCTCAGTAGGTGGATGAGTGCTGTCTGTCCTGTTACTGCCGTGTCCCCAGACACATCCCTGTGCCTGGCACATGCCTGACCCCTCACAAGACCCTGGACCGAGACTAAGGGGTTTGGTGGAGCTTAAGAGTCTAATAAGAGGACAGGAAGTGGCTGCAGGGGACACGAGCAGAGTGGCCAGAGCTGGATGCAGAAAACAAGGACAAGTGTCGGCTCTGCAGGGAAGAGACCCCGTGAGCTGGGGTCAAAGCAGGTTGAGCAAGATGCCGGGGCTGACATTCGGGCACCTGCGATGGGCAGCCGCCGCGCTGTTTTCTTTTCAGCGCCGGAAGCCCTGCTGAGACAGGAGTCTTGGTTTCTTGTGTAACTTAGTTTTGCATGTCCCCTTCCTTGCCACGGTGTTCAGCTCTGCAGCGTGGGCGTGAGGATGTGGGGCACCTGCCGGACAGGGCAGGGACCACTTTGGGCCACAGCCCTGCCTTCCTGGGTGTTGGGGGCAAGGTCTGCGTGTTTCCCCCACCCCGCATTTCTGGGCTCGATTCTCAGCTCTGATGAGCAAGGGCAAGGGAAGGGTGCGGCTCGGCCCGCAGCGGGCAGGGGCGTCCCTGCCAGTGTGATGCTGGCACCGCCGCCTTCCTCCCATCCCGGGTGGCCGGCAGCTGTGCTCGCCTCTCGCTGGAGATGGAAGCCTGTCCCGGATCTTTTCAGGGCTGCAGCAGGAAAAGAATGCCCCATGCCGTCTCTAAACAGGATTGGCGTCCAGAAGCCCAGCGGGTCCCCTGACCTCCCTGCAGCCCTCCTTTTCTCACGCTTCCTTGGCTACCTGGCTACCGTGCAACCCGTCTGCCGAGTAACCCGCACCTGGGGTGGTTTTGCACGTGGCCTTGGCCTTTACGGGCGGCCTGTTGCTTTGCCTTGCACCCCGCCAAGCCCAGTCTGTTCCTTGGCTGTTCGTGCAGGAGAGTTTGCGGGGCCTGTGGAGCCAGGCTCCGCCAGCCACTGCCTGCGTGACTTGTGGCACGTGTTCGCGCCTCTGTTTGCCTCCGCGTCCCTCTCTGTAAAACAGGAATAGTTCCAGTACCTTCCCCACAGCTTGCTATGGTGTAAAACGGAGCGGTGCATGTGAAACCCAAGCACGGCGCCCGGCACACACAGTGCTTACTTAGTAAGAACCGCCGTTTTATTAGGGTTGCCGTCATCAGCCTGAGGGACAGCCTTGCGGGTTTGCACCCTGCTTCAGCCCTGGATATGTTCCCTCGTGGCTGGAGATGCTGAGACTTGGTGGCTGGGTTCACACCCAGGCCTCAGCTCCGGGTCTGCACTCTTTGTTGCCGCCGTTGGTACTCATTTATTCCCTTCCTCCTTTCTCTCTTGCCCTTCCTTCCATTGCTTGTGAAAAGGCAGTGCATACTCATGCTTCAGAATCCAAAATATAAATAGATATCCCTGGGAAGCATCCTACCCAACCCTGGACCTGCCTTCTTGGTCCCTTCCCTGGAAGTCACCATTGTTACTAGTTCCTAGCATTTTTTTTTTTCTTTTCTTTTCTTTTTTTTTAAATTGAGACAGAGTCTCGCTCTGTTTCCCCGGCTAGAGTACAGTGGCATCATCATAACTCACTGCAGCCTCAGACTCCTGGGCTCACGCAATCTGGGGCTACAGGCACTCACCACCACGCCCAGCTAAGTTTTAAAATTTTTTGTAGAGACAGAGTCTTGCTATTGCCCAGGCTGGTCTGCAACTCCAGGGCTTGAATGATCCTCCCAAAGTGCTGAGATTACAGGCATGAGCCACCACACCCGGCCAGGGGTTTTCTTTTCAGAGAGATTTCCCACCTGTGAGCGTGTATGTATACTTTGTGTGTTGTGTATATTCATTCTTTTTCTCCTTTTTTCACACAAATGGAGCATGCCACACACCCTGTTGTGCACCTTTTGTTCCACTTGATCTCACATCAGTGTGTAAATCGCTCAGTCTGCCTGGTGACCACCCTCTGGAGGGGACAGATGCCAGGTCTAGGTGTTGGAACCTGGGTCCCTACCCCAGCTCTGCACGCTGACTGCACTTCCTCCTTCCTTCCTGTCGTTTCTGGGTCTTGGTTTTTCTTTTTTCTAACACATTGATGAGATATGACTGATGTAGAATGAGTTGTACATATTTAATGTATACAATTTGAGGAGTTTGGAGGTGAGTTTGCATCCAGGAAACCAAAACCACATCAATGCCATGAACATATCCATCACCTTTAATAGTTTCCTCCCGACCTATTTATTTATTTGTGATGAGAACGCTTAATATAAGATCTACACACTTGGTGGGACTGCAAACTAGTACAACCTCTGTGGAAAGTAATACGGAGATACCTCAAAGAACTACAAGTAGAACTACCATTTGACCCAGCAATCCCATTACTGGGCATCTGCCTAAAGGAACAAGAGACATTCTATAAAAAAGACATCTGCACTAGAATGTTTATAGCAGCACAATTCACAATTGCAAAGATGTGGAAACAACCCAAGTGCCCATCAATCCATAAGTGGATTAATAAAACGTGGTATATGTATACCATGGAATTCTACTCAGCCACAAAAAACAATGGTGATCTAGCACCTCTTGTATTTTCCTGGATGGAGCTGGAGCCCATTCTACTAGGTAAAGTATCACAAGAAAGGAAAAACAAGCACCACATGTACTCACCATCAAATTGGTATTAACTGATCAACACTTAAGTGCACATATGGAAGTAACATTCATTGGGTGTCGGGCAGGTGAGAGGGGAGGAGGGGATGGGTATATTCACATCTAATGGGTGTAGTGCACTGTCTGGGGGATGGACATGCTTGAAGCTTTGACTTAGGTGGGGCAAAGGCAATATATGTAACCTAAACATTTATACCCCTGATGCTGAAATAAAAAAATATAAGATCTATCCACTTAGCAAATTTTTAGGTGTACAGTTTAGTTTTGTTAACTATAGACCCAATACTGTACAGTGGAGCTCTAGAACTTTCTCATCTTACATAACCAAAACTTCTTACCCTTTTGACCAGTACTTCCCTATTTCTCCCTACCTTTGGCAACCACCATTCTACTTTTTGCTTAGGTGAGTTTAGCTTTTCTAGATTTCACATGTAAGTGGGATCGTGCACTATGTGTCTTTCTGTGCTTGGCTTATTTCACTTAGCATGTTGTCCTCCAGGTTCATCCGTGTTGTTGCACATGGCAGGATTTCTTTCCTTTTTAAGGTTGAGTAATATTCTAATTTTAATGATATTCTAATATTATAGTAATATTCTAATATTCAGTAATTTCACCCCTGTGAAATGCCCTCCCAGGGCCTCCTATGTCACTTGAACAAAAATCTGTGCTCCCTACTATGGCTCCAAGACTGGCCGTGCTGTGGCCCCTGGTGACTTCTCTGGCCCCATCTTGGGTTCTGGCTCATCACTGTGGTCACATGGGATGCCTCCTCACCCCTGTGGCCTTTGCTCGTGCCGTCCTTCTACTTGCTTTGTGCTCTGGTGTGGCCAGACCTCTGCCTAGAGGCTCCTGACCCAGCCAGTCTACTGAGATGTCACCTTCCCAGACCCTTGCCCCTGGTGCCTGCTGTCCCAGCACCCTTCTCTTCGCAGCAAGCATTGCTCTTTGTCACTGTGTTGTAAGCTCACATCTTTGATGGACTGTGAGTCTTGAGAGGGCAGAGATCATGTCTGATTTATGCCCATATCCTGTGACTAGCCCAGGGCTCGGCACTTAGTAGGTGCTCAGTAAATATTCATTGTGTGAGAGATTGAATGAATGAATGAGTGGGACTGTGCACTCGTATGTGTGGATCAGTCTCTTGGCTGCCAGGAACAGAAACTGGAACCATATGGGTCATCTGATTTAACGCTCCTGATAGCTCTGGAATAGCTGGGTTGTAGAATTAGTCCCAATTCACAGATGAGGAAACCAAGGCCAGGTGGCATGAACTGCCTTGCTTTAGGGCAATAGGGGACAATTTTGCCCGCCAGGGGATATTTAGCAGTGTCTAGAGACATTTTTGATTGTCACAACTGGAGGAGGGGGAGGGTGCTACTGGCATTGAGGGGGTAGAGGCCAGGGGTGCCGCTCAGCGTCCTGCAATGCACAGGACGGTGCACACAGCACAGAATTATTCAGCCTCAAATCTCAGTGGTTGCATGGTTGAGAAGCTCTGCTCGAGGACACATATCTGTGAGTGGTAGAGACGGGAACCCAGACCGTGAACCTTGTGTTCTCAGCCTCGACCCTGCGCTGCTCACAATCAGTGGGTGGGACGGGGAAGTTGGGGGGTGTTTCCGTGTCTGAATCAGAACCTTGCTTCTCTGTTCTGCAGAGATGAATTTGGAATCTGCAAGGCCTGAGGCCACTTAGTTGATCTCCTTCCCTGGAGAACTTGCCTTCCAGCCACCCCAGGCAGATGGGGTGCCCATCCATCCACCATGGGCCCTTGCAAAGCTTTTAGGGGTCCAATCACCTGGTTTAGGGGTGTTGGAGCCCAGGGGTCTAGAGCTCGGTGTCAGACTCTCTGTGGGTTCAAATCTCGGCTCTCTCTTTTCCTGGGTTATGGGCCTGAGCAAGTTACGTAAACTCTCTGGACCTCAGAGTCCTCGCGAGAAAAGTGTGTGTGTGGGGGGGAGTTTTGATAACCCTGACTTTGTAGGCCTGTTGCAAGCTCTAAATGGACGAGTGCTTGGAACACACTGAGCGCCGTGCCTGGCGTGGCAGCTATGGCTGTTGTTATTGGCACTCAGTAATATGTGTTTTCTCTCTGCTTCCAACTCAGCATTTAAAAATGTCCACCCTTAAATTCCTGCTGCTGTTATTTATTTATTTTAAGTGTGAACTAGTTTTATTATTATTTTAGAGGCAATACATGCAGAGGAAAAAATTCAAACAGTGCAAAAGATAATAAAAACTAATAGTCGCTTTCCTCTCCCTGGTTTCAGGCCTACCCCCTGGAGATTAGCTTTTTTTCTTTTTTTTCCTTGAATCCTTCTAAGAATATTTTCCTGTGTAGACACATATGAGTGTGTGTGTATCTCCTTTTATGCTAATTTTAAATGGGTACAGTGGTATATGCATCTGATTAAAAAAAATGCAAACTTACAACTTTCTGTGTCTACAGCGACATCTGCACTTGGATTCCAATTCCTGACTGTGCATACTACTTGCAGGTTATGTGACTGGGCCTCAGTTTCTGCATTTGTAAAATGGGTTTTCTTATGGCACCTGAGTCCCAGAGTTGAACATGAGGATTCAGTGTGATGTAAAACACTTAGAACAGCGTCTGGTACATGCTACTGGCGACCTTCATGCGCCCTCACTCGTATTCTTTCAGTAGATAGAAGAAGGTGGCACATGTCGCTTTCCTTCTTTCAGGTCTTTGCTCAAATGTCATCTTGGCCCCGAGGCCTTTTGTGTCCAGCTGGTAGAAAACCAGCACGTGCCCGCCCGCTGCCATCACCCCCTCCCCCATCCCCCAGTTCTTCAGGGCATTTGCTCCCATTGGACGTACATAGAGTCGCTTATTTTTCTGTTGGCAGCATCTGTCTCTTCACATAGAATGAAATGGCACGAGCCTGGGGACTTTATTTTTCTTCCAGCTGATGTTGGCACATAGTGGTCCCTGGAGGATAACTGTCCGCCGAGCAACGCAGGACATGGTGGGTGGTCGTCACCTCCCTCAGAGCTCCTCTCCCCACTTGGGGACACTGAGCAGCTATTCAAATTTGTAATCACTTCCCCGCCTGTCTGTCCACCGCGTCCCCTCCGTCACCTTCGCTCCTGTCCCGGCACTGGCTGGCAGGGCCCTGGGCGGGACTGCTTCCCTTGTCCCCGTGGACCTTGGCGGAGCATCCCTCCGGAAGCTGTGTCGTCCAGGCAGGAGCAGTAGGTGTGGGAGGAGGTCGGGGAGCTGCCGGCACGTGGGCGCTTCCGTGACGCGCACGGCTGAGCTGGAGAGCAGGTGACCATCAGGGTCGGTCTTGGCTGAGGCCACGTCTTGGGCCCGCCCAGGACTGCGGTGGCTCCTAAATCTGACCCGGCCGAGAGGCAGCGATGGTGGCCCCCGGGGGGCCCTGGAATGGAGATGGGGTGGACCAGAGCAAACCCGAGGGTTGTGGGAGGCAGGCCGATGGCCGCCCAGAGTCATCCGCGACCTAGTGCCTGGAGCGTGTGGGTGTGTTATGGGACACGGCAGAGGGAGTGAAGGTCGCAGATGGAACTAAGGTTGCTAACGAGCTGACCTTGAGATGAGAGATTATCCTGGACCGTCCAGGTGGGCCCAGTGTTATCGCGTCCTCACGAGTGGACGAGGAGGCAGAAGAGGGCGACGGGAGGGCGACAGCTCGGTCTGGCACTGCTGGATTTAGGGGTGGAGGAGGGGCCGGGAGCCCAGGAACATGCGCAAGGAATGGATTCTTCCTCAGAGAGAAGGGACGCAGCCCTGCCCACACCTCGATTTTAATCCAGTGAGGCCCATTTCAGATTTCTGACCTCCGCAACCGCAACCGAATGTTGTGTTCCTAAGCCACTAAGTTTATGGCGCTTTGTAACAGCAGCCATGGGAAACTAACACAGGCCAGTGGTTCCGAACTTGGTGGTGTTTGGAGCACTCAGATCTTCCTCTTGGCCCCACCCAGATTTCCCGTGAGTAAAGGCGTGGGCTCGAGAAGTCCCCCGCTCAGAGGCCTACCCTTCCCGTCGCCAGGGACCAGCACGGGTGCACAGGGCCCGGCTGCACAGGGCCCGGCTGCTTCGTTCTTGTGCTTGCTATGGTGGTGCCACCCCTTCCTGTCCCCTCTCAACCTTGGGGCTTGCCTTATAAATGGCTGGGGCACCTGCAAACTTCACATCCTCACCGCATCTCACTGGGGAAAAGAGAGATGTGTCCTCACTGTGACAAGATCAGCCTGGGTCATGTGCCCATTCTTGAACTAATTTCCAGGATGCAGGTAAAGGACTCCCTGGAGCTTTGCCCAGAGTAAATGGCTGAGGGCAGAGGAGTCGGGTGCTCTTGCCACAGAGGGGACAATATGAATGGGGGTCGAGGTGGGGACAGTGAATACCCACTTCAGCATGGCCTTTGGAAAGATGGCTTATCTCCTGGTGCCTCAGTTTCCTCACCTGTGAAGTGAGGATAAGAGCAGTGCCTCTTCTTGGGAGGACTGGGTGGGGTCGTGTCTGTGGAAGGCGTGGGTCGATGGCCGGCACACCAGGGCTTGGAGCGTGTTCCTCGTGGTTATTCAGCCCGGAGATGGCGCCACACGACAGAAATGTTATGAGCTCACAAAGGGGTCGTGGGCCAAGCAGACTTGGACTTGTTCCGCAGATCCTCGGGTGACAGGGCGGAGGGTGAGGGGGCATGAAAAGGTGACTAAGCTGCTGAGGGATCCCGTGAAGAGAAGGCTCGGTGGGGAGGAGTCGGGGCTGGGGATGAGCTTTCTTCGGGTAGACCCTGGCCAGGTTCCTGGGCCACGTAGGCAGAATCGGAGGGCGGCGACAGGCAGGTGGGCTGGATTTCCGAGGCTCCCTGGGTTAGGAGGGATCCCCAGGGAGGGAAGACCAGGGTATAGCTGCAGTCCCTCGAATTGGGGGTAGTCAGTGACCCAGACATCAGTGACTCACCCCGCGCCCCCCCGTAAATCCCGAGTAGTGAGAGTCACACTTCTCACCTCCAAGGGTTGTCGAGGTCAAGGTGGATGTCCGTGAGGGACACCGAGGAGGCCCCTGACACTCTTATCTCCGTGACTGATGCTGTTGGCAGCCGTGGGGCGTGACTCAGGCGGTGTGGGGGCGGGTGGCGGGGGTGGCCCTGTGGGCTGCTTTCTGCCACGGTGAAAGTTCATGTTCGGAATCAGATTTCCCCTTTCCGTGCCCTCCCTCCCTTCCTCTCCCTCCCTGCTGCCTTTTCGGTCCAGCAGGCCATCTGGTTTTGAGCAGGAAGCTAGCGTGCGCTCTTCCGTTTCACCTTCTGCAGAGGAAGCAGCCGCCTTTGCTGAGTGTTTTCCCGACCTCTCTTTCCCCGTGTCCTTAAATGCTCCCCGGTGTCCTCTGGAGCTTACTTCCTCGCCGGAACTTTCTTGGTCTTTTATGCTTCTTGACGCTGGGCAGTGCAGTGGTCGTGGTGGTGTTTATTATTGGCTGTTAGTGTCAGATAGTAATAGCCACCATGTATTGTCTCTAGACAGAACCAGCCCTGTGCAAAAGCGCCTGTCACACATTGTCCCATTTAATCCTCAGCAGAACTCTCCCAAGTGATGTGGTTTCTTGACCGTTTTTACTGGTCAGGAGACTGAGGCTTGGAGAAATTCAGTGACCTGCCCAGGTTCACATGGGGTCAGGGCCTGAATTTGAATCTGCATCCACCTGATCATAAAGCCAGGGGTCACAGCTAGCCTCTACCTGGATGGATTGTTATTTTAAAAAAGCAAAACAACCCGCTCCCCGAAAAAACAAAGTAGGAGATAATGCTGGGATGGGAAGGCATGGTTTGGGACCATTTGTGTACTTAATAATACCTGGGTACCTGCCGGGTGAGGAGGATCAAGGTCAAAGGCAAATACAACATGGTCCTGGCACTGAGATCCTTGCATGGTCCTTGAAGTACAGAGATGGTGATGGACAAGTAAGAAAATCATTGCAAAGGCGGGAGGCTGACGGTTTGAACAGTGATTAGGATGGCCTCTTTAAGGAGGTGTCTGACTTGGGTTTTGAAGGATGAGTAGGAGTTTGTTAGGGCAGAAAGACATTAATTACACAGAGAGGATCTAGCAAGAAGTAACCGACGGAACCGTTCATTTATTTGAGCAGCAGCTGGGAAATGCCTTGAAGGCAGGGACCCTAGCTTTCCGGAATGAATCTCTAGTGCCTGGAACAGTGTCTCACTCATGCTTGGTACATATTCCTTTGGGCAAATGCCTGAGTTGGCACACTGGGGAACAAGGCAGAGAAATTGTAGGAGAAGCAGATGGGGCTTGAATGTGGGAGGCCTCATGAGCCACAACAAGGATCAGTTCTTAAAGGTGATTGGAGGTTGTTACCCAGCAGAAGGAGGGTGATCGGTCCCATTTGTTGATGCAACTGTCTAAGTCTGTGTATTTTCCTCTGAGCAGGAAAACCTGATTGCTTTTAAACACATACGGAGGCTAGGCATGGTGGCTCATACCTGTAATCCTAGCACTCTGGGAAGCCAAGGTGGGAGGACTGCTTGAGCTCAGGAGTTCGAGACCAGCCTGAGCATGAGTGAGACCATCTCTACAAAACATAGAAAAATGAGCTAGGTATGGTGGTGTGTCCCTGTAGTCCCAGCTACTCAAGATGCTGAGGCAGGAGGATCACTTGAGCCCAGGAGTTCAAGGCTGCAGTGAGCTAGATGATGCCACTGCACTCCAGCCTGAGTGACAGAGAGAGACCCTGTCTCAAAAACAACAACAGCAAAACACATATGGAAAGATCCTCAGTTTCACTCATGATAAAGAGAAAGGGAAGTTAAACTGCAGGGAGATATTTTCTGAACTCAAAAGCTTATAATACACTGGTAATTGCCCTCACACCTTGTTAGGTGGAGTATAAATTGACATTACCTGTTTGGAGGGCAGTGTCTGTCTAAATTTTGTTGTATGCAACCTTTGACCTAGCAGGTTCACTTTTAGAAAGTTATCCTACAAATATGCTGGCTTATGTGTAAATGAGGCTCCTACCAGGCTATTTGTTCAGTGCTGCATTGGTTGTTTGTAAGAGCAACCGAAATGCCAAGTTACCAGGAGACTGATTAAAGTCAAGTTCATCAGTACAATGGACTACAAAGAATGAGGAAACTGTTGATGTATACCGTGGGATGATCTTTAAGATTTATTATAAAGAGCAAAAAGCAAGGTACAGAACATTATGTGATGTATGTTTCTTTCCATTTGATAACTGAAAATATGTATTTATTTTTGTTGTATATGCATAAAATATTTTCTGGGAAGAATACACAAGAAACTGAAGATGGTTGCCTCTAGAGAGAGGGACTAGGGAAGAGGGTTTAGGGAATGGATGGGCAGAAGGCTTGTTCCTTCTATCCCTTTGTTCAAAAGAAATAAAATGTCAAGAATAAAGCAGATCCATGCTACTGATAAATATCAGTTTCCAATACTAAGTAAAAAAAGCAAGGTACAGAATAGTATGTATTATGGTGCCTTTTGGGGAAACGCAATAAACAGGCTACATTTGGAATCTGTCTGGAGGAACATACAAGATGTTAGCGGGGTAGTTTGCCTGTGGGGTGGGGTAGGGGACTCCCGGTTCAGGGAGTTCACTGTGTTCCATTTTGTGTGGTTCGAAAAAGTTGTAGCACACAAATGTGTTACCTATTAAAAATAAATAGAATGACATGGACGGATGCATGAATGGATGCATGGGTGGGTAGGTGGATGCGTGGACAGGTGGATTGGTGGGTGGGTGGTGGATGGGTTCATGGTTGGGTAGATAATTACACCCGTGGGTGGACGTATGGCCGTGTGGACGTGTGGATGGATAGATACTCTCTGGCTGTTGTGGAAGGACTGAGTAGGACCAGGAGAGGCTGGAGGCAGGGAAGGGTGAGGAGGCTATTGCAATATAGTCCAGGCAAGGAATAATTGGGACTCGGATCAGGTCATGTAAACGTTTCACGTATGCAACCGTGTTGCTTGCATATGTGACTGCATCTATGAAGCCCCAGCATCGTTTTCTTTCTAGAAGGTCACATTCCTTTGGAATGAACTTTGTCTGGCAACTGCTTAGAAACTGTTCTGTATGTAATTACCACCAACAGTTTAATCCTTTTCCCCAGCCATCACCTTAAGAATTACAAGCGACGTGAAACCACTTAAAATAATCGGCCTTTGAGATGTCACTCCTTCTCCTCCACGATCAAATTCTTATTTACAAGGCTGTCATCCACATGCCCGAGTCCACAAAGCCACGGACTTGGTCCTTTGTGTCTTGAGGTTTCCTAGCTAAATCTCCTTGTGAGTGTTGGCCTCATAAAGTTAACTTTTTAGTGATTCCTTGTTCTTGGTTCTGGAAGAGCAGCCGTTTGTATCATGGAGCAGTTCTACCTCTGCAGAACCAGTGTAGGCCCGTGCTTTACAGGCCCTTTTTTGCTTGTTTTTTGAAGTCAAACTCCTTTACTTAAAAAAAAATTTTTAGCCATCATAACTATTTTTAAGTATATAATTCAGTAGTGGTAAGTATATTCACATTGTCGGGAATAACTAGACCTCTTTACTTCCTGGAACACATATATCTTGATCAGATTGTCAGATGTTTTCTTTAAGTGTCAAATGATCTCATTTCTCTCACTTTCTCTTTTTTAATGTTTTTTGATGTGGCTTTAAAACTTGTATGGAGCTATGAGATGCCGGGTTGCTCAGAATTCCTTGGTGGTCTCACTCAGGTGGGAAGACTCATAGTGCGGTGGGAGGGGAGGAGAGGGGAGGGGTGGGGCTGCAGCCCGCTGGAGCACGTGGACCTGCTCCAAGACTGGCCACTCCCAGCTCCTGCCGATGGCCGATGGCCATGAAGCAGGGATATGGGCCCAGTGCTGCCAGATTTTCTGATTTTTAAAGAGAAAGCCAGAAATCTAAGTTTTTATATGAAATGATCTGATTTTAAATGTTGGCATCTAATGTAAAAAAAAATGTAAAAAGCATGCCTAGGCTGGGTGTGGTGGCTCAGGCCTGTAACGCCAGCACTTTAGGAGGCTGGGGTGGGAGGATCACTTGAGGCCAGGAGTTTGAGCCCAGCCTGGGAAACATAGCCACACCCTGTTTCTACAAAAACATAAAAAATTAGCCAGGCGTGGTGGCACACACCTGTAGTCCTAAGCCACTCGAGTGGCTGAGGCAGGAGGATTGCTTGAGCCCAGGAGTTCGAGGCTGCAGTGAGCTGTGATTGCACCACTGCACTCCAGCCTGGGCAACAGAGCAAGACCCTGTCTCAGAACAAACCAACCAACCAAACAAAAAAGCATGCCAAAAATAATAACAATAACAGTAAACTCTCTGTGGGCCGCATTGGCCTAGTGAGGGCACCTGTTTCACACCTCTTATTTGATCCAACCTAATCATGGTGTAGAAGTAGGAAATTGAGACCCCAGGAAAGGGCAGTAACTTTCCCCAAAGTTGTGTAACTATTATAGTCAATTGCCAGATCAGGACTTGAGTTAAATTGCAATCCTCTGCTACAAAACTCTTAACAGCTGGTTGAGGTTTATTCTTGGGCAGGTATACCTGATCTGTTTATGTATGAGTATATCTATTTACCTATTTGGCATGTCTTTTCAACAAAATCCAGGGTTTTTTTTTTT
>VBSM01002153.1:12458638-12482032 GCA_008086735.1 Cheirogaleus medius | reverse complement strand
GAGGAGGAGGAGGAGGAGGAGGAGGAGAGTCCTCAGTTCACAAGCTAGTAAGTGGGAGCCGTCCACGTGACTAAAAGATTCTTCGGATTACAAGAGGTTTTCCTTCCGGGCTCCTTTAAACACCGCCTCCGTCTTTTGTACAACTTGGCTGTTGGGTGAGATACAACGTACCCTCATTCCTCGCGACTCCTCTCTTCGTCTTTCTGACCGCTGCGCGTTTGAGTTTGCGTGTTCACCCCGACGGGGATGTAGGGGTGCAGGGGTCTTGCCTGTGTTTTTTTGAGCCCCGCAGCAGCCGGTTTCGAGCTCTGCACGAGTCCTGTCCTTTGGCGTGTCCCGTTGACCCCCCACCTGTGTTTTGTTGGCAGGACTGGAACCTCACGTGGTACACCAGCAACCCCGACTTCACCAAGTGCTTTCAGAACACCGTGCTCGTGTGGGTGCCTTGTTGTCACCTCTGGGCTTGCTTCCCCTTCTACTTCCTCTATCTCTCCCACCATGACCGGGGCTACATCCAGATGACACATCTCAACAAAGCCAAAACTGTGAGTCACTGGGATTTCCTCACGGGCTGGCAGGTGCACCTGGGGGCAGCAGCGGCTGCGGGAAACTGGCATTTTTCTTCTGCTTAATCGGCCCTAAGTTCCCTTTTCTAGAAGGCAAGAGGGTAACGTGGGAGATGAAAGCTAGAGCTCTGGAGTCAAACGTGGGTTCAAATCTCGGCTTTGCCATGTGGTATTTGACCTTGGGCAATTTTTTTTTTTACCTCCCCGAGACTCAGTTTCCCCATTTATGCAATGGAAATGATAGGATCCTTCTCAGGGGATTATCAGGCGATTGTCAGGAGGTTCCTCCTGTACTGAGGCTATCTCCTTTTTATTGATTGAGTTTTTTTTTTTTAAACTTTAAAAAAGTTTGTTTTGAAATAATCGCAAACCACAGAAAAACTGCAAGAATGAAACCAAGAACTGCCTTCCGACCCTGTCGACCCATGACTCCTATTTCCCGATATTTAGCATTTTGCCACATTTTTCTCATGCGCTTGTACTCTCTCCATATACGTATATTCCTGTTTATTTTTTCTGAATCATTTGAGAATGGGTAGCACCCCCCACACCCCTCTGCCCCTTAATTTTTCAGCGTGTCTTTCCTCAAAACAGGGATATTCTGTTTTGTGAGCACAGTACAGGTATGAAATCCAGGAAATTTCACAGGTCTGTTTTTAAAAACCTGCAGTCTGTATTCCAGTTTTTTCCGTTGTCCCAAGACTCCGCTTTCTAGCACCTTCCACCTCCAGCTCGGGGTCCAGTGCCCGGCCACATATGGCACGCAGTCCTGTTGTCCGTCTGGTTTTCCTCATTCTGGAAGAACCCTTCACCTTCCTTTGTCTTCTATGGCACTGACCTATATGAAGCACGTGGGCCGTTATTTCATAGCACGCCCCTTGGTTCACGTTTGAGCGGCATTTCCCGCCGAGTCACAGGTTAGGGTCATGCGTGTCTGGTGGGAACACTACACAGGGACGTGCGTCCTTCGCAGGCTGTGCCGTCTGGAGCTGCATCTGCCCCTCACCGGCCGGGTTAGTTTTGATCATTCGATCAAAGTGCTGCCTGGCTTCCCCATACACAGGCCCTGCTTTTCACCCTCCGAGCTGATCAGCAATCTGGGAGGGGACGTGAAGAGTGTGGAAATGCCACGCCCCTTGTCCCACTTTCTTCCAGACTTAGCATCAGTCTCCGTTCTTTTCGAAGCCACTTTTTTCAGCTCTTTACTCAGACATGGCCTGATCAGAGAGGCTTTCCCCAGCCAGTCTCTCACCTGCTTTTAGTTCTCCATGTAACACTTATTCTTCTCTGACAGGTGTTATGCATTTTTCAGTTTGTTTCTTACTGGTTTCCTTCCACGTGGGCTGCTAGCTCCGTGAGGACAGGGACTTAGCTCTGTTTTATTCACTGTTGTCTCTCTGGCATCTTGGAAAGTGTGCGATGCACAGCAGGCCCTCAATAAATGCTGCTTGGCTGAGTGTCGTTGAGTGAACGGTCGTAGTGCGAGGGGCTCTCGGGCAGCGCGCTGGGGTTGCGGGTACAGATCAACTGCAGGCTGAGCTCTGGAGTTCTCGGGTGCTGGGGAGAACAGTGACCAGACGGAGTCCTGTCGGGGGGAGTGGGGTGTTCGAGACCAGCGGGGGACAGCCCAGCCGGTGGCGCACCCTAACGAGGACTTGTCCACATTCCAGAGGATATGTGTTGTGTCCAAGGACCATGGTCGCGGGGTTGTGGGGTTGGCTGGTTCCCCCAAGGCTGAGGTTTTCGCGAGGTGCTGGGGGAAGTTCCAGTACTGTCTCTTGTAAGACGCGCACGTGCTTCTCTTCCAGGCCTTGGGATTTTTGCTGTGGATCGTCTGCTGGGCAGACCTCTTCTACTCTTTCTGGGAAAGAAGTCGGGGCATATTCCTGGCCCCAGTGTTTCTGGTCAGCCCAACCCTTTTGGGCATCACCATGGTAAGTAGAAGCTGGCTCCGAATCCTCAGCCATCTGCCAATCACAGGGGAGCCAGCATTTAGACATATGAAACCTCACAGTAAAAAATCAGAAATCTGGCTTCTTTTGAAAAACTCAAAGATCTGGCAGCACTGGACTCATAGTATTTTAGGGTAGCAATTAGCTGGAGCTGGGATGCAGCTGAGGGCAGAGGTTCTCCCAGCTGGGGAGAAGAGCATGTGCAAAAGTCCTGGGGCCACCGGGAGAACTTGAGAAGAGAACTTGAAGCAGAGAGCCAGGGAGATGGGGCAGCAGGGCGGGCAGGGGCCATCCCTGTGGAACCTTGAGTGTCAGGGCAAGTGGGTGTTGTTTCTTCACACTGGGTCCTCTGCACTGCATGTTTTTGTAATAAAGTTTTATTGGCACACAGAGCTGAGTAGTTGCAGCCTAGATTCTGTAGCCCCTGAAGCCTAAGCTACTTATTACGTGGTCCTTTAAGAAAAAGTGTGTTGATCTCTGTTCTAACCGAGCTTCTCCCCACACCTCCCCTTTTCCGTCCTATCCTGGATCTACACGTGGTCTCATTAGATTCTCAAGAGTCGCCAGGCCGATGCTGTGAGCGTTTCCGTTTTGCAGATGGGGCTCTGGCGAGGCAGGGGCAGAACTGGGCCAGGAGCCAGGTCCCCCTTAGGTAGTTCCTGCACCCCGAGCAGAGGGCAGCCCATCGCCCAGGCCCAGCGTCCACCAGGTCCCTGGGACCGAGGGGCCTTGGGTCCTGCCTTCTCTTAACTCCCAACATGTGGTTTTCTCTTCCAGCTGCTCGCTACCTTTTTAATTCAGCTCGAGAGAAGGAAGGGCGTCCAGTCCTCAGGGGTCATGCTCACCTTCTGGCTCGTAGCCCTGCTGTGTGCCCTTGCCATCCTGAGGTCCAAAATCATGAATGCCTTAAAAGCGGTAAGTGGTGGCCTTGCTCTGCATCGTCCTTCAGCAGCCCTTGGGAGGGGATGCTTGCTCCATCTGGCATGCCTAGAAGCTGTGCACTGGGTCAGCACTAGCCTTTGTTCTAGAACCTTCTTTCCCCAGTGCCCCCTTTATCTGTGTAGCTCTGAGGGGGCTACGTGGTACCTGCAAGGGCAGGAGCCACGGGCAAGTGCCGGCTCCGGTGAGCCCCGTCAGCAGTAAACAGCAGGGCGTCCAGCTCCAAATGCCCGCAGTCTGGGACCGAGCTGTGTCTGTGGAGTGACGTTTCCCTAGGGGACCCTAGACTTGTCCCCACATTACCTTTGAGGCATCAGCACTGTGCTGGCCGGGGAAGTCGTTTACCTTGGCAGCTGTGTGTTGTCGTCAGGAGGTTTGAGGAATGTGCACTTTTAAATCCAACCTGCTGCTCCTGCCATCCAGAGCCAACTGGGGACTGGCAGGAGACAAAGGAAACATTTATTGAACACCCACAGCGTACGGCACAGACTGTCTTTATTGGCGATGGCCGTGACACCGATTGAGTGTGTGTTTTTAAAGTTCCTCTCGGGACACGAAGCGTGTTTCCCGGGCAGTCTTAAGGCTCATAATGACTCACATGGGTTTTCTCGAACTCGGCACTCGTCGACATTTTGAGCCGGAGACTTCTTGGTTGCTGGGCTGGGAGTGTCCTGTGCTGTGTAGGATGTTTAGGAGCATCCCTGGGCTCTCCCCACCGGGTGCCAGTAACCCTCCCAGGTATGGCAAACAGTGTCCCCAGACACTGCCAGATGTTTCCTTGGAGACAAAATCACCCCCACTTAAGAACCACAAGTCTGTTTATAGGTGGGGAAACTGAGGTACAGAGGGGTGAAGAAAGGTGACAAGGTCCCACAGCCAGTAGGAGCGAGCCGGGCGTGGGATGCAGCTCCGTTCCACTCCCCAGCCGAGACCGCCGCCTCCCAGGCAGTGGTGAGCGGTGTGACCACCCCGGACGCAGCTGCCTCTCTGCTGTCCTGCCCCGGGGGAGCGTCGGGAAAGCCCACGAGGGTCCCGCGGCTGAGGGGTGGGCCTGCCGCCGCCGCCACCGCTTCCCGAAGGCAATCTCATCCCTCCTTCCCTCCCTCACGTGCAGGACGCCCGGATCGACGTGTTCCGCGACGCCACTTTCTACGTCTACGTCTCCCTTGTGCTCGTTCAGCTCGTGCTGTCGTGTTTCTCAGACCGCGCGCCCCTGTTCTCCGAGACCATCAACGACCCCGTAAGTGTGAGGCGGACGAGTGTGTGCGTGTGTGAGAGAGACACTGCGCAGCGACAGCTGACGTTACCGGCTCCACCCGGGAGCTCGCTCGGTCCTCCTGCTGCGCCAGGCGCAGAGGTCTCGCCCTCCCCACTTTCCAGACGGAAAACTGGGCCTTTGACGTGACTTGGGGGCCTCTGGGGGCTGAAGGAGAGAACCTGCCGTGTCACCGCGAGCTGCCGCATCGCAGGCCTGTAGGTTTTCTCACTTGGCATGGTGGTTTTGGAAAATGCGAGCAGATGTTTAAAAATCAGGGAATTTCACATATATTCCAGCTGTCTAAGTTTTCTAGAAAAGTGAAAAGTTCGGACAGATCAGGGCTGTAATCCCACAGGGCAGCCGTTGGCCAGAGTTCTGAGAATTCAGAAAGCACAGAGAAAGGACCGGCCCTGGAGGCTGGGCTGTGGGGGGCTGGGACACCCCACTCTCCTCCCTAGTCATGGTCTCTGTCCGTCTCATCTCCTCCCTGCTCGCCTTGTCGCTGTTGGTCTTCCAGGGTGGTGGAGGCCACTGTTTGCGTCTTGTGCAGTGCGGTCTGGCAGGCTGCAGAGGCGGGCGTGTGGGCTGGTGCGTTTCTGACGTTTGTGCACGGGGCCGGGAAGGAAGGTGTCCGTCGGCCGGTATTCTGTCTAGCCAGCTTGTCGTTCCCTCGGCTTCCTGTTCAGTAACCCAGTGCGGTGCCATTTGGAGTCTAGACCAGAGCTTGGTCAACAGCAGCCCATGGGCCAAGTCTGGCCCGCTGCATGTTTCTGTGAATAAAGTTTTATTGGGACACGGCCACACCTACTCATTACAGAGGGTCTGTGGCTGCCTTGAGCCACAGCAGCAGAGCTGAATGGTTGCTACAGAGACTGTCACCCATAAAGCCTAAATATTTACTATCTGGATCTTCACAGAAAAAGTTTCCTGTCCCTGGTCTAGAACATTCCTTTAGCTCTGATGACATTTTACCTTCTTTCTTTGTCTCCCTTCCATTTTCAGGCATTCTTTCATCCTAGGAAAGGAAAGGGAAGGGAATGGCTGTTTATGAGATGCCTGCTGTATACTGGCACCGTGCTAAGCTCTTCATACCTTATGTAACCCTCACCCCAGCCCTGGTGAACTTGGTACTGTTGTTATTTTTCCCATTTTACAGATAAAGACACTGAGTCTCAGAGAAAAGTGTCTTGCCCAATGTGAGTGGTGGAGCAGGAATTTGAACCCAAGATCGACAGTTCTGCAGAATCGTGTCACTTCTCTTGGTTACAAGCCCGCTCAAGGGAAGGGTCTTGGCTAAACAACAGCTTTGTGTTGGGCTGTAAGCTCCATAAGGCTGGGTCTAACCCTGTAACCTCGGTGCCTAAGACAGAGCCTGGCACACGCTGGGCCTTTAGTGGTGACTTGTTGTCATATTGTGTGGGGAGGCACCCAGTCCACGTGGCACGTGTCTTGTGTAGAGTGAGGTCTGCACTGGGCCTCACGGGACATCAGCCAAGCTCCCGTTCTGCCTTTACTCACTTCTAATATGACCAGGGAGGAAGAGGAGAGGAACTAACATATAAGGAGACCTGCTGAAGGCCTGGCATAGTTCCAAGAGCTTTATTTCCTTTTTTAAACAAAATTTTGCATTTGTTTATTTTAGTGAAATACACATAATTCAAAATTTGCCATCTTAACCATCTTAAAGGTACAATTTGGCAGTGCTAAGAGCTTTTTAATCTCATTCAAACCCCTGCTGCTTAAAATGGGGACCACAGCCAGCTGCACTGACATCACCTGGGCGCGTGTTAGACACGCAGGATCCCAGGCCCTGCCCCAGACCCAAACCTGCACCTTCGCAGCATCCCAGGTAATCTGTGTGCACAGAAAAGTTTGCAAAGCATTGGTTTAAACTTCACAATAGTTTTGAGAAGGGAGGGGGTTTTTGTTTGCTTTTTTTTTTTTTAAGGGATAAAGGAATTATGGCTCAGAGAGGTTGAGCTGTTAGGCCTTAATTTATACCTAAGTTTGGTGGTGGAGGCAGCATGGTGTGATGGAAGAGGAGCCTCAGTGTGGAGTTGGACAAACCCTGGGGTTTAATCCCACCTAGGTACTTTTATCCCTTCAACAGACATTTATTAAGCATCTGTTGTATACTGTGTTTGGTGCCAGGGACACTGCAGTGTGCAAAATAGATATGGTTTGAACTATAGGGGAGAAAATAATTTCCTCCACACTCTTAGGCTCAATGGCTGGGGCCTGCAAATCAAACCACTAAAATATTAACAGGACAGAATATATATTATGTATGCACATGGGAGGGCGCCTCACAGAAAAGAATTGGAAATCCTAAGAAAGTGATTAGGCCTGAGAGCTTCTATGCTGTTTTAACAAAGGGTGATAAATTTGTGACGAAGTGGCAAGACAAAGAAAAAGGAGTTTGGGCTTCTAGAGGTGGTAAATTGTGGGAGGGTAAATATATGGGGGAAACTAGTGGAAGATGAGGGTTATTTTAGTAAGGTTTGTTTGTGCAGATCCGTGTCAGTGTTGCCAGTGATAATGGTTGTTCTCCTGGTATGGGAGAAGCGAAGGGGAAGATTTATGGGAAGGGAAATTTATGGCCTGCTTTTATGCAGATAGGGGAAGGGCAAAGAGGTCTTTTTGTGTTTGCTCTTGCTTAATTGCCTTCAGTTCCAAACAGTCTTTATAACAAAGTGGAGTATTTTGGGGTGGCGTAATTCCGACCTTATGAATATGCTCTTTTTATCTGTTACTCCATAGCAAACCACTGAATTTAGTTGCATGAAACAACGATAGTGCAATGTTTCACAGTCCTGGGTGTTGACTAGGCTCAGCTGGGCGGTTCACAGTCTCTCCTGTGGTCTCGATCAGATGTGGCTGGGACTCAAGTCAACGCAAAGGTTTCCGCAGTCTCTCATCTGGTGGTCAGTGCTGGCCACGGGCTGGAACCTCCCCTGGAGTCGACGCCCACGTCTGGTCTCTCTGTGTGGCCTGGATGTCCTCACAGCATGGTGGCTGGTCTCTAAGAGTGAGTGTTCCGAGAGAGAGCTGGGTGGAAGCTGTATCACCTTTTATGACGTAGCCCCACAAGTCACATAGTGTCACCCCTGCCATGCTCTGTTGGCCGAGGCAATCACAAAGGTCTGCCCAGGTGCAAAGGGAAGGGATTCAGACCCCGATTCTAGATGGGTAAATGGCCACATCTCATTGTAGGAAGAGCATGTGGGGTGGCAGATGATGTTCTGGCTATCATGGGAAAGTACAGTCTGCCACGTGCCGTCAGGAAGCTTGCTGGGACATAGTCCTGAAGCAGCCAGCAGACACATAACCACGTAACTACATAACTGCAGTTGAGGTGAAAGGTAGGACTCAGCTTATGTGAGAATCAGCTACATTTGTGACTTTTGGGCACATCGCTCTTCCTTTGGGGATCTCAGTGTCTCCTTCTTGAAAATGAGTTGCTGCTCAATTTGATGTTGGCTGCACCCCCCTCTCCCGCCTCAGATCTGAGCCCTGTGACCTGGGGAGGAGGACACTGTGACATGCTCTTTGCTTGTCTTCCTGTCACCCTGAGTGCTGGAGACACAGCGGAGCCGGGACGCTGGGGAGAGTTCAGCCCTCCTGCTCTCTGAGCAGCAGTGGGTGATCCATCACATGTCACCAGCCCTTGGAGTGATCAGCCACAGCCCGGCTCCTCCGGGCCGCCTGTGCTGAGTCACTGTGTTGGCCGTCCTCCCCAGCTGGCCCTACTCCCGCTGGGTGACTCAGATGTCTATTCCGGCCCTGGCTTCTTGGTGGGGCTCCTCCCATCTCCGCTGCCTGCTCTGGGGCTGACTAGGCTTCTAGGAGCCTGGGCAGGGCTGACCGAGCCTCCGACCCTCTGATCTCACTGCCACTGAGGCTGCCGCTGGGCCATGGCAGGGAGGAGGGTCGTGTAGATAGGGGGATGGAGGCCACAGCAGATCATTTGGTGGATCCTCCCTGCTCACAGCGGGGTCCTTGGTCTAGTGTCCCCAGGAGCTCAGGCCCTACCCCAGACCCACTGAGCCAGGACCCCCCTTTCACAAGACCCCTGGTTGGAAAACACTGGTTTAGGACGTTCAGTAAAAGCTGCTCAGCTCATTTGAAGTAAGAGATATTTTTAGTCCTGTCCATACGGCGTGGAATATTTTACCTCCAACATTTTACCGTGAACATTTTCAAGCTTGCAGAAAACTTGGAAGTTATACAGCGAGCAGCCACATACCTAGCACCCGGAGCCGCAGGTAACGTCTTGCTGAACTCACTTCATCACACTCCTGTCTGTCCAGCCGATGCTCAGCCCACCAGCCAGCTAGTGATTTTGGTGGCTGAAACTTACTTTGAAATACATGAATACCCTTCACCCCGACACTTTTCACGCAGACCATTAGCTAGAGTTCAATATCTGCTTACAGTTCTGGGTTTTTTTCCTTAAAATTTATATGCAGGGAAATTTCTCATTTCGTTAGCATTTGATGAATTTTGATAAATGAATAACTTTTAAACCCCTGTTAAGATATGGAATATTACACGGTCTCCAGAAAGTTCCCTCGTGCCCCTTCTTGGTCAGTCTCCACCCCCACCCCCCCAGAGGCCTGATCTTGGGCTGTTGAGGATTAAGCGTGGCAAACCCCGTCTTCTCTCCCTTCGTCCTTCGTGCTGTCAGCCCTTTGGTAATTCAGCGTCATGCCAGCGGCTGAGCTGGGCTAGGAAGGTGCAGACCAGCATGTGCAAAGGCCCAGTGGTACGATGGAGCTTGTGGGTGTTTGGGGGCCACGTGGAAGTCTGCTAGGCTAGGTTGGAGGGGCCAGAAGGTGAGTGGAAGGAGATGGGAGAGCCAGGGAGCAGAGCATGAGACATCAAGGGTAGAATTGTGTGTGACGAGAAGGACTTGGAATTTTAACCTGCCTATGGTGGGAGCTGATGAAAGATTTTCCAGAGTGGAGTGGCACCCTGAGGTTGGACAGGTTTTGGAGGATCCCTCAGGCTGAAAGGAAGAGGATGCATTGGTTGGTGGCAGTTAGAAAGCCATTGCAGGTGCCCAGGCAGGCAGAGAGGAAGGCTGAGCTGGGACATTGACTTTGTGCATGCTAGCGTGCCAAACACTAGAAAAAACCAGAGGAGTGCATGGGAAAGGCAGAAGATTCACGACGTGTGCTACAGTACAGGAAGCCCAAGCAGGGAGGCAGTTTGCACAGCTGGTAAGCAGCCAAGCAAACAAATCTCCAGTGTTTGCATTGTAGGGTGAATCTCTTCTTGTTGGACATTTAGTTTCTATCTAGTAATAAGGTGCACTGTGTTATTTATTTAATCCTCCCAGCAACGCAGGATTGATCTGTCTCCTCATTTCACAGATAAAGACACTGAGGGTCAGAGTGGTGAAGTGTCAGGAAACCTCGCACTGGGTTTTCACACCTGAGCAGGCATCTTCCCGCCTGGAGAGCTTGGTAAAACACAGGTTGCTGGGCCCCACCCCAAAGTGTTTGATGCATTAGGTCTGGGTGGGGCCCAAGCATTTGCATTTCCAACAAGTTCCCAGGTGCTGCTGGTGATGGGGCTGCATTTGGGAGCCACTGCTCAGATTGCTGCTGCCTTTGTCCCTTACTGCTGGGCATTCGGGCAACGCAGAGTGGAAGTCACTGGCAGAAACCCGATTAGAACTAAAAGCAGAATCACAACCAAAGATATGCATAGAGACCCAGAGAATTTCTGCCAAACAGGCCAGGATGCTGAAAGACCCAGACAGGGTCCCCAAACTACCTTGTGCCAGGTAAGGAATGACCAGTGCTCAAAGAATCGGTGCCTGGGACTGTTGTACCAAATTGGCTTAAATCACAGGGTTTCTGGCCAAACCACATGGTGCCAAACATAGATGTCAACATAGATGCCAAAGAATACATCTCTGCTTGTGTAAATGAGACTTTCCCTCCCTCGGCCATCAGCTAGGACTTGGCTGGATTATTTTCATTGCTGAATGAATGAGGGACCAATTAACAAACCTCCTTCATCCCACCTGGGACAGGAGTTGCTGCATTTTAGCCTCTGAGGCTGGGAACCCCCTGGCTGGCAGCTCCGTCTTTTGCACCGAAGGAGTTATGCCAGGAGGTGGTCCTTCAGTGAAATGCAGTGCTGCCTGGATTTTTTTTTTTTTTTTTCCTTTTTTACTATCAGTTTTGGCTACTTGAGAAGTTTGGTTGTCTGTGTTATCACAAAATGCCGTCTGTGTCAAATACAGACGTCCAGAAACCAGCTCCCAAACTGATAGATTTCCTTTTCTGCCCATGGAGAGCACCCTGTGTTGGCCTCTGGGTCAGTAACTTCGTATAATCCGAAAATCCATGTTGGATCCAGAGGAGAGAGGAAGCCTGGGGAGAAGAATTAGACAAAGCTCTTGGAGTGTGCAGCTTAGAAACTGTGAAATGTTCCGTCCATAACACAACCGTATTGCATTTGCAGGGAGAGTTTTCGCCCCGTGGCTAGGGACTCGGTTTTACTAGCCAGAGTGAGGGTTAGTGTCCCCGGGGCTTGAGGGTCTTGTTGAGCTGGACATAGGCTGCATTTAGTCCCCTCCGCCAACCCCCACCGTCTCTGTCCCCTGCGTTGATGCCAAGGCTGAAGACGACTGGATTTGCAGGCAAATGACTGACATTTGAGGCCTGACTTCACACCTTAATAATCACCGTGTCTTAGAGTATTGTGTAGGTTGCTAGAAGCAGGGGTTCGCCAGCTCTTTCTGGAAAGGGCCAGCTGGTAAATGCCTTGGGCTTTGCAGCCCACGCAGCCTCTGTGGCAGTACCCAGCTCTGCTGTGTGGCTGAAAAGCAGCCACAGACAATATGTAAATGAGCAGGCGTGACTGTGTTCCAATAAAACTTTATTTATAAACAGCTGGCCTGTGCGCTGTACTTTGCCACTCCTGATGTATAAAGCATCAGGTACAGTGCTTGGCATATCACAAAGCCATTGTTTTTGGTTTTTTTTCCTCCATTAGCTTTATTGACGTATCTTGACAAATAAAAGTTGTATATATTTAAGGTGTACAACTTGATGTTTTGATACACTAGAAGCCATTGTTGCTGGTTTTACTACTATTGTTATTGCTGCTACTAATGATACCATTTCTTGAGCTTTTAGATAGTGCCAGGCACTATCCTAAGTACTTAACTCGTTTTATCTCATTTAATCTTCGCCACTGGGGAACTTGCCCAAGGTCCTGCAGCCGGGAGGCAGAGCTGGGATTCCAGTTCTGCCTGCTAAGCACCGTGGGACATAAGCTGCCCTCACCCGCCCCTTCTTCTCTCTGGCACCCTGGTTTTTTCCTTTGTCACAGCTCCCACTGTTTATTGTCGTCCATGTGTTTGCACCAGGAGGCAGGGGCCTTGCTGGTCGCTGTCACTGTGGTCTTCACAGCTCAGTCCCCAGCACTCAGCCCTCATCCTAGCGTGTAACAAGGTCCTCCCGAAATATTTGCCCAGGAAATAAGTGAGTCATTGACAGAGGGCCCCACCCCCTCCTCCATTCTCTGCCAGCAAGCGCCTTGCTTCACCTTTCACAGGGGGTGGGACTTGGGCTGCACTCGAAGTGGCTTTGTGATTCCCCGGTCACCCACCCACTGACCGGGGTGGGCAGGAAGGTGTCCACTCTTCCGGAAGGAAAACCAACCCGCAATGAAACATTCTGTGCCCAGCCTCCAAAGCAAATGCCACCACCTCCGCGAGTGATGTTGCCACCTTAGGCTGGAAAAATTCCAGTTTACAACTCAGTCCCACGGACCTCATGTCACTTGTTCCTCCTGGAGGTGCTGTGAAGTAGGCTGAGCAGTAGGAGCAACTACTCCCATTTTTCAGATGTGAAAACCAAGGCTTTGAGGGGAAGAGACTCACCCAAGATCGTTGAGCTGGAAAATAGCAGGGCTGGATTTAAACCCAGGTCAGTCCGTCTGGCTCTACAGTCTGAACTTGCTCTGCGGTGGGTTGGTCGGGACCGTAGGTCCATGGTCCAGCTGCACCTGGTTCACCTTGTTACAGATACGCTGATGTCAGGGCCCCAGCCCCAAAGTCCTGAGTTAGTGGATCTGGGAGGGGCCCCAGGCGCCTGCATTTAACCAACTCCCCAAGTGATTCTGGCAGGCAGGCAAGGCTTGGGATCCCCCTCACCCTGCAGGTCCTGAGAATGCCACCTGGTCCTTCTCGGCTTCGGCCTCGTGTTCGAATCACTGGCCAAGTCTTTTGTTTTGCCTTTTATGATGGAAACATAACATAGACAGCATAGAATAATGAACTGCCTTGGACTCTTTAGCCTGCATTGCATAGGTAAGCATTTCAGTATGTACCTTGGAAGGACACGGGTTTTTAAAATTTCTTTTTAATAACTTTTTTATTTTGAAACAGGCTCATACAAAGTTGGAAAAAGAATAGAGTTCCTGTGGACCTTCACTCAGTTTTCTCCAGTGGCAATATCTGAAAGATTAGGATTTTTAAAAATGTAACTACAATACCATCTTTGGCTTAAAATTATTAATAATAATTCTTTAATATCATCAAATGTTCCAATAATCCATTGAGGTTGCAGAATGGATCATTTCTTTTTTTTTCCAGCATCAGTGTGAGCTTGTGTATTTAAACATACCTGGTCTGTTTCAATCCACTGTGCTCACCATCCTCGTTGAAGCTCGCTTGTCTCTTTGTTGGCCAGCGAGAGCAGCTTCTGGTTGGTTCTGGGGCCTCTTAACAATCGCATTCATCTTCAGTTTCTTTGTTGTCGGGTACAACAAGATGTTCTAGGCTTATCTTGTACATTTCCTGCCCAGCCACTTTGACAAGAAGAATCTGGAAGTTTAAAACAAAAACAAATGCCTGGTCCTACCCCACACCAGCTTAATTAGAATCCCTGGGGGCGTGGGGGAGGGCCCAGACAGAGTATTTTTTTCAAAGCATTCCCAGCCTGGATGGAAAACCGTTGGATGAGAGAGAGCGTGCAGTCTTATCAGGCTCTCTGAATACCTTATCTCTGCAAAGTACTGGAACAGTTCGGCCCAGTCCTTGGTTAAAGACCTCGTTGCTGCATGGTGACCTCCCTTCCCTGAACTAAAGCTTGTGTTTCAGGAGACCCATATGTACTCACATTGAAAGCCGGCTTTTGTCTGTACTCCAGAGGCTCTGTGCTGATGTCCCTTGCCTTGTCTGCATGATGTTGAGCAACACTGTACTTCTTGGAAATAGGTTCTTTGATAGCTTGTTTAGAATCTGTCAGTGACTGTCCATTGCCCTTAGGGTGAAGACCAGAATTCTTTACGTGGCCTCCGGTGTAGACGGCTCAGGCCCTGTCTTGGTTCCTGGAGTCTGCTGTGCTTCTCTCTACCACAGGGCCTTTGCACACACTGCTCTCTGCTGGGCATGCCTTGCCGTTCCCCTTAGTTTTCCTCTGCTCACCCTTCGGATGCCAGCTTCACTACCTTCCTCTAGGAAGCCTTCTCTGATCCCAATAAACTAGATCAGCCACCATCTGTTTATGTTGTCCCATTGGTAATATTTACCCACCTTCAAGGCATATATCATAATTGCACTTTTGCATTTGCTCATGTGAGCAGTTGGTCTCTCTCTCTGGAGCCTAACTCTTTGGGGCTCACATTCTGTCCCTACTGCTTCTAGCTGTGGGAACTCGGACAAGTCCTCCCTCTTCTGGTCCTTGGTTTCTTTAAGTACAAAACAGGGATGATACTTTTACCTACCTCTTAAAGTGGTTATGAAGATTAGATGGGGTAATTTGTGTAAAGCACTTAGAGCTAGCTAGTAAAGGAAATGCTTGTTGGATGGATGTATGAATGTGGTGGGCGTAATAGTAGTACTATGTTCACAGAGTTCTGTGGGGATATAAAATAATGCAAGTATGGAGCTCTTTGCAGAGCATTTGGCACATAGTACTGCAAATCTTTGTGGAATGAGTGGGCAAAGTGGGGTTGACAGTAACCCCAGCTCGTGGGGTGGGTGTGGCGTTATAAGGTAAGGCGGGTCTGGAGCATGCTGTACTGACAACTCAGGAGATATTTGTTGGGTGAAACTAGAGGAGCTGCCTTGCGTTTCTTTCTCCTGGGGCTCAGGAGAGGGATTCATTTTGGGGGGCAGAACAGTACGGGAGCGGTGATGGTCCTTCTGAGGGAAGAGTGGCCAACTGACGACTGCTTGCCAAGTCCTGGCATTGGTGACAAGTTTAATCATTAATTATCTTTTCTTTTCCACCCTGTGCTTTGTCCCCACTAGAATCCTTGCCCGGAATCCGGTACCTCCTTCCTTTCCAGGATCACCTTCTGGTGGATCACAGGGTAAGGCGGACGCCCCAGACCCCGGGTGGGTCATGGGAAATGAATGAATGAACGAACGAACAAATGAACAAATGTAGCTCAGCTCCCCCGTTGCTCCCTCTCTCTGTCCCTCCCTTCTTTGCTCTTCTATGGAATTGTCTTCCAAGTCTGCCTGTGCTGGGCACGTGGTCTCAGAAACACCGACTCTGTCCCCCAAGGTCATGCACTTGACTGTGATCAATACATGAACCATGAGCAGCTTAAACTTACCCTGTGGAAGTCTTGGCCTGGGGTAGCCAGAAGTTATCCTGCTCTTGGCTGTAGTTTTGGGCATTTTTTACATTGGGTATAGTTATTAATATTACTGATATCATTTTCTCTCCCCCATTGGAAAAATACTACATGCTGACTGTAGGAGATGTGGGTAAGAGAAACATGCAAAGATCAACAACAAGAAAACACCCAGAGGTGACTGCTGTCACATTTTGATATACTTCCTTCTAGTTCTGCCCATTGTCAACATCTTACTGGGGATTTTTTGAATCTTTTCCCCCTCTAATCATCATCTTTGTCTTTATGAACTTTTTACAAACATCTTTTTTTTATGAAATGTTTCACATAATTTTTTCAAATTAGTATTAAAGAGCATCACCGGGACAATTGTCGTAATTTGAATATGGACTGCATTCTTGTTTTTGATAATTGTACTCTGGTTATATAAGAGCTTGTCCTGGATTTCAGGGGATACATTCAAAGTTTTAGGGGTAAAGGCATGTAGAGTCTGCAACTTACTCTCAAATGATTCGGAAAAAGATGATGTGTTTGTATGTGTACCAGGATGGATGAGACAGAGAATGATACTGCAGTATGTAAACGGTATTGAGCCAAGTGAATTCTTTGTACAATTCCAGTGATTTTTTTTCTATAAGTTTGAATTTATTTCAAAATATCAAATGAAAATATTAGGTCTACTGTTTATCCTGAAAGTGTTCAGACATGTAGAAAGGCTGGTATACTACAACAACTCATCACCCAGATTTAAATAAGATTGCTAGTGCTTTGTCATAGCAGCCTTTTTAAATTTAAAAATCTAAAAAGCAAATTAGAGCCATCCTGATATTTCCCTCCTGAATCTTCTATGTGCATCTCTAAAAAAAAAAATGAGGATGTTTTTCCTAGGTGACCTAACAGAATGAGCAGTAATTATGTAACATGCCTGAATGTCCATCCGTATTGGGATTTTCCTAGTTGTGTGGCTGCCTCAGGTGGCAGGAGCCGCAGAGGTGCCAGCACTGGGCATATGGAGTGAGCCCCACCCTCCTCTTCCTCCCCCATGCATCGGCTCTCATTGACTGCTCCCTTGTGTCTTGGCCCAGGTTGATGATCCGCGGCTACCGCCAGCCCCTGGAGGGCAGCGACCTCTGGTCCCTCAACAGGGAGGACACGTCAGAACAAGTTGTGCCTGTGTTGGTAAAGAACTGGAAGAAGGAATGTGCCAAGTGTAGGAAGTAAGTGTGAGTTTCCTTGCACTTCCTGGGAAGCCGGACACTCAGGACGATCTGGTCACCTCCTTGCTGCGGCCTGAATCCGGGTTGGGGCTCTGGCAGTGGTGCCTTTTACTAGCTTTGTGGTTCTGGGCAAGAGGCCTCACTTCCCTGGGCCATAGTTTGCTCATCCGCCAAATGGGATAGAGGCTCACGTGTAGTTAAGGCAATTTGGGTAGAAAAGAAGAGAGAAAAATATTGCTTAAGCAAGCCATGGATTCTGTTTGCCACGACCCCCTGAGAGTGTGTCCTGGGGGTGTGGGACACTTTTGTTAAGAGTTTTTTAAAAGAGGCAGTACAAATCTTGAAATCTTCATAGAAGTTTCTGCACATCAGTAGACATCCCTGGATGAACCTAATTCAGGAGCCCTCATTTTTAAACGCATTTCTTGAAGTGCAGTGTTGTTCATTTAGAATATTGTTCCACTGTAATTTTAAATTATCTTCGCAAGATTTCACCACTTTTATAAGCATTTGTTGCTTCCAGGGCTTCATGCTTATACATGGAAAGGTAGTGTAGCCCAAAGGTGCAGTACTCAGTTCTTAGGAAGTTAAGGATCCCACTTTTATGTTGAGTCTTGACTTCAGCTTTCAGATCCCCTTGCTCACCTTAGGCAGTGATTTTTCCCTGCCTAAGGATGGAAGAAAAAGAAACAAAGGGGATTGAACCCAAAAATCCCTGCACATTTTCAAAAGCCGGAGTTTATACCTCTTGCAGTATTGCCATTTGTTGACAGAGTTTCTCTTTGACCCAGACATCTGAGGCCTCTAACTGTATCCAATCCAGTTAATTGTCAGATCCAATCCAGTCCTGGATCCAGTCCGGTTTCTGTTGCGACTGGCAAACCGAATGCAGGTCAAAAATTTGCTCGAACTCGGGTAGCCCAAAAGACACATCTGTGGAGCTTCAGAATCCAAGAGAACTTTCCTGTGATCTCCAGCTCCTGGGGGTTGCTGGAAGCTCTACTTAGAGTCCCACTTCTGACACCAAATGTTAAAAGATAAACTTTAGACAAATTAAATTTAACAGAGTTTAATTGAGCCAAGGATGATTCACAAATCATCAGCCCCCAGAACTAGTGTAGGTTCACGGTGACTTTGGGTCTGCCACGTGGACAGATAACGTTAAGAGAAAGTGACATGCAGGAAACAGCTGGATTGGTTGCAGCTCAGTGTTCTCCTTATGTGAACATGGTTTGAACAGTTGGCTGCCTGTGATTGGTTGAGACCTGCCTACTTGTTACCAGAGTCGGTTACAGTCTGTTTACATGTTCAGTGAGGTTATAGTTCACTATGGATGGAGAAGCCTTTGGGCCGAACTTAAAAATGTGTTAGGAGGTTGCTTTAGGCTGAACTTAATTTCACACTCTCACAAAGCTCCTTGCTGGTGGGGATCTCCTCAGCTCCCAGCCCAGAGCAGGAGTTCAGGCCGTATTAGTGGACAAGTGGACAATTGCTTCCTTTGCCCATGTCAAAATTTGGATCAAGTCAGCAAGTCCCTTTTTCCTCCCAGTCCCTACCATCCCTGCCCTTTCTGTCCTCCTGTTCTGGGCAGTTTTATCCTGACTCAAACCTTCCCTGCTCAGCTTTCCTGTCTCCTTGCAACTGGACCATTCAGATGGTCTGCGTGTTTCTTCTCCCTTCCGGGAGCTCCTTTCAGCCTTGTAGGCCTCTTGGTGACTGGGTGTTTTCCTTTCCTGACTTAGCTGATCCCGTCCCCTGCACTTGACCTCCACCGCCCGGGTCTGGGCCTTCCTCCCTTCTCCCTGGCCATTTTGCACCCATCTCCTGGCGGTTGAGAACAGCCCATCGGCACAGGGTCCTGCCCAGGAAGTGGTGTGCAGGCCGTGAGGGCTGAGCCGCTCCCTTCCTCCTTGCCAAGAAGGCCTATATAAGTTAAAAGAAGTCCTACTAAAAATCCCAGCCAGGGAAAACAAGTGACACAAGCAGGGAAGGACCTTAGGTGGTGATATGACAATATGGAAAACACAAAGTATCCTCTGTGGTCAGCATAATGCCCCTCCCCCGACAACAGTGTCCACGTCCTTATTCCAGAGCCTGGGAATATGTTACTTTACACGACAAAAGGTTTGTGGATGTGATTAAAGATTTCGAAATGGGGAGAATATTCTGGCTCATCTGGGCAGGTGTGAAGTCGTCACAAGCTTCCTTGTGAGTGGGAGGCAGGAGCTCAGGGAGAGGAGATGCTGGCTGCTGGCTTTGAAGATGGAAGCAGTGGCCGTGAGTCTAGGAATGCAGGCAGCTTTTAGAAGCAGGCCCACGCCCGGCCCTCGTTTTGATTGCGTTGAATCTGTAGATCAGTTTGGGGCTGGCACTGTTCTAAACCTTTCATGCGTTATCAACTCAAATTTCACAACAGCCCTGTGAAGTGGGTCCTACTTTTGTCCTTATTTTACAAATGAGAAAACTAAGGCCTAAAGGTCAAGGAAGTTGCCTAAAATCACACAGCTGGCCAATGGCCAAGCCAGGATCTGAACCCGTGGCTCCTGCCTCCGTGTTCAGAACCACTGTGCTGAGCTGCCTCTCTGCAGTGGCCTGTCGTCTTTGGCTTCGCCTTCCCTGAAGGGTGACGTCCCTGGGCCTCTCCCTGGGGTGGTGGCTGCGTCTCTGGTGGACCCCACAGCTGTTTCCCGTCCTGCGTTCCAGGCAGCCGGTGAAGATCGTGTACTCCTCTAAGGATGCTGCGAAGCCGAAAGGGAGCTCCAAGCTGGATGTGAACGAGGAGGCGGAGGCCTTGATCGTCAAGTCCCCCCAGAAGGACCGGGAGCCCTGTCTGTTCAAGGTGTTATACAAGACCTTCGGGCCCTACTTCCTCATGAGCTTCTTATTTAAGGCCATCCACGACCTGATGATGTTTGCCGGCCCCGAGCTCTTAAAGTAAGCCAGCCCTCTTCCCTCCCGCGGGGCCCCCCAGCTCCTCTGTTTGACCTTTTGCCGGTGCGGGCCTGTAGCCCACATCTCCGTTGTGACCTGCTCCGTTTTATGCTTCGCTAAATTACCGTCTTAGTTAAGGCCACTTTGGTTGCAAGTCACAGAGACCCACTAGGCTTCTGTGAATTCGAACTGGGGAGGATATGGGTTCATTTTGGGACACCAAGAGCAAGGGAATGCTGGCAGATCTCATGAAAAACGGCAACCAGGGACCGCGAAGCCAGAAAGGAGGTGGCCCTCTCCTCCCCCCTCCGCTCCTCTGTCCCTCGGGGCAGTGCATTCACCCTCCTTCCCTCTGTTCCTTGGGTTCCCGTTTGGTCACCTTTGGGTGACCTGCTGGTGACGAGACGGTGATCAGTGCGAGGATGCCGAGGCCCTTGTCACGAGTGGCTTGGGCCACCTGCGCAGTCAGGTCACTGTGGGCTTGTTCCTCCATCTGTGAAGCTGAAGTGCCGGCGCTCGCGAGCGCCGCAGCGCTGACCCTGAAGCGCTCTTCCCCGCCCCCTTGCGTCACGGTCACGCCCTCCCTTCCCCCTGGCAGGCTGCTCATCAACTTCGTGAACGACACGGAGGCCCCAGACTGGCAGGGCTACTTGTACACGGCGCTGCTGTTCGTCAGCGCCTGCCTGCAGACCCTCGTGCTGCACCAGTACTTCCACATCTGCTTCGTCAGCGGCATGAGGGTCAAGACCGCCGTCATCGGTGCTGTCTATCGGAAGGTAGGGGCCCCCGCGTCCTCGGCACCCGTGTGCCGGCTTTGACGTCCCCACCCGCAGCCTCAGAATCCACAGGGATTTGGCGGGGTCACTGCAGGGCCAGCCCAGCTTCTGGAGCAGCAGGTGAGGGTGGCCTTGGTGACGGAGTGTGGCAAGGATGGTGACCGTCAGGCGTCATACCTTAGGCAAAGCTGACTTCAAGGGTCAGAGTATGGAATGTCCGGGTGCCCATGGGTTTCTTAGCCGGATCAGAGGTCCTCGGTGTGGGGAAATCCAAGTTCAGATCCTCACTCTGCTATTAATTTCCTGTGTTTGAGCTGGTTCTCACTCGCAATGTGGATTGAAGGGGTGACAGAGTACACAGCAGGCATCTGTATACGTCCAGCTCTAAAGGAACCAAGTTACCTTCTCCATCCCTTCGTTTTTGTTGCCTCTGGGGAAAGGACATCGCTTGGCCCATGGGTTAGGAAGAGACAGGCTCGTGGATAGTTTGGAAAGATGGGCTAGACCGGTGCTTCTCGGCCCTGTCTGTGAATTAGACTTGCCTCGGGGGCTTAAACTCCTGATGCCCAGAGTTCACCCACACCAACTAAGTCAGGGGTGCGCAGGCAGGACCCAAGTGTCAGTATTTTTAAAACTCCCCAGGGCATAGTGTACAGCCACATGGCCTAGACCGGTGGTTCTCAGCCAGGGCAATTTGTGTCCCTCCCCCACCAGGGGCTACTTGGCAATATCTGGAGATGTTTTTGGCTGTCACAACTGGGAGTGACAGCATCTGGTAGGCAGAGGCCAGAGATGCTGCTTAACGATGCACAAGACAGCCACACAAAGAATCATCTAGTCTCAAATGTCGGGAATGCCAAGTTTGAGAGACCCCGGCCTAGCCCCTTGGTCCTTCAGTGGGATTTGGGATGAGCAGCACCAGCGTGCCCTGGGAGCTCGTTAGAACATCCCAGGCCCCGCCCCGGACCTGCCGAATCGGTAACTGCACCGGGACTCATTCCCCAGGTGGCGGCGTGCATATTTAAGTGTGCAGAGCCCGGGTTTCGAGGATGCCTAAGGTCCCTTCCAAACTGAAGCGCTCCAGGTGGGAGGCGGTGAGCGTGGTCTTGTGTGAGTGTGGGCTTTGTGAAGACTCCAATGGGCCGGGCAGGCAGGTGAGCCGGCTGGGAGGAGAAAAGATCTCTGGTGTCTCCGCCGAGTCTCCTTCCTCTCCACGGACCTGGTGGGACAGTACAGGGCTCTTCACTCACCACACTCACCCTCTCTCCCTCTCCTTTGTCCCACAGGCCTTAGTGATCACCAACTCAGCCAGAAAGTCCTCCACGGTCGGGGAGATCGTCAACCTCATGTCTGTGGACGCCCAGAGGTTCATGGACTTGACTACGTACATTAACATGATCTGGTCGGCCCCTCTGCAAGTCTTCCTCGCCCTCTACCTCCTGTGGCTGGTGCGTGTTTGCCGTCGTTCCCCGTTGCGTGTAGGGAGGGACATCCATGTGCGGGCAGTGGGGGTAAGGGGGAGTGAGTGTCAATGACAAGAGTGTCTAGCTCACTGGCATTTCTTGCTGTCATTCACATTTTATTTTCTGGCCCGTTAACCAATTTGTGGATGTTTCATTTCTTCCATGAGTTGTCAGATTTATGTTCTCTTTGGTGGCACGGTGTTTGCATCTTGACAGTGTAATTAACCACACACCTCATTTTCCCATTGCATCCTCCCAACCACTAACCAAACTCGTTTATTCATTAGTCCCTAATCATGTTGGTCAAGATTCTCTGGGTTGCCAGGGATAGAAACCTATCTTAAAATAGGGGAAATCTAAGCAAATAAAGGGGACTTTGGGGCTGCATATACCAGAAAACTCTGGGGATTGGCTTCAGGCGTGGATGGATCCAGGAGATCAAGCACTGTTGAAAGTACTTAGTCTCACTCACTCTTTTGTCATTTCTTGGCTCTGGTTTTCTCTGAGTTGGCTTCATTCTAAATGGATTTCCTGAGATGGCTTCCATAGTTTTGGGCTTATATCATTTTTACAGAGAGTGCCAGAGAAGAGAGAAGACCACACACATTTCCCTGCTTCAGCCAGAGTCGCGGGGAGCCCTCCGATTGGCCAGGCACAGTCTTGTTCACATCCCTGAACCAATCACTGTGGCCCAGAAGGCAGAGTTCTCTGATTGGACAGCCTGGGTCACATGTCCTCTCCCACTGCAGAAGAGATGTGATTGGCAGTTCTTCCACGTGGGGAGGGACAGTTCCCAAAATAAAAAGATGCTGAGCAAAGGTTCCTTGCATAACACATGCCTTGCACTTTCCCACCTCTGAGCCTTTGCACATGCCTTCCCTTCCACTAAGTATTCCCTTCCTTTTTCCTAGCTGATGAAATCCTGGGCATCCTTCAAGGCTGTAACAAATGCCACTGCTGTTGATTTCCTCCCGATCTCAATTAGGTAGATTTCCTCCTTTTTTGAGTCCCAGTAACTTTAGTGTAGGGACTCATCTGATTTTACTTCCTGAGACAGTTTTTGGTGTGCTCAGTACACCTCCACCTCCTCGACTCTGAAGGTAGTACGCTAGCTACTCATGGGCATGTCGCATCTGACTGACTTTTGTATCTTCTGTGGGTGTAGCCCCCGCAGGGCCTGGCACACACCAAATATCTGCTGTTGCTGAAAGAGAAAGGGAGAAGAAAAAAATAACCTGCTGATTTTCTTGTAGTTCACCTTTTTTTGTATATTTATAGAACAGAAAGTGAATAAAGTGTTTCAAATAATGAAACTTAGAAGACAAAAATACCAGAATTTAAATATCTAAGTAAATGCCAGATCTCTTGGGGTGTCCACTTTCCCAGAAAGTTTGGCCATGGGCAAAAATACTTTTGGAACACTTCTTTTAGAATTGCCTTCAGGATTGGTTTTTGAACCATTAAGAAAATTGCTTAACATCACACATCACACCTTATTGTACATGAGAGTTGTTCCGGCCTGGGCTTTTTTGACATTTTGGGCTGGATAATTCTTTGTTAGGGGGCTGTCCTGTATATCGTAGGATGTTTAGCAGCATCCCCTCTAGTGTGACAACCAAAAATGTCTCTAGATATTACCAGATGTCTCCGGGGGGGGGGGGCAAATTTGTCCCTGTTTGGG
>VBSM01002153.1:12438325-12455043 GCA_008086735.1 Cheirogaleus medius | reverse complement strand
TAAAAAAAAAAAAAAATCTCACAGCATACAGAAAGATACAAAATGAAAAATATATTGTCCTCCCCTCTATCTGTCCCTCTTCTCCAAAGTGACAGTTTTGTGTATCTTTTCAGAAAAAAATACACAAGCACTTAGGTATTCAAAAAACGTTTTTGACATGTTCAAATGGAATCATACCATACATAGCGTTCCGTATCTTTTTTTGTACTAAATAACGTGTCTCCTCTTGGTTCAGGCAGTCAGAGCTGCTTCGTTTGTTTTAATGATGTGTGCTTGTCGCGTGCTAGGATGCACCTTGGCGAACTTACCTGTTGTCCGTTGCTTGCTCTTCTCTCCTGCAGCGATCCATGGTGCACTGGATGTTCTGGTACACGTGTCTTGGGGTACTGTAATGGGTCTGTACCTGCCCAGCCAGCTTTGAAAAGTTAAAAACAACGGTGCAAGTTGTCATTTTATAAAGCTGGCCTTAATCCAGGAGACCATATAGTGAGGGACTATGGAAATCCCGCTTGGAGCACAGTTGATGATAGTGGTTAAGGATGACTTTAGATCATGCCCTTTTGTTTGTTTTTTCTTTCTGTCTTTGTATTATTTGTCATACTTTCTGTAATGTATTATTAATGACTATTCCTTCTTAGGTTAGCAAATATACGTTCTTACAGGAAGTTTCTATAAACTAAAAATTCCACATTTTTATAAATGTGAAGCTTTTCTTTTTTCTTCTTTTTTGACTGGAGGGTGGTGGTGGGATTGTAGGTCACTGTAATTTCAAATTCCTAGGCTCAAGCGATCCTCCTGCCTCGGCTTCCAGAGCAGCTGGAACTATAGGCACCTGCCACCATGTCCAGCTAATTTTTTTAAATTTTTTTGGTGGAGACAGAGTCTCGGTATGTTGCCCAGGCTGGTCTCAAACTCTTTGCCTCAAGCAATCCTCCTGCTTTGGCCTTCCAAATTGCTAGGGTTACAGGCATGAGCCATCACCATAACTGGCAAAAGGTTTTCTTTTAAACTATCACCTGCTTCATCGCAGCTGAGTTGCAGGTGGAAGGCTTAAGGAAACTCCAGCCTTTTCACCATTTATCGCAGTGTATACATTGTTGGATTTTGTTTAGGTCCACCTTAAATCTCTGAGTCTGGACTTGCAGGACAGATGGTGCTCAAATTTGAGCTGGCGTCACCATCACCAGGGGGGCTTGTGAAAACACATCTTGCCCGGGCCCCACCCAGCGTTTCAGATTTACTAGGTCTGGGTGGGGCTGGAGCATCTGCATTTCTAATGTGTTCCCAGGAGCTGTTGGTTTGGGTCCCACACCTTGAGACCCACTGGAGTCCATCCTCACGCCTCCAGGTGTGGTCCATGGACCAGCAGCATTGCAAACACCTGGTGGTAGTTAGCAATACCCTCAGGCCTCACCCCAGATCAGAATCTGAATTTTAGCAAGTTCTCTCTAGGTGGTTCATATGCACATTCAAGTTTGAAAGACACTGGCAAGAAGTAGGAGTGAGCAAACTTTTTGTGTAAAGAGTCAGCTAGTAAATATCTCAGGGAATCTGGGCCATAGGGGTCCCTGTCGCAAATGTCTCTGCGAGGGGAGTGCACATGCAGCCACAGATAATACGTAAATGGATGGGTACGTGTGTGTTTCCATAAAAATGTATTTATAGACACAGAAATTTGAATTTTTTTATAATTTGCAGGTGTCTTATAATATCCTTCTTTTGATTTTTTTCCCCAACTATTTAAAAATGTAAAATCTAGCCATTCATGGTGGTACACACTGTAGTCCCAGCTACTCAGGAGGCTGAGGCGGGAGGATCACTTGAGCCCAGGAGTTTGAGGCTACAGTAAGCTGTGATCGCACCACCGCACTCCAGCCTGGGCAACAGTGCAAGACCCTGTCTTGAAACAAACAAAAAGTAAAATCTCTTCTGAGCTTATGGGCCCTATGTGAACAGGTGTGGGCCATGGGTCAGTCTCCGGCTTAGAGGACTGGAGTGTTCTTCTGACAGTCAGGACAGGTGCATTCTGCACCCAGCTCATAGTGTGACCTGCAGCAGGTCGTTTCACCTTCCCAGCTCTGGGTTTTGTCATATGAAAAATGAAAGGGTTACATCACAGGATGTCCAACGCTGGCCTCCAGCTTCCCTTCCCCTCCCCTCCCCTCCCCGGCAGGCGTCCGCAGTTGGTCGTGGTGTGCTGTCCCAGTCCCAGTGACCACTGTCAGCGCACGGGAGTTGGACAAGAAACGGCATCTCTGTGCTGTCCTGGGGCTCGGTGTTCCCTGAGATCCTCCTGCCCCAGCGCCCGGCACTCTGCGTTGCACGTTGCATTCCCATCACACTCTAGCCCCCGGACTTTCTCCAGGGCATTGATGGACTTTGCTTTTTTAGAAGTAAAAATAATATCAGAGTGGATGAGAGTTATGTAGGGTGTTCATTTTACTATCTTTCTTTAAATTGTTTAATAGTCTCTGTTAAATGTAACAGTGAACTATTTGCTTCTCTGTATATGATACATTTTATTTTAAAAACAGAAGGTAATGGGTTCACGTGGTAAGAATTTGTGTCAAACGGTCCACAGACAGCAAGGACTCAGCCTCAGCACTGGCGACATTTGAGAACAGACGATCCTTTGTTTCGATGTTGAGTGGGCTGTCCTGTGCATTGTCCGGTGTTCAGCTGTGTCCCTGGCCTCCACCCTCTGGACGCCAAGTGGCGCCTCTCCCTGCGTCCCCCAGTTGCGACAATTGAAGGTGGCTCCAGGCATTGCCAAGTGTTCCCTTGGGGGCAAAATCCCCCCGGTGGAGAAGCACAGGCCTGGGCCTTCCTCCTCACGCCATGGTCACCTTTCTCCCCTGCGCCCACCGGTCTCTCACGTGTGTTTGCAGAGAGTCTGTGTCTACATCGGCACAACAGTGGATAGATGTCATAAATGTGATGACTGCACTTACATGTTTTTCTTATTTTCTTTGCTTTTACACAAGGAATAGCAAATCCTACAGAAACCCATGGCATTTTGCGTGGTCTTCTCTCGTAGGAAAAGTTCTGCCGTCGGCCAGGGCAGGCGACGAGGTGTAGTCTCTGGGTTGTGTCCCGCTTAGGAGGGGGAAGAGGGTGGTAGTTTGCTCATAACCTTTTGCTCCAGATGTTGGATCCCTCGACACAACCTGCCGTTTCCAGGTCATCACCCGGGCCCCCACTGGTGGCTTCCTGTCCCAGCCTCCTTTAGGAAGCCGCAGCAGGCAGAGATTGAGGGCAGGGCCAGCTTCTCTTGATTTCTGAGTCTGCCTCTCAGTTTCCAGGTGGTGGGGAGGGGCGGGGGCGACGGGCTTCCAGAGACGGTTTGTTGAGCTGTTTGGCAAGAAACAGACGAGGCTGGGTGTCCCCTGGAGACCTTGGCCCTGGCCGAGACGGCGAAGCCTGTGACTACATTAGGATAAAATATGTAGCCTTAGCTGCCCTGGAAGGTGCCTGCGTGTTCTTTCCACTGGCGAATTCCTGGGCTTCAGGCAGGACGAGGTGTTTACCCAGCGGTAGGGGTGATGGAAGACAGAGGCTCACGGAGGCCGGACGGGGCTGGGGATGCCATGGGTGCCGGCGCTGGTTTTCCGCAACACAGAGCCTGGCGTTTATCACGTCCATTTAATGCACTCTCCTAGAATCGCATGAGTAGTTAGCATTTTCCATCTTGGATGATGTGCCAGCTTCTTGCCTTCTACTGTCTTGTATCTCCCCTCATTAGAAGAATTATCGTCCCCTGTGGTTCTCATCTGTAGTTCTCTGGAGACACGGGACTTGTCATTTTGTACTTGCATCCCCAGAATGCAGGGGACTTGGCAGAATACCCAGATTATCCTGTCGCCTCAGCAGCCCCTGTGCGCAGAGTCCCGTCTCCCCAATAGTTCCCGCCAGCTGTGCGGTTGAGTCTCATTGGTTGCAGTGGGTCACATGCTTATTCCTGACCTGGTCACCAGGACTGGGGAGGCAGGGTGCTTGGATTGACCCGGGCTAGATCACATAGCGTATGTCAGAGCTTGGGGCCGAGCTGGGGCTTAGGGAGGGGGTTCATTTGTGAACCTCTTGAAGGTCATAGGTTGAGATTGGGAGAGGTTGAGCTTTGCAGAGGGAAACTGTGGTGTTACTGAGAACAGAGCGGTAGGTGCCTGCGCAGGAGCGTCAGGATTTTCGGGATTGGGCAGAGTTACAGGGGTTAGGGTCGTTGGTTTGCCACGTTTCTCAGAGGAGCCACTTAGGGTGAGACTGTTGTTCTCCATTGCCTGTGCAGGACTTCTTGTACCCTTGACCGTCTCCTGTTCTAAGGCCGTGGTGAACCCCAGCCCTCCACCTGCCAGGAGTCCCGGTCTTTGTGTTGCTCTCACCTGCCTCTGCACACTTTCAAATGCTGCAGGCCAGAGGAGCTGGTTGATAGGCAGGATGTGGTGGCTCACGCCTATAATCCCAGCAGTCTGGGAGGCCGAGGCGGGAGGATCGCTTGAACTCAGGAGTTTGAGACCAGCCTGAGCAAGAGTGAGACCCTGTCTCTACTAAAAATAGAAAAATTAGCCGGGCACGGTGGTGCATGTCTGTAGTCCCAGCTACTCGGGAGGCTGAGGCAGGAGGATCACTTGAGCCCAGGAGTTTGAGGTTGCTGTGAACTAGACTGACGCCACTGCACTCTACCTGTGGTGACAGAGTGAGACTCTGTCTCAGAAAAAAAAAAAGCTGGCTGGTTAATGCTTGTGTTTCCACTAGACCGTGAGTCTTGGGACTGCCAAGCCTGCCTCACTCCCTGGAACACAGTGCCTGGCACACAGTAGGTGCTTAATTAATAATTGAGGGTGGATGGCATGTGACCAGCTCCACTTCCTGGAGAAGCTGGGGCCGTGGATGTGACAGGGGCTGTGCAGTGTTGCCCCTTCTCTCTGTGGGCCCCGTGCTGCTGGCCTTGGTGGGGCCTCAGCTTGCCATGGGGATCGATATGTTCTGGTGGTGACATGCCCAAGGCCCGGGTTTCTTCACTGCTGAAGATTCACCTCTGAGTGTGTGCCCTCCTGCCCTCGGGTAAAGTCTTCCACGTTCCCCACTCCCCATTTATCCACCTGCACTCACCCATCCATCATCCGCCCAGCAAACATTGACTGAGTATCTGCCACGATCCCTAAACACTGATATTAGAGTGGGGAACACTACAGTAAGATCCCTGCTCTTGTGGAACATTCATTCCAACTGGAAGAGACAGACAGGAAGGAAACCAATAGACGCAATAAGTAAATTACAGTATGTTAAACCATCATTAGTGCTGTAGCAAAAACAATTTAGCTGCTAGACGTAGGGAGGTCTGGTAGTTTTAAGTAGGCTGGTCGGAGTCTCACTGTGAAGGTGACACTTAAGTAGAGACCTGATGGAGGTAAAGGAGCCAACCTGGAGTGGGAAGAGCAAGTGCAAAGGCCCTGAGGCAGGGGACTATGCCCGCTGGTAAGCAGAATAGCCATGGAGCCTGGGACAGAGGGAGCGAGGGGAGAGTGGGAGGACAGGAAGTCAGACACCTTCAGAGAAGGGATGGTCACAAGTCAGGTGGGCCCTGGGATCTGAGTCAAGACTTTGGCGTCTATGCTGAGTAAAATAGATTCACATTGGAGAGGGTTTTTTTTCTTTTTTTAAATTTATTTTTTAAATTGAAGTATAGTTCACCACTTTAAAATGTACAATGCAGTGGTTTTTCGCATAGGTTGTGTGACCATCACCACTAATTCCGGAACATTGTCATCACCCCAAAAGGAAACCCTGTACCTGTGAGCAGTTGCTTCCCAACCCCTCTGTTTCCTCCGCCCCTGGCAGCCGCCGATCTGCTTTCTGACCCTGTGGATGTGCCTGTTCTGGACATTTCATATGAACAGAGTCAAACAGCAGGTGGCCGTCGCGGATGGCTTCTCTCAGCCCGGTGTTTTCAGGGCTCATCCGTGTCGTAGCGTGTGTGGGGATGTCACTCCTCTGTATGGCCGAGTAACACTCCATCATGTGGATCTACGTGGAGGGTTTTGAGTGAGGAGCGTCCTTGGGTGAGGGACCAGCAATTGTGTGTCTGTGCCCTTTTGAGCACCTGAGCTCCCTCTCTGCAGCGGAGCCCAGAAGTGTCGCGCCTTGCCGCAGGGTCGCACGGCTCGCCCGTGTGGGAGCCGGAAGAGGAGCCGCCCTGCTCGCTAGTGGATGGGGCTCTGCTCTTGGCACCAGGTTAATAGATTCTCTGGAAGAACGGTCCAAGGAGTTTGGACCGAGTCCTCTAACCAGAAATAAAAACAACTGCCGTACATCGAGCTGTTTACTGTGCCCGGGGCCCTGTGGCCGTGTGCTGACAAGCACTGTACATAAGCGCTGACTTCTTGCTGCCAGTGGCCCTGGAAGGCATGTCACGGTCCACGTTTCCTAGATGGGAAAGCAGACTTTCCTGGAGAGTTGAAGCGGCACGCCCAGGGTCACACGCTGATACGCGGTGAGGTGTGTGGTTTTTACTTTTTAGCTGTATCACCTTCTGGTAGGTAACAGTGAAACGATGCCACTGAGACCCTGCAAGTATGCGGGTCCACGGCCACGGCTCAAGTGCAAGTCTCCTGGCTGCGTGGAGTCTGCCCTGAGCTCCAGAAGTGGGGACCCGGGAGTCCGTTTCTCCCAGAGAAAGCCTTTAGCGGCTCCAGAAGCAAAGGGCTGACATGGGGACAGCGTTTTCCGAATTGCTCATGATCGTGTGCACAGGACGAGCCTGCGGGACCCTGTTACTGGCCCCGCCTGGTGACGCTGGCACCGCCCTCGCCCCCAGCAGTGAGGCAGGGGCAGCAGACGGGTGTCTGTTGGCCGTGGACGTCTGTCCCTTGCCGCTTACCTCCCTCCTAGGCTGGCAGCCCAGCCCTGCGCCACCCAGGGGCCTTTCCTTCTCCCTGGCAAGGGCTGAGATGCTGCCACCGCACACAACAAACCAGGTTCAGGTGTCTCTGAGCCTCGGGTAGTAAAATCCAGGAACACTGTCGCTTCGGGCAGTCTGACTGTGGGAAAGGGAGTGGCTTCCCAACAAACACCGGTTGCTTGGTTTCCTTTCTTTTTTATAAGTGTTCTTATCCTCGGGTCATATACCCTGTGAGCTGGGAGGAACTTTCAACAGTGGCATTTATCCACCATGCTGGTATCACAGATGAGACCACTGAAGCCCTAGGGCAGGGGAAGACTCACCCAAGGTTGTATTTAGTGTCCCTAAATGCTGGGGAATGTTCTAGGCACTGAGGACCCAGTCCTGTACAAAACAAAGTCTCTGCCTTTGTGGAGTTGGCATTTCAGTACAGGAGACAGACAGTAAATCCATATAATATTACGGCATAAGGCAGTGACAGGTGCTAGGAAGAAAAGTAAACCAGAGGCAAAGGCTAGAGAGCCATGGCAGGGTGTTTGGGTGGCGCGGGGGGAACCCAGCCACCGCCTGGGTGGGAAGGTGGTTTCAGGCAGCGGAATCTGCCGGGGCAGAGTCGAGGTGGGGGTTACGCTTGGTGTCATCGAGGAACGCCGCGGTCGGGCTGCCCTGAACGCACCTGCGGGGTGGCATGACTGTCCCTAGGGTTGTGACTCTCGCTCATGCACAATGGTCAGCACAGGGTGTTCTGCTCGCAGGTAGCTCTTTGCACCTTTGCCGTCTACGTGACCGTGGACAAGAACAACGTCCTGGACGCCCAGAAAGCCTTCGTGTCCTTGGCCTTGTTCAACATCCTCCGGTTCCCCCTGAACATCCTCCCCATGGTGATCAGCAGCATCGTGCAGGTACGGGGCGAGGCCGGGCAGGCTTCGCGGGGGGCTCTCTGGGGTCCAGGGCATGGGAGCGAAAGGGCACAGAAATCGTGCCATGATCCCCATGCACCCACCGCTCAAGTTCAACATCGGCATCTTGCCAGGCTTGTTCGCCTTGTCCCTTTGTTCTTTTCTTTCTCTGCTGAAGATTTTTAAAGCACTTTCCAGACCTCTTGACAATTCACCGGCGCATACTTCAACGAGCATTTCTCCTTGCGTAATTACAGCGCCATCATCACCCCGGACCGCACGAAACCATCCTGTCTTACGGCCCCAGTCCGCGCCAGGGCGGCTGGAGCATCTCAGGAAGGCCCAGTGTCTGGGCCATTCACCCGGCCCGTTAGCTTCCTTGTTACGTTTCTAAAGCCCCTTTTCATCCAGGCCGGGCCTCTGTCCTTTTCTAAGATACCTTTTGTGGGCTTCGGAAGGAAAACAAACGAGAACCCAAACCCAGTTTTTCGTTTTTATTCTGAAGCGAGTGCTGGTTCTGAGAAACCCAGAGGCTTCAGACAGAAGGGAGGATGTGGGCCCCTCCGCGCCTGGGAAACCGCTGGGAGTCCGCCCCCGTCGGTTTTTGCAAAGAATGCTTTTCACACTAACTCTGCCCTGCGATTGCTTTCTGTGCAGGCCAGCGTCTCCCTCAAACGCCTCAGGATCTTCCTCTCCCACGAGGAGCTGGAGCCCGACAGCATCGAGCGGCGGCCTGTCAAGGATGGTGTGTGTGTGTGTGAGCCCTCCCTGTCTGGGGGCGCCGCCTCCCACCCCCCACCGGTCCCTTCCCGCTGGCGTCTGTGCCAAGCTGCGGGAGGGGAAGGGAAGCCTGTCCTCCTCCCCCGCCTCGCTTATCTCGATGGAGAGCAAACTTGCACTTCCGCTTTCTTGCTGGGAGGCTCCACTGGGTGAGGCCTCCCCCAGGAGTCTCTTTCCAGGGCCTCAACCTTGATTCTGATCTGGGCATGTGGACAGGCCACATAAGGACTCCGGAGACTGGCCAGCCACCCCTGAGCCGTGCGTACTTAGGTCTCGGCCTCAGTTTCTTGTTTTTCTTTCTTTTTTTTATTCTTTTTAAAATTTTTTTCTGAGCCTCAGTCTCTTCGTCTGGATAATGGGAACAGAAGTACCTGTATTTGGCAAGGTGCTATGGATTTTTACTGGCAGGTTTGTTTATTGGGCAGCTTGCTAGTTTATCCTTTCCAAGCTGATCCTCCTGAGCGGGGACTTTGTCTGCACCGGCCTCTCCAGGCACTTAATAATAAATATTCACGGCACTAAGAGCAGCGACAGTTTCACTCCTAAGATGCTCCTGCCACCACGCGTGTTCTGTTCCGAGGACGCCAGTGTGCCAACTCAGCCCATGCTCGCCGTGGCGCTGCAGGGCCCTGGAAACGCCTGCTTTTGTTGGAAGGGCTCGCGTGTACTGCCATGTTCACACCCCTCGCAGCCCTCTGAGGTCGATCCCGTGATCATCAGCCCTGTTTTACAGACAGAAAAGTGAGGCACAGAGAAGTTAAGTGACTTGCCCACGGCCACCCTGCTAGGAAGCTCAGGGGTTCAAACCCAGGCTGGCTCCAGAGCTTACTAAACGCAGTCGAGACTGAACGTGTGTATACGTTGGTTATAACGTGCGCACAGTGCCTAGCGCCTAGCAGTTGCTCACGTGTCTTCAGTGGCACATGAGACACTGCCGTGGCACCCGGTGCATGGAAGATGCTGAACAGATGGTGGTGGTTGTCGCTTCTCTAGCGTGAGTGCGACACTGCTGCCCCAGGTGCGGGGTTTCTCGTCCTGGGCAGCACAGGCATTTGGGGACACGGCTTCCTCTGCCGTGGAAGGTGGCCCCGCAGGGTTTGGAGCAGTGTCCCCGGTTGCTCCCCATCGCATGCAGTAGCACCCGCCCCAGTTTTGATGACCGAGAACCACTGCCCGTCTTCCTCCCAGCCTCCCTGGCCTGTGGCCGTCTGCTCTCTGCTGTCCCGAGGACCAAGTCCCCTCTCACAGCCTGGGAGTGATGCCTTCTCCTCCGGGGTCAGATTTCTCTGCAAAACACAGGCTGACATTTGAGGCAACCTGAGGAAGCCTCTTGCTACTGAAGTTGTTCACAGCTCGCTGCGAGTGTCAGAAAAGCCCTGGGCCTCTGGTTGCTGCCTGGGCCTCAGCCCCTCCTTCCTGGTTTGACTCTAGAATGTTCGTCCGGCCCTCTGTGCCAGGTGGGGCCGCCTCAGCAGCTCCCTGCTCCCAGGTCTTGCCGTTCTCTGTAATCCCCCTCACTCCAGAGGTTTTTCCTGGATTCCTTGAATGTTAGTAGCACCTTCTGGTCGCCTTGCTCGGGTCAGTGCTCGCTCTGGGCGGAGCTGAGGGAGGGTAGTTCAGGGAGCCGGTTACTTCCTCTCCCTGCGGCTTGGAGGGAGGAAGCTATTTCTTCACTTGACATCTTTAAAAAGTACCCCCTGTTATCTCCAGGTGGCCTTAAGGTGGCTCATAATTAAAAGACAATTTTTTTAGCTGAGGGAAAAGGAAAATAAGGAAACATGACAGGTGTGAGGAGCCACGAGAGCTAGGGAGCCGCAGAATGTGGGCTTCACCCCACCCGCCCTCCTGCCCCCACACCTCAAGGCCGCACTTCCTGTCCCACATCCTGCTTTTTTTGAGTTTGTCCTGCCTGGTGTTTTAGAAAGCTGACCTGCTGTGATGTGGCAGGGCGGTGTGGCTGGAGTGGGGGAGGAAGAGGGACAAAGGGACACAGCACGGGGCCACTGGGATGAAGGACCTGGCTCTGGGCACCAAGGAAGGGCCGTGGGCGTGGTGGGGACCACCCTGCCGGAGCTGCCCCAAGCCTGCCTGAGAGCGGCCTGCCTGAGAGCAGCGAGGGAGTCCCCAGAGCCCCGTCCCCAGAGCCCCGAGTCACCCTCGAGGGGCCCCGCCTCTGCAGCTGTCTTCCTCTATGAGCGACAGGATGGCACAACCTCCTGTCTCACGGGGCCGAACCCTCTGCAGTTTTCTTCTGCTTTCTGGGTCTGAGACTGCCTCCCAAACTGCAGGCTGGGGTTGTCGTCCTTTTAGAAACTGTGGCTGATGTCACCAGATAATGCCCAGCGCCATTAGTGTCTGACATCTGGGGTGGAACCGCTTGATCATGCGGGGGGGGGGGGGCTCGTGGGGTGAGTGTCCTGCTCCTGCTCAGTCCCATGACTCCATCTGAGCCTGACATGCTGTCTTTGCTGCTTTGCAGGGGGTGGGGGGACCGACAGCATCACTGTGAAGAACGCCACGTTCACCTGGGCCAGGAACGACCCTCCTACGCTGAATGGGTAAGCCAGGACGCCGACACACGCAGTGGCTTGGAGGGAGCCACGGGGCCTTGGTTAAACGTGGATTTGAATTCCTGCCACACTCCAGCGCTGCGACCTTGTAAAGGTCACTTTGCATTTCTGAGCCTCAGTCTACCCATCTGGAAAATGGGTCCACCTAGACCTGCTTGGGCTGTCGTGAGGAGCAGACATGGGGTGCATAGCCCAGAGGGTCCTCTCTGATTATAAGTGACAGAAACCATGCACAGCTAGGCTCAGGCAACGAAAGGGGTTTTTGGCTTGCATAAATGAGAAGTCCACTTTCAGGTATGGTGGGATCCACGGACTCGGTGCCATCAGAACTTTCTCTGTCCGTCCTTTGTTCTGCTTCCCTCTGTCTGCTAATTCTCGGGCATCTTCTCCTTTCTGATGGCAGGTGGCCCCCAGCAGCTCCCGGTGTGCAACCTACCTTGTCAGGAGGTCTGCCTGCCTCTTATTGGCCCAGATTGGGTCACAAGCCCCTCCCTGAGCCAGTCACTGTGCCTGCAGGGCCTGGACATGCTGACTGGCCACATCTGAGGCTGCGGCGCAGCTTGGGTCAGCTGACAGATGTTCTGTCCACTCGAGTTTCCTGCCAGGGTGGAATTGTCCTTCCTCCCCTAAGTGCCTGGCTGCCCGGTTCACCATGTCCCCCCTTCCCGGCCAGCTCTGCCCCTGGCACTCTGCCCACCACAGTCCTTATCTTTCTAAACCATGTGGTGTCCGGGGACTTGGCTTGTCCCCCAGGCAACTTGTCAGGTGCCTCTTACTTCTTTCTGACTGGCGGCCTTGCTAGCAGCTCTCCTGGGCCTCCTTGAGGAATGCCCCAGACGCAGGCCCAGTGGGACCTTTTCAGAGGCCTCTTTTATCCCCTGTACCCCCCAGCAGTACCCCCCCCCGACTGGGTGGCCAGATTGCTGCTGTAGTTGATCGGGTTGGGGACAGACTCTCCGGAGAAAAGAAACTATTATCTATAAAATTCATGCTGGGACTGTGTGTTTAGGACTTTCTTCCTTCTGTCTAACTTAAATCCGGCCTGCTTCAATTGCAGCTTCTCTCTCTCGTTCTGCTCCACAACAGTCTGTGTCTGTGCCCTCCTCCTTCCCTCTGTCCTTCCCGTCTCGAAGGCCTTCCTGCTCCAGCCACCCTACCCCTGGAACTTCCAGAACCTTCTTTATCCAGTCAGCTCTCCCCTCTTGTCAGCCTGTTCACATATTCCAGTCTCAGCTGGACGGTGGCAGATGTTGCCTCACTGGGCTTCCTGTCCACTCTGTCCCTGTAATCCGTCCCCTCCCAGCACGGGGACAAAAGAATAATGAGATTTACCGTGAAGCAGCGTCCTAAGAATTAAACAATCAATGGCAGCGAAATCTGTCAGCGTTTCTGCGACTATGTTGACATCACGGTGGTTGAAAAGCACGGTCAGTGTCAGTGAACCCAAGAAAGCCCTGGATGTGCCGGCCGCGGGTGGAGTCCCTGCTCTGCTGTGCTGACAGCGCGGGAGTGGCGCGGGGTTGTCCCCCGTCGTGTGACAGCCGGTCATGCTGGTAGAACGTTGAGCTTGTATTTTGCTTACCGCTGTTTGTCGGGGGATGGTTCCAGCAGAGATGCCTTCCTGACACTCAGATTCGTTCCCGTCCCTCTCCACTTCCCACCCTTCCGTGGCTCCCCGCTGGCGGAGCACTGGCCGTCTCAGCGTGGCGTCCTTCACGGTCCTCCCTGGCCGCCCGCCACAGCGCCCCTCGTCACACCCCGACGCGCCGGGCCCTTCTCCCGCCCTTCCCAGGCTTCCGTGTCCAGGGCACACCTGCTCCTCCCTCGGAGCTTGTTCCGAGGTGTCCCCTCCCTTCGGGCATTGTGTCCTGGCCCCGGCAAAGTTAGTGCCTTTGCATCCTGGCACCTGCCACCCGCCCTGCACCTGGTGGCCGTCTGGGATGGTCTGTGGGCAGAGCTCAGCCGTAGAAGTGGCAGAAGGAATTTCATAGGCCTTAAGTGCCTGTGAGAGCCCTGCCGTCCGTCTGTCTGTCTGTCTGTCTACTCTGAGCAAATCCAGCCAGGCGGCTGAGCCAGGGCGTGTCGTGTCATTTCAGCATCACCTTCTCCGTGCCGGAAGGGGCGCTGGTGGCCGTGGTGGGCCAGGTGGGCTGTGGAAAGTCGTCTCTGCTCTCAGCCCTCCTGGCTGAGATGGACAAGGTGGAGGGGCACGTGACCATCAAGGTAGGACAAGGACCGGGGCACGGGGAATAGGGGGCTGGGGGGTGGCTGGCGGCCCGAGAGGAAGGTCAGGAATGACGCTGGTTATTTTGTGACTGTCCTTGTGCCGGAATCTCCAGCAGTGGGGTCTCGTTCTCTTTCCGTATGTCTCCCTCTCTCTCTTTCTTTCTCTCTTACCCTGTGCCATCCCAGAAGCAGGATTTTGGTATCATTTTTTTCCTGCTGTGCCCCAGCACTTGTAGTAGTGCCCGGCGTGTAGCAGCCACTTAATAAGTATTTAGTAGATACACGAACCCCCGCCACACACACACACTCCTTGTGTCTCCTCCTCTCCCGTCTCCTGCCGTCTCCGCACGTGCGTCTTTCCGGCTTGTCCTTCCTCTTGATGGAGCTCTTGTGTATCTCTTCTTATAAATATAACAAAAGTTAAATATTTGATTTATGCAGTTGGAATATTTTCTTAGAGCCTTTTTTTTTTTAAGAGTGGTCATCAAACTTATCAACAGGGGGCTAAAAGAAGACTGTAGTTTTGTTATTTTTAAAATACACAGAGTAATTTGAACTAAGTTGAAATTCCCCAAGAGCGAACTTAAGAGGCTGCTTTGCAGGTCAAGTCCCAATGGAAATCAAGAGCCTTGTTTTGCATTTAGTTTGTTCCCCGTGAACACTTTTTCCTCGTGTTGAAAAATGTGTTCCTGGAAGTTTTGTTGACACTATCCATTTCCTGGAACGTGGTCTGTAGCAAATTCATCTTGTAAGATATTTGGGGAATAAAGGGCCTCAGGCTCAAACAAACTTGGGAATACTGCACACTCTGACTCCTTCCTTCTAGGAAATTTATAGTAAATATTAACAAAGGCTCTGAGAAGTCCTGCAAGGAGAGCAAAAAACCATTTAACTTGGTTTAACCCTACGTGGCCTTGACATATTTGCCTGAGCCTCTTTCTGGTCTGTACAGCAACTGTTTACACCCCCAGATCTACTGTCTCTTTGAATCCACTTTGGGAAATGCTAGTTTGTGCCATTGTTTTCATTTCAGAGCAAAATCCTTCCTTCATTGGCTATATGATGCCCTTTAGAAAGTGTGCATTACAGTGGTTGAGTCCAAACTAATGGCATTTCGCTGTTTGTTTTAAGAAATGTTCCGTCATTACTTTCAAGTACGTGTTATAAAGTAAAGTGAATGGGCAATGTGAGCTAGGTTAGGGGAGGAAAATTGAAGATCACAGTGGGATGCACGTTGCATTCTGTTTCATTAAGCCCAGGTTTCCACAGTCCCAGCACTACTGGCGGTTTGGGCCAGATAATTATTTGTGATTGGTTGTTTCACCTTAGTAAGGGGAGTGCTAGGAATGTGTTTAAAATATTTTTTCCCCAATGTTTTAGTAAGTGTGGCTTGTGCTTACCATGTCTGAGTTACTGTGGGTTCTATGGTGAGGCTTTGTGACATTTTGGCCTCTTCTAAGTTAGGATGTTAGAGTCAGCAATTTAATTATTTATCTGAGAATTCAGATTAAGAGTCAGGGCACCTGGGATCCAACCTCTCAGCCTTGCCCCTTGAATTCTCCTATTTAGGAATCTTCAGTAGTTCCCCGTTACTTGTTCCTCACCAGGAACGCTAGCCCTGTGTGAGCCCCCTGCTGCCCTCTGGCCCATTTCCTGCCTGTCATTCCCTCCCACGATCAATCCATGCTCCCATCAGAGTGGCCTTTCTGTTCCTTGCATGTGCCAAGTACGCCCTGTCTCTGGGCCTTTGCATGTGCTATTCTCTGTCACTCGAATGCTCTTCCCTCTTTGTGAGACTCACGTCTCACCCTTCAGTCTTTGTTTAACATTTTTTTTTTTAACAATGTCGACATTTTTATTTCTAAAATACCCAAAGCAAATATCCTTACCCCAGCTCTTATTCTCTCATGCTATTCGTGGCACCTTACGTTATATGGAAATAAAAGCAGAGCAGCCTTTGAAATGGACTGCTGCGATACGGAAGTCCTTGCTTAAATGTTACCAAGGAAGTTTCCTCAAGCAGTCCTTCCCTGATGTCCCAATCTGGGTCAGACTTCTTAAAACTCTCATATGTTCTTCTCTCTTAGCATCTCCCGCAGCTGTAACCACGTAGTTTCTTGGTCACATCAAGGACTTCCACTCTTTGGAAGCAGGGATTTTTTTTAACTCCTGATCCTGGAGTCAGTGATTCACCTCGTGTGGCTTCTGATTCCAACTCTCACATCTGTAGGTCTTTGTGACTCAGTTTCCCTCTTTTAAAGCAGTAGGTGTGATGAAAATGTCGTGTGGAGTTGTGTCTTCCTGGTAGGTGGGTGGGCTGGCTGCTGTCCTGTGGATCGAGTCTGTCTGTCTATCCCATCTCCTCCTCCCTTTGCCACGCAGGGCTCAGTGGCCTACGTGCCCCAGCAGGCCTGGATTCAGAATGACTCTCTCCAAGAAAACATCCTTTTTGGACGCCAGCTGCAGGAACGGTATTACAAGGCCGTGATAGAGGCCTGTGCCCTCCTCCCAGACCTGGAAATCCTGCCCAGCGGGGACCGGACAGAGATTGGTGAGAAGGTCAGTACAGTGGCAGCATCGGCCCCTAGGTCAGTCAACCGTTGCCGCGTAACAAACAGCCACAACAGCTCAGTGGGTCTGTCAGTTGATTGCAGTTGGCTGACCCAGGCTGGGCTCAGCAGGGCGGTTCTGCTCCTCGCTGCGGGCCAGCTGGGCTTGGCTGCAGGCAGTGGTTTGGCTCAGGTCTACCCTACATGGGTTCTTGCTGAGGTTTGACCTGCAGGGGCAGCAGCTTCCCAAGGGTGAGCTCTTCTCATGGTGGCAGCAGAAGCCCAAGAGAGCCAAAAAGAAAAAAGAAAAAAATGCAATGTCACTTAAAGCGCACTGCCTCTTCCACACACACATCAAGTCACTGGTCCACAGCCAAAGGCAGAGGACCAGGAAGTACTTGCTATCTTTGTGGTGACATAGTTGCAAAGTCATGTGACAAGGGACATGCTATAGGGAGGAGGGGTGTCTGATTCAAATGTCCACAGCATAGCCCCTGTCAAAACAGTGATAATAAAATAACAACACAGTTGCTAACACTTAGGGAGCATTTCTGTGTGCCAAGCACTGTGCTTAACATTTTAAACATATTTCATCCACAGCAAGCCTGCGAGATGAAATTTGTTGTTACCCCACTTAATGGTTGAGGAAAAGGAGGCATAGAGAGGCTGACTTGTCTCAGGCCACACAGCCACAGAGCTGTAGAGGGAGCATGGCTGCTGCATCCATGTTCTTACCTGCTACATTTTGTCACCTCTAAGGAGGACCATTCTCTGTTCATGTCAGCCTTCTGTCCCC
>VBSM01002153.1:12427590-12438225 GCA_008086735.1 Cheirogaleus medius | reverse complement strand
CCACCGGTTAGAGATTTTGTATTTCTTTCAAGTCTTTTTGCTATATGCATAAACTTTTAAAATAGGGTTATCTCGTTATCCGTACACGTACAGGAAGCATCATGCTACCCAGCCTGTTGTGAGCATGCCCGTACCCACCATTACAATTCTGTGTGAACACAAGTTTTAAGTAGTAAAAAAGTATTTTGTAAAGTTATCAAAGTAATACTTGCCATGGGCAACAAAATCAATGCATATAAGAAAATACACATACAGTAAATAAAATAGTCCTCCTTCATCCTGCACCCCTGATTCTTCTCTGGAGAGCAGGGGTCGGCAAACCTGGCCCACCGCCTATTTTTGTGTGGTTCTCGAGCTAAGCACGGCATTCATGGTTTTAGATGGTTGGAAGAAAGCTGAAGAATATTGCATGACCCGTGGAAATCGCATTAAATTTACATATCAGTGTCCACAAATAAAACTGCCGGAACACAGCCCACTCATGCCTCTCCGTGTCATCTGTGGCTGCTTCATGCTGCAAGAGCAGCCCTTAGTTGTTGCCGTGGCAACCGTAAGGCCCTAACAGCTGACAATATTGAGCGTCTGGCCCTTTAAGAAAAAAATCTGCTGACTTTTATTAGTTTGATGACCGTCTTCTCAAACTTTCAGATCTGCAGATAAAATATACATGTCTGTACAAATTTTTTTTTTTAACTGGTTTTTGGGATGGCAGGCAAGGGGAGTTGTTTTTAAAAAAAATTAGGTTATTGCATACAAGTTGTCTTGCAGCTGCGTCATTCTTTTATTTGTTCATACACTTGTGTAGCTCCCTCCCTCCATCCTGTCTTTCACCTGTCACCCTTGTTAAAATCGCGAGCTGTCAGGACACTTGCTTCCCCTTCTTGCTGCATCTTCACCATCCAGCGCAGTTTTGCTTCTCTTGTTCATTTCCCCCAGCCCTGGCATCTGGGCCCGGGGTCTTTGTCACTTTTGCTCCCTGCTGCCTCCACAGTGCTCAGCACGGCACGGCTGTGTGGCGGGCCCTCGGCACGCGTGTGGCAGGGACGCACATGCAGACTCAGCCGCTGCCGTGTGCCGTCATCCCAGATGCGTGTCCCTCCCCAGACCCAAGTTCTGCCCTCGTAGGTGTTCGCTGATTCCTTCCTCTCCGAGCCAGGCTTCTCGTGCGCACGCTGATGCGGCTGGGTCTCTGCTTTGCCCACAGACGCGGGTCCTGGTCACACACGGCATCAGCTACCTGCCGCAGGTGGACGTCATCATCGTCATGAGTGGCGGCAAGATCTCCGAGATGGGCTCCTACCAGGAGCTGCTGGCCCGGGACGGGGCCTTCGCCGAGTTCCTGCGCACGTACGCCCTCACAGAGCAGGAGCAGGCCTCGGAGGACGACGGTGAGGATGGTCTTGGGGTTCCTCCCGCTCGGGGGGCGCCTTGGAGGGCCATAATTTGCATCTTTGAAGTTGCCACCAGCCGTGCTGGGAAGGCGGCTCACCTGGGCACTAGGGTGGGGGCTGGGCAGCCCCGCGAGGAGCCAGCCGGGAGGGCGTCTTAACCCTCCGTGTGTCCCGCCCACGCTTCAGCGCAGCCGACCCCAGGGCACGTCCTGATGCTTTCCTGCAGTGTGGCCTCGGGCCTGTAGAGCTTCAGGGTCTTCATGACAAAAATGGGGACTCTCAGAGGCTGAGAGAAGCCGAGGACATATGTGACGCAAAGCAGATGTGAGGGTCAAGAGGTGAAGCCAGTGCTTGAGCCTGCAGGCTTGGAGTTGGGACCTGGGTTCGAATCCCACTGCTCCTTTTACCAGCTGCCTGACCTCAGGCCTGGCCTTCAGACCCCTCTGAGCCCCAAAGATGTATAACAGCAGAAACAGCCATCTGGCATTTGGTGTAGACTGAATCTGATTATGTCTGTACAGCCTTTGGCATGGTGCCTGGTGCTTCCTAAGTGTTCAGTAAATGATAGCAGTTATTGTTTCTACCCTGGAAGGGTGACGTGTCCCTGGCATCTGCTGGGTCACAATAGGTTGGGACTCTGAAAGTGGGGTAGTCTCGGAGGTGCCCATTGAGTCTCTGCAGAATTCTGAGCCGGGACCTCACCTTGACCTTATTCGAAGCAAATGGGGTGAACTCCTGAGAACCCGCTTCTCGGTTGGTTTCAAGTTCAAGGGGTTGGTTTGTAACCTTCTCAGGCTGCTCTGTGTTCCTGGGTCACACTCGCGTCTCAGAAGATCCTCTGCTCGACTCCCTTCTGGGAGCTTTGACCCGTGTTGACGTGGGGAGGGAACAAGTCGTCTGATGCTTTTTTGGGCCCCAGAGGACCCCACCTGTGGTCTGGGGCACCTGCTTTGGTTTCAGCTATCGATAAAAAGATCAGAACTTAAGAGAGGTCACTTGTCCTAATCTGATCTCCCTCTTCTAGGAGCTAAGTATAGGCTCCCTGGGCCTGTGGGGTGGGGTGTGATTGTTATGTATTTGGTCCCCACACAGGGCTCAGATGGCCTGTCCTCCAGGTAGGGCTCCAGGGCTGTCCCGTCACATGACTGCCATGGGCACAGTTGACATCACAGTCTGTGAATGGGGCCCCCAGGGTTGTGCCACGTGGCAGGCCCATGGAGCTGTGCCAGGGACTTTGGGATCGCCAAGAACCACAAACGGGGTGGCTTAAACAACAGAAATGTATCGTCTCACAGTTTTGGCCTCCAGAACTGATAAGATCAAGGTGTCAGCAGGGTTGGTTCCTTCTGAGGGCCATGCGTCTGTCCCAGGCCTCTCTCCTGCTGCGGGTGGTTTGCGGGCCGTCTTTGGCACTCCCTGGCTCCTGGAAGCATCGCCCTACTCTCCGCCTTCATGGTCCCGTGGCGCTCTCCCGCTGTGGGTGCCTGGCCCCAGGTTTCCCCCCGTACAAGGGCACCGGTCATATTGGATTAGGGAGGGTCCCAGGGGCCAGCGTGCTCCAGTGTGACCTCATCTTAGCTAATTATATCTGCAATGACCCCGTTTCCAAATAAGGTGACATTCTGAGGTGCCGCAGGTTAGGGCTTCAACATGTGCATTTGTGGGAAGGCACAATCCAACCCAAAACAGTCCTGTTCCAGTTTTTGGGGAGATGGCATCGCACAAGTTATAGGCAAATCCCTGTCTTCATGGACCTTAGAATCTAGTGGGCAAAGAAGACAATAAACAAATGAACAGCTAAAGATGGCTTCAGATAGCCCTACGTGCTGGGAAGACAAAACGACAGCACCCTGGGCTGCGGAGGGGTGGGTGGCGTGGTGTGGTGGCAGCTCAGACAGGGTGGTCAGGGAAGTCTTGTCTGGGGAGGGGACGTTGACCTGGGAAGGAGGCAGCAAGGAGAAGATCCGGGAGAACAGTGTTCTGGACACAGGGAACAGCAAGCACAAAGGCCTCAGGACCAGTGCGAGCTGTACTTGTCTAAGAGACAAGGAGGAGGCCACTGCGGCCAGACCACGGCGGGCCAGGGATGGGGGAAACTGAGGTCAGCAGGGGGATCATCTTCCAGGGAGGAGTTTGGGTTTTGGTATGAGTGGGGTGGGAAGCCACTGACAGAAAGGGGAAGTGACAGGCCTGAGGGCACACAGTGGCTGCTGGTGGGGTTGGCACCTCCAGTCTGGTCTCGGTTTCCTGTCCTTGGCTTCTTCAGTGGTCTCTGAGCCTGCCCTTTGGTGGCAGATTCACAGCCCTGAGTTAAGAGTTCCCCTACAGGAGTCCTAGTGGTTCTCAGTAAGTGCTTTGTTGAGATATAATCACATACTATTCACCCATTTAAACGGTACATTCAGCAGTTGTTAGTATATCCACGGAGTTGTGCAGCCGTCACCACAATTTTAGAACATTTTCCTCACCCCCAAAAGAAACCTGTTAGCAGTCACTCCCCATTTTTCCCCAACCCCCAAGGCAACCACTACACTACTTTCTGCCTCTGTAGATTTGCTTATTCTGGACATTTCTCATAAATGGAATCAGCTCCCACGTGGAATTTTGTGACTGCCTCTTTCACTAGCATGATGTGTTCAAAGTTCACCGGTGTCGTAGCTTCATTTCTTTTCATGGTTGAACAGTATTTCATTGTATGGATGTACCACATTTTGTTTCTTCATCTGTTAGAAGGACACTTGGATCGTTTCTGCTTTTTGACTATTGTGAATGATACTGCTGTGAGTCCTGGAGGTTTTAAAAGAATTTTTGGGTTTTGCCAACATGTGATGGTTGACAGTCCCTAAAGCTTTTGAGTTCCCTGCTTTGAATGAGTTTCTGCATGTTCATGCCTTTGCGGTTGGAAAGTTCTGCCTTCGGTCTAGCCTGTTTCCTCTTGCTGCGGAATCTCCTTGCTCCATCTCTTAGCTGAGGCAACTCCTCGATCACTGCTACATTTAGGCGAAAATAACCCTCTGGGCTTTTTAAATAAATAGGTATGCGTTTAACTGAATCTTTTCCCCAGATCGAGCGCTCTCTCCCTCGCTTTTCCATCCAGGTGAGCCAGGAATGTCCTTACACTCTGTTGGCCTCACATGGGCTTTTTCCGCTGCCTTTCTGCCCAGCCGCCGGCATAGTCAACATAGTTTATACAGAACACAGAATGCTGCCAGTTTCTTTATTATTTTTGTGCATATCAGCACTTAATTTAGTGATGAAAATACCACCCACCGCTCTAGCACCTCTGTGGGTTCAGCCGCCCGCCACCTCCTGCCAGGCAGGGCGCTAAGTCCTTGGCCTGTGGGTCTTCAGTCTAACTGGGCAGACCCCCTCTTTTTCCGCCTCTCTGGAGGGGCCCCGTCTAAGCATCTTGGCATTAGGGTCTAGTCTTGCTCAACTTCAGCCGGCTGTAAGCGCCAATGACCTTGGATTTGTTTGAGCCACATTTTTGGCTCCTCCTAAAGGGTAACATTTTTCCTTGTTGGATTAATCAGGTCTTTTTTTAGAACACCCAGGCTGCAGCCGGGCGAGGGGCACGCGGCGTGGGAGGAGTCCTTCTCGTGGGGGTGGGGAAGGGAAGCCATACAGGGCCCAGGCTCTCGGATGGGGAGACACCCCTCCCCCGGCGGTATTTAATATACTGATTTCTAGGAAATCTACTCGTTTTTTGCTTTTCTGGATGGCAAAGAAGGTGAAAAACATTTTTATGACTCTGGTTTCTTTTTTCAGAAACCTGAAAGCTACAGCAGTAGTTTTCAATGGGGAGCAAATCTGCCCCTCACCCCTCGGGGATATTTGGCAACGTTTGGAGACGTTTTTGGTTGGCGCAGCTGGAGCTGGGATTGCTACTGGCGTCCGGTGGGGAGAGGCCAGCGGGGTGTTGCCACACAGCCTCCAGTGCCCCAGGCGTCGGGGGCGCGGAGGGAGGGGGCCGTGAAACGCTGCAACTCCACACTGACCCGAGTTCTTCCTTGTCGTCTTGCAGAAGGGCCTTTATTCCCTCCTTGTGGCCGTTTTTCAAAACCTTGCTGAAACCATCTCTCAACCTCGTGACAAATATTTGTCACTCTGTTTTTTGCTGAGTTTTTTTTTCTTACTGGTTACAACATTAGTATGTGCTCATCACAGACAAGTGCAAACTGCGGAGGAACGTTAAGAGTCAGGACAAAGAACATCCTTCCTGCTCTCCCACCGCCCGGAGGGCAGCCACTGTTGGCGCTGGCGTCTCTTCCACCTGCCCGTCCTCCTGCGCCCTGTCCCTTGACGTGACTGAGATCACCTTGTACAGTTTTCTTATATCTCCTCCTGTCCCCTCTTTAATCCCGGACCGTAGGCACCTCCCCACGTCACCGAGTTTGTTGTAGCACTGAACGGCCACCGGAGAGCTGGTCGTGCAGTTGGCACATTCCTTCCCGCTGTCCTCAGTGGCCGCGTTTCTTCCTCTTTTGAGGACAGAGAACTTTCAGAGCCGAGGCTGCAGGAGAGGAGGTGGAGTGATGTCGCCAGGCAATTCCGTGTTTGGTCAAAAACGAGGCGTCGACCATAAAGCAGCGAGTTGCATTCTTCCCTCAAGGGAGGCCGACCTGCTGGCCCCTGCCCAAGCAGAGTTCCAGAACCTTCTTGAGTCACAGCGGTGTTGGTGGAATAAACAGCGAGCCTCCTGGGGTGCCTGCTCCGGGCCTGGCAGCTGAGTGCACAGACCAGAGGCAGCACTTGTGTGGTTCAAGGGTAGGGAGGACACCTGAGTTATCAGCGTCAGAGATCTGTCACTTGGGTGACCTGTCACCTGGGAGGACTCAAGGGACATTCATTGACTTACAAGTTGCATGCGTTTGCTTTAAAAAAAGAGAAAAGAAATTCTTAGTATTTTACAGCATTCTGTGCTCTCCCCAACCCCAATTCATTTCTCCTTCCCCTGCCTTGTTTTTCTTTGCAGCATTATCACTGCCTGACAGTACATTATAGATCTGCTGGTTTCTGTTGTCTTTCTCTTCTGTTGAAATTTTAAGCTCCGTGAGGGCTTTTTGGTCACCTCTGCATCCCCAAGACTGAGAACAGTGCCTGGCATGTAGTAGACACTCAATAAACATGTTAAATGAGCGAGTGAATGATTTGCACCTTGATTAAGGCTTGCTCTGTATAAGCAATCCGTAGGTCAAAGGGCTTTGGATCCTTACACAGCTGCACAAATATCCCAGATTAGAAGAAAATATGAGCTGATTTTACCTATTTCTGTCAGGGCTGGTTTAGGAACCAGCTTTGTAGGTACGGGCTGTGGGAGGGCACCACCGTGGCTGATGAGAACCCTTCTGGTATTGGAGAGTCAGCTCTGCGTGTTCACGTGACGTTCACTTGTCAGTCTGTCCATCTGCCCGTCAGGTGTGTGCAGGGTGCCTGCTGTGTGCTGCAGGGCCACCTGGTACGTGAGCCACCACGTGGAATGGTGCCTCCCCTGCAAGTTATGCAGTGCACATCCTGTGTAACTGTACATGGCAGCCTGGAGCGCCAGGTGCTGGGCATAGAGTGGAGGACAGGACCCACTCTGTACCCTTGAGAATCGCAGTCTGATGGAGGAGACAAACACTAAATACTCAAGGACATCATGGTGCTAAATGCAGTGATGGACGGGTGCCTGAGGGCCTGTGAGAGCCCAGAGAAGGGGTCCCCATCCCAGCGAGGGAGGGTCCAGGATGACATCTGAGCCATGTCACCTTCTCTTCTCCTTCCCTTGGCTCCATGCACGCTGGCTCAGTGTAAGCTTCCGTGGGGCTGGGGCCCTTTAATAAGCCATGTCTGTCCTCGAAGAACTAAGGCTACGGGCTGGAGCTGGGGCCTGTGTCACCTCCCAGTGTCACGCCTGCCCTCCCTGCTGGAGGACTGTATTTCTTTCCCTCTGCTGCCGTGAAGACAGACACGAAGACAGAAGGTGGATCTTCATTACTTTCTAGCTCTGTTTATGTTTAAACACAGTTACGACTTTTTGAGAAAGGGGTCAGTCTCAGGCAGTGTCAGGGATCCACCCAGCATGTGTGGGACGGGGAAACTGAGGCACAAATGGAGCAGACTCGGCAGCCATCCTTGCCCCTCTCCCCTTCAGAGAAGCTGGCCCATTCGTTCCCTCTGGGCATTTAGATGGGGGCTTGAGGGGGAGGGGGTTTGCCTCGGTTCTTAACACTTTCTTGGTTCTTGCGAATTCCCAGGCAGCCAGGTGACAGACGAGGAGGAAGAAGGTCAGTAGCGCCTGGGCTGGAGTGGGCTGTGCCGTGGAAGCAGAACGCAGACTGATTTGGAGTGCCGCTGCATGCCTGGGCGGGGGCCTCGAGTGGCTGCATTGTCGCCCCTTCCCGTGTTCATCGGTTCATTCAGCAAACGTTTAGCAGGCGCCTTCTTTGTGCCAGGCGTTGTGGGTGGCACTGGGCGGGACAGTTTGAGTCTCTAGGTCTCCCACTCACCGCCTGATGACGTTGGCTAAGCGTTACTATTTCATAGTCACGTTACTGTGACCTCAAAGGGGGCGGCGGTTGTGAAATGCCCGGCACACAGTAGGCGGACGATACATGGCAACGGTTAGATGCAAGATGCCACCCACGCATCCTGGGCCAAGACAGCGAGGGGCGATCGTTGCCTTTGAGGAGCTGCAGGTGGCGGCCAGGGCCCAGAGGACAGGGGTGTCCTCTAGGGGAATTGCGGCAGCCAGAGAGGACCCAGCCCTCCTGCCTCCGGTAGCCCGTAGCGTGTGCCTGAAGGTCCTGGCTGAGGCTCTGTTGCAAGTGACAGCAGCTGACTGCGGCCACCTGAAACAAAGAAGGGTGATTGCTGGAAGGATAGCGGGTAGCCCACGGATCAGAGGCAAAGCTGAGCAAACAGGACTCAGGAAGTAGGAGCTCCAGGAATCTAGACAGACTCTTTCAGGACAGATGAGCTGTCTTTGGTCCCTGTGGACCACGGATGATGGTTCAGAGTCCTGGGAGAGGGCTCTGCTGGGCTGACCTCAGGCAGGCACCTCCTTGGCTGGGGGAGCCTGAGATGCTGATTGATAGGCTGTAGGGAAGAGGGGGAGAGCTAATTCCTTCAAAAGGCAGACAGGATGGTGGACCAGCTGATGCTCATACTCTCCCTCTTAGACTCTCAGTCCTCCTCCTTGCAGGGTAGAATTTTCCAGCTGCCCCAGTTGGAACATCCACCTATTCCAGCAGGTGGGCTGATGGGTGGGCTGAGCAGGCCACCGTAGAAGCACGGGTCGGGACCTGGAGGCTTGCGCTCGTGATGAGCAGGGGAGAAGGGAGGCTGAAGCTTACAGGAGGGCACTGGGGCTGCTGGGGGCGGAGAGGGGCTCTCTGCAGCATGCCACCTGCAAGACAGGGGTCCCCGGAGTGTCCTGGAGCATCTTGTCCCAGCACAGAGAAAGGTAGCTAAGGCCAGGCCTGGCTTCCAGCGTCATGCATGTGTACGAGTACCGGCTGCATGCGGCTACATGGAAAGTCCTGCTTGTTCTCCCCCTTCCTGAGTGATGTGGCTATTTTTGTTTTGTTTTTTTAATTAAAAACAAAGATGCTGATATTAAAGGGACTGTTTAAAGCAGTGGTTCTCAACCCTGGCTGTGCCCCAGAATTATCTGTAGGAGACGTTTCAAAACGCACGTGACAGTAAGCACCACGAGGTTGCTGTCACCGGGCACTCGCTGCACCAAGCGCGGCCAGTGATCTCGTTTCGCCCTCCTGCTTGCGAGGCTGGAGTCTGCTGCTGTTCCCGTTTTGCAGGTGTGGTCATGGAGGCTCAGAGAGGTTTATCACGTCCCCCCCAGGCGCACAGCTAGGCATTGAGAAGACACTTGCCTCACGTCCCAGTTACCTGACTGCATTCTAATTCAGAGTCAGCGCAGGGACCCACTCACCTGTAGGGGCCCCTAGGTGGTGCGCTCGCAGCCAGCACGGAGGATCCCTGGCTCGGAGCCCCTGCCCCCACGCCAGCGCCGATCCCCTGCCCCTCCTCTCCTTCCCGTCTGTCTGTGTCTCCTGCCGCTGTCACCTGAGGGAGCCGGCCTTTCTGGAGTCTGCGTTTATTCACGTCACATCAGTGCGTTCCCAGGGTCACCCTGACCGACTGCTGACTGCGTGTTTATCCCCTTCGTGCCTTCTGTCCCCACCTCTCGGGGAGCCAGTCCTTTGGTGCCCAACTGTGCTGTCCCCTCTCCTGTTACCAAGGAGTGAGGGCGTCCGTGCAGAGTGGGTGAATAGTAACGCGACACTGAGTCGTCGTGGAGGCGAAAGGAGTTGATCTGTCTCAGCACAGCACGGTGCCTGACGCTTACTTAGTGCTGTCACCGTCGGTGATGTTCCGGTGACGATCTTTGGTGCTGGGTGGCTTCTTCCTGGGGTTGGGGCCTGCAGCCAGCTGGTGCCTCCCACGGTGGCTTCCTAGGGTCTCTCCTGAGTCCGCACCCCAGGGATCTCCAGGGCTGGGGTCTTATCTGAGACTCAGCTGGGGAAGGGCCCACTTCCAAGTCACATGATTGTTCAAATATGGAAACACTTCCTTACTAGTGGGGAAACAGCCACTGCCAGGGACCCTACCCTGGACTCGCGGGACCTCCCCGTGACTCAGCAACAAGAAGGTCAGCTCCCGGCACCACAGGGCCCTGGGCCTCTTGTCGGCCAATGCTCTTGTCATACTGGTTATTTATCTTGAGTATCACTCCCACTTGGGATGCTTGGGGACTAGTGGGCTATGTCCCGTCCCCCATGTGGGTCCTTGCGTCCCAGTCCTGCTAGCAAAGCTCGATGCTCAGATACTGTGGGCAGAGCTGGGTGTTCCTTTCCTCCTCGTTGCTGGCGCAGGCCGCCTGCTCAACCCCGGTGCCCTCAGCTGACGGGACCCTCAAGACAGTTGCAAAGCGCCATCCCTGCCCCAAGGGACCTGGCTCCAGAGATCACCTGGCCACCCCAGTGGGACAGCAGCTTGTGGCCTCAGCAGAGCAGGGCTGTCTCTCTGAGCTTGCTGGCGGCCAGCTTGTCCACTGTCTCCTGTGTGCCGTGACGGTTTTCCCTGCCTTTGGCTTCGGCATCCGGCTCCTGAAACCCCAACCGCCCCCTTTGTCTCTCCTTTTGCCACCAGGGATGACAGGCGTCAGCAGTCCGGGGAAAGAGGCCAAGCAGATGGAGAACGGCGTACTGGTGACGGACCCCGAGGGCAGGCAGCTGCAGAG
>VBSM01002153.1:12378754-12427490 GCA_008086735.1 Cheirogaleus medius | reverse complement strand
CCACGAAAGGTGGTAGCGCAGCGAGTGAGGTTGGGCGCTTTCTCTTACATCGGCCTGAATGTGTCCAGAGCCTCCTGGGCCCTCTGCTCCCAGCTTCTCCCCTGTCCTATCGTCACAGCCAGGGCTGTGGCCAGGGGCAGAGGTGACTGTAGTGTCCCCTCTCTCCTTGCTCTTACCCTCCAGGGAGCCAGAGAAATGACCCCACATCAAGGATTTGGGAAGGGAGGGCCAGAGATGGCAGGCTCCTTTAATCCTCACTTAGTCTCCAGAGGAGACGGGTCCCAGCGTTGTCCCCACGTCATAGACGAGGAACACTGGAGCCAGCGGGCTTGTCACTTGTCAGAGTCAGAGCAAGAGTGGAGCCGGGCTCAGCACACGCGGTCGTTTCTGACCCCTGCGCCCTCCACGTTCCACTGCACGTGAGGAAGGGTCCCCTGGGGACTAGTTTGGGGACAGCAGGCAGCCTCGCCGCATGGTGAAGCCACATGGCGAAACGAACATGTTCTCACTTACGACTCCCTTCCCCCACCACCCAGCGACTCCGGTTTCCAGACAGAGACTTGACAAATGAAAGGAAGCATCAGTTATGCAGGTTACGGTCAGACCTGTTGTCTTCCACCTGTACTCTCAGCAGGCTGTAGAGTGAGACGATTCTTATGCCCCACCGTGCACACGGAAAGCTTGCCAATGAGCACAGACACGAGGACGGGTACCTGGAGACTCGCAGCCGAGCCCGGTGGTCTGGGCGGGGGCGCTGGCCTGAGCGTGTGGGCCGGTCTCTGGCGTCGGCCGTTCTCAGCCTTCCTCCGGGATCGTGCACGTGTCTGGGTGATGATTTGATGACAGCCGGACTAGCCGCTCTACTGGAAGCTCCATGGGGGCAGAGAGCTCGGCTTTGTTCGCTGCTGACTTTGTCGAATCCGTGGCGGGGGCGGGGGTGGTGGCGATGTTCTAGGCAGGAGCAACTCGGGGCGGGCTGGACCACGCTGCTGTCGCGGCCCCGCCCGCGCGCGCCTGACCCGGTGCCTTCTCTCCCTGGCCTGCAGGTCAAGCTGTCCGTGTACTGGGACTACATGAAGGCCATCGGGGTGTTCATCTCCTTCCTGAGCATCTTCCTCTTCCTGTGTAACAACGTGGCCGCCCTGTCTTCCAACTACTGGCTCAGTCTCTGGACCGACGACCCCATCGTCAATGGGACCCAGGAGCACACGAAACTCCGCCTGAGCGTCTACGGAGCCCTGGGCATTTCGCAAGGTGGGTGCCGCCACCCCCAGCCCACCTGGTTTGGGCTCCTGTAATCGCTTCGTGTTTCATGATAGAATTGGGTCCCCTGAGTCCTCAGGGTTTTGTGAGCCCCCAAACCTAGCCACACGCAGCTGAACAGCACTGGTCATGTAGACACTCAAATACTCTTAGAAGGAATGTTTGTGGATTGCTTTTGTTCATGGGGCCCCGGGAGGGAGAACGGAGGAGAGCTTAGCGTGCCCATTTTACAGATGAGGCAGGTTGAGAGCAGAGGCCACTGGGAGCCTCGTGAGTTGGAGGAACCTCCTTGCCCCTGTTTATTTGTCAGGGTGACAGAGCTTCTGAGATGTCTCATTTGTGGAGATTAGTTTATGGTTGTCAACCATCGACAGGGTCGTCCTCCAGGGGACATTTGACAACATCTGGAGACACCAGATTGAGAAACCGCCGTCGTGGGCCTGTGGTGGTCCCTAAACCCAACATTGTTAGTGATGGCTGATGTTTACAGAGCATTTACTTGGGACCTGGCTCTGTTCTAAACACTTTTTCATGTTTTTAACTTATTTTATCCTTGTAGCAATCCTGTGAGGTAGGAGCTAATATTGTCCCCATTTTAGTGATGCAGGAAGTGAGGCCCAGAGAGGTTGAGTAAGGTGCCCCGCATCACACAGCTCCTACGTGGCAGTGCTAGCATTGAGTGAGCAGTCTGGCTGAAGCCTTAGCCTCTGCGCTGTGCAGCGTAGGAGCTGTGTTTATGTCCACCCGTGTACATTAAATGTCTGTGACATACACATGTATACAGTAAATGCATATTCATGACACATTTGAGTACTTGCTGCATGCCAAGCGCATTGCCAGCCCGGGACTTTACATTCACGGCGCTCTGAGGGTAAAGGTCATTGTCTTCATTTCATAGAGGAAGAAACTGAGGTTCAGAGAGGTTAGATGACCTCTCGAAGTTCCCCCGCTGGGGAGTTGCAGAGACAGGAGTTGGCAGCGTTGGCTTCCCAGCCTGTCATTTTAGCCCCCGCCTCTCCGGTCTCTGCCTGATTAAAGAGCCAGGATAGAAGCCCATGTCCCTGTGAAATTGCCACTCTGGAAAGAGGAAGTGCCCTACCGCGGGCTGTTTGGAGAAGCCACAAATGTCTTGTGATCTCCAGGAGATGACTTAGGGAAAAAAACATCGCTAGAAGGGCAGACATAGTATTTTTTGAGTTTCTCAATTCCTAACCTCCCCTCCTCCTGCCATTAGGGCAGAGGGCTGTGGCCTCCAAATTATAATTGAGGTAAGGTAGAGGACAGAGAGGGTGTGGTGTTTATCTGGGCTCTCACAGCAACAGTATCTGGTCTAGAGCAATGATGTCCTTCTAGTATGGTAGTCACAAGCCATGAGTGGCGATTTTAATTTTAATTAATTGAAATTAAATAAAATTTAAAATTGAGTTATTGGATTGGACTAGGCACATTTCAAGTGCTCAATAATAGCCACCAGTGGCTAGTAGTGGCTACTGTACTGGATAGCACAGACACAGAACATTCCGATCACTGCAGAAAGTTCTATTGGACAGCGCTGGTCTAGAGGAATAGGGCATATGGATTCAGAGCGTGACCCTGGAGCAGGCTGTCTGCATTAAAATCCCAGCTCTGCTTCTCTTCGGCTGAGTATATTAAGGGCAAACAAATGCACCTATCTGGCCTTCAGTTTTCTCAGCTGTGAAATGTGTAGTACTAGAACTTAAGATTGTCTTCATGAAAATCAGATACACGTAAAACCCTAGCACAGTGCCCAGCACATAGTAGGTGCTCTCTAAACAGTAGCCACCATCATCATCATTCTTCTTCTTAGAAGTTGGGAGTCCAGGCCTGCTTTGCCCACACGGCCACTCCCTGCAGTGCGTGACCCCGCCGGCCCCTTCCGCACCGCGGGGTTTAACTCCGGAGTGTTTGCAGGTATCACCGTGTTTGGCTACTCCATGGCGGTGTCCATCGGGGGGATCTTCGCCTCCCGCCGTCTGCACCTCAATCTGCTGCACAATGTCCTGCGGTCGCCCATGAGCTTCTTTGAGCGGACACCCAGCGGGAACCTGGTGAACCGCTTCTCCAAGGAGCTGGACACGGTGGACTCGATGATCCCGCAGGTCATCAAGATGTTCATGGGCTCCCTGTTCAATGTCATCGGCGCCTGCATCATCATCCTGCTGGCCACGCCCATCGCCGCTGTCATCATCCCGCCCCTGGGCCTCCTCTACTTCTTCGTCCAGGTACGAGGTGGGGTCTTGGCGTCCAGGATGAGCCCCGCTGTGTCTTGCGCTCCCGTGTCACTTAAGGGGTCATTTCCTCTCACCATTGCAACAGTGTGGAGCTGCTGAGGATTTGCCTGAGGAGGGTTTAGATTTGTTTCTGTCAGTTTTGAATACCTAAATTGAATGTTTTTAGCTTGTAATAACCAAATGCACTTTTTTCCCTAATAGGTTATATTTTTGTAGCCATAAGTTAGCAAAGGAAACAAAACCTGTAATTGTAAAGATACCTTCATTATTAAATTTAGTTCCTAAGCCTCCTGCAGATAATGGAGATATGAATAATAATAGCTTAAACAAGATAAGTGTTTATTTCTCTGTCTTAATAGAAATTTAGAAATAGTCCATTCAGGGCTGGTATGGCAGCTCCATGAGTTTGTTAGGATCCCAGATTCCTTTTAATTTTTTAAAATTTTACCCATTTTGCACAAGCCTTCCATTCTTAAGTTGATCTCATGATCCAAGATAGCTGCTGGAGCTCGAGCCATCACATCTGTATTTCAAACAGCGAGACTGAGGAAGGGGAACAAGGGAAGGCAGCATACGATCACTGAATCAGCACTATCCATTTAAATACAGTAGTCCCCTCTTATCCACGGGGGATATGTTCCAAGACCCCACTGGGTGCCTGAAACCACAGTTGGTACCGACCCCTATATATACTATGCTTTTCCCCTATACATACATATCTGCAATAAGGTTTAATTTATAAATTAGGCACAGTAAGAGATTAACAACAGTAATAATAAAGTAAAACTACTATAACAATATACCAGCATCGCTATACTCTTGTGCTTTGGGGTCACTCTCAGGTAAAACAGGGTCACTTGGGCACAGGCGCCGCGGTGCTGCGATAGTCGCCCCGATGAGAGAGACAGCTGAAGTGACTAGCAGCGTGCAGTATCCATAGCGTGGGCACGCCAGACAAAGGGATGAGTCACGTCCTGGGCGGGACAGGGCAAGACAGTGTGAGATTTCTTCACACTACTCAGAAGGGGCCGTAATTTAAAACTTATTGTTTATTTCTGGAATTTTCTACTTAGTATTTTTGGACCTCAGTGGACCACATGTAAGTGAAACGGGGGAAAGTGAAACCTTGGCTAAGGGGGAACTACTGTACGTCCGGTTGGCTAGAACTTAAGTCACGTGACCACCTCTATTTGCAAGGGAGGCTGGGAAGTGTAGTTTTTTAGCTGGGCACAGTGCAGTTCCCAGCAAAAAGTTTCTGTTGGGAAGGAAAAAGGGGGTGCTGTGCAGGCCGTCAGTCACTGCCACGTCTGTCCTGTAGAAGGTGTCGTAACGTGTTCTTTGAACATGTGTGGTTTCTCACATTATCGCAGTGTGGGTTGTGTTTCCATTTGACAGATGAACATGTTGAGGCTCAGGATACATTACTTTGTTTTAGTTTTAAAAGCAAGTCCTTTCAATGAAAAAGGTAACGTAAGAGGGAAGACAGCGCAGAGTTCTGTTGGAGCTTCTGTGTTGATGGAAGGAGGCATTTCTGCTCTGTGGACTTGTTTGACATCCTTGAACACCACCCGGCAGTGTGTGAGTGGCAGCCCGTGGCCCGGCACAGGGCAGGCTGTTGTCCGCTGGCTGTGTGTGTTCGTGAGCCTCAGCCACTGCCTTGGTCTCTGAAAGAGGAATCCCAGTCCAGGAGGTAGTTTGTTCTCATGCACTAGAGTTAAAAAGAGAAGCGAATGATTTTTTTTAAATAATCAGATCATTCCTGAACAAAAATTCATCTCGGGTTAGATTTTTCTAGTAACTAAGATCCTGAAGCAATGACAAGTAGGGGAAGTCAAGACAGGTAAAGCACTTTAGAATAACTTGCATCTAGAACGTTCAGAAAAAAGAAGGACTGGGTACAGTGGCTCACACCTGTAATCCCAGCACTCTGGGAGGCCAAGGCAGGAGGATTGCTTGAGCTCAGGAATTCAAAACCAGCCTGAGCAAAACCGAGACCCCATCTCTACTCAAAATAGAAAAATTAGCCAGGCATGGTGGCACACGCCTGTAATCCCAGTTACTCAGGAGGCTGAGACAGGAGGATCGCTTGAGCCTGGGAGTTTGAGGTTGCTGTGAGCTAGGCTGATGCCACGGCACTCTAGCCTGGGTGACAGAGTGAGACTCTGTCTCACTAAAGAAAAAAAAAGTCGGGGAGGAGGTGAGGTCAAGGGTCAGGTGGGGATGATCACGTGAGCCTTTGGCCAAGCCAGGGGTTCTGGGTTTCGCTGAAGGTGGTGGGAACTGCTGGGCGAGGGTGACAGCCAATCCACATTCCAGGAGCGAGCAGAGCAGCGCTCTGAGGCCGCCCAGGGTGGTGTGGTCGTTGGGTTAGCGTGCGGAGATTCTGGGCACCCAGAGGGCTGCTCGCCTGTGGGTTTAATTACCGCAGCCCGAACTGTCAACCAGAAAGAAGCTGCTGAGCGCAGAGGCCTCGGAAAAGGCGCCTGTTACTTTTACTGCTCTCTGCGGAAGGACTCTGCCTCCAAGTGGCCTGGCGCACCTGGCACAGGGCAGGAGGCAGGGAGGCCAGGCCCCTAACCGCCCTCCGTCCGGCTCTGCCACTGGTGAGCAGTTGCGGGCGCGTTGCCTTTGGGATGGGGAACCCCAGTCTCAGCGGGTCCGTTTGTCCAGAGGAGGAAACTGAGGCCAAGGGAGCTCAATGTCCTCCAATGGCCGATCCGGCATCTGTTCCACGGCTCCTCAAAGCTTCCAGCGGGTGCTCGGCTTTTGTTCCGTCTCCCGCACAACTCGCTGGGCGACTCTCTGTGCCTGGTGCCGGCTGAATGCCCAGCGAGGCAGGTGCAGAGCAGACGAGGCGTCTGCCCGAGAGGATGGTGGGGCAGCCCGCGAGGTGTGGTGTCACCACGACTGGGAAATGTGACAGCGAGCTGCAGGGCCAGGAGAGCTCCCCCAGGAAGCACCGTTTGCTGGGTGATGAGGGATGGCCCGGATGGGACCGAGTTGGTGGCGGAGGCAGGTGGCCTGGGGGGGCAGGGCGTGTGCAGGACAAGGTCATTGAAGGGACGTGGTTGCCCCACTGAGAGCCTGGGAGGCCCTTGAGGGAGGGGTGACGAGATTTGCTTTGCGTGGGCACAGTCACGGCTCAGGGGATGTGATGATCAGGCAGAATTCTGTCGCTTAAGGATAACAGAAGTCACCTTCTCCTTCAGTGCTTCCTGTTAGGTGGAGCCATACCATATCGCTGATACTCACCTGTTTCTTACCTCCAAAAACAGCCGTTTCTTATGGTTCAACTTGGCATTACCAGTCACTGTGCTTAGTGGCGTCACATGTCTGTATCATACATGAAATGTGTGCGCGTGCAAATACATGATATAGCTCACGTAAGACTGTGATTCTTACATGTCATCCTCACAGTGACCCTGAGAAGCAAGCTTTATTGTTCCCATTTCACAGAGGAGGAAACTGAGGCCCTGGGCAATGAAGCACTGGCCATGTTTATGTTGTTAATCGACAGCAGAGGCAGGATTTGCACTGAGGTCTGGTTGATCTCCAAACCTGTGCCTAAACCCACGCTATCAGGGCCATGAAACCCTGGAAGTTCCGGGCTTCGGCGAGGCAGTGCAGGTTAGGTGGAAGTTAGCACTTTGCGGCCGACTGTGGGGGTTCCAGTGCCGGCTCTGCCACTTCCCACCACGAGGCCCTGGGCGGGGGCGACGTTAACTGGCCTCTTCATCGTTGTTGGTTCACTCATCATAGTAGGAAGGAGCGCCGCACGGGTGGTTTTTGCGAGGGTTAAATGAGCCGATGTGTGTAAAGGCACTCAGAACCATGCCGGGGACGGTGTGCTGTAGGTGGTGTGGGTCCTTATTGTCACTGTTGCCACTGTCATTGTCACTGTGCCTGCGGTTCACGGGCGAGCGGGAACACCTGTCAGAGCAGCCCAGCGCCGGCATCCTGCCTCCTGGAGGCACAGGTCACCTCCAGCCTTTGTCCTGCTCCGCCCGGGGAGGGTGGGATGGGATGAGGGGACCGTCGCCGACTCCGGCCGTCTGTTCTCTCCCGCGCCGCAGAGGTTCTACGTGGCGTCGTCCCGGCAGCTGAAGCGCCTCGAGTCGGTCAGGTGCTCCCCGGTGTACTCCCACTTCAACGAGACCCTGCTGGGCGTCAGCGTCATCCGCGCCTTCGAGGAGCAGGAGCGCTTCATCCGCCAGAGCGACCTGAAGGTGGACGAGAGCCAGAAGGCCTACTACCCCAGCATCGTGGCCAATAGGTGCGCGCGGGCCCGCGGGGCTGGGGAAGCCCTCCCAGCGCCCTGTCCCTTTGCCCCTCCTCTTCCACGCGCCCTTCCTGGGTGCAAGGCCAAACTGGGGCCCTCTCAGAAAGGACGGACAGACAGGGGAGAGGCAACATCTCACTAGCCGTCAAAGGCCGACAGAGCCCCGTGACCACGCAGCACCAGGGGCATTTTGGTGCAGGGACAGAGTCCCCCCCACCCCCCGCCAGAAAACCCTGCGGGAGCCGTCCTTTAACTGTCGTCCTGGTGACGCCAGGTCTGCAGCGACAGACTCTGCTTCTGAGTTTCCCACCGCGGTTCTTGGCTGGGGTGGGCACGCGCCCCCGTGTGAGGTGTGGCGTGGTTTACTGATGTTAAGCCGAACATCTGAGATGGCCGTCTCGTGGATCAAACACGAACAGCATCGATCCAAAAAGGGACAGAGTTTGCTAATTATTTGCTGAATTTAGAGAAGCATTTGGCTTTTCCCTAAGACAGCATCCTTCTCACCCGTTCACATCCTGATACATGTTTTTAGGGTCCCGGAGGGGACAGTAACCGTCCGCCCTTTCCCTGACCTGCTGGAGGCCTCGGCTTCCCTCGCGGAAGTTTTAGGGAGTTTGTCGCCCGCTGGCTGCGTCTGTCGGAGCGTCTCCCCTCGTGCGGCTCAGCCATGTGTGTTGTAAGGGCTGCCTGGGAAGGAGACCAACCGCCGTCTCCCTAGAACGCTTCGTTCACAGTTTAAAACTTGAGATGACAGTCCCGGTGCCAAACGATACCGTACGAAAGTTAGCTTTAAACAAATACAATGTCTGTTTACATTTTAAAAGGGAAAATAATACGTTTTAAAGTTTCTGGAATTAGGCGGAGCAGGGTCTGGGAACATCATAGGAGGTTGGCTTCTCTCTTCCCTCCCAGATCCCTCCCGGCCAGGTTATTTTACACCTGACCTCGGCCAGAAGTCTGAGAAGCGGGTCATGGTCACTTTAAATCAGAAGTGCCTCTTAATGGCTGATGATGGCCTCTTAGTATTTAGGGAATTTTGAGAACATTTTTTAAAAAAATGCATTTAGGTGTAGGTGTATATTTTTAAAGGCTTCAATGAGAGGAAGTTGGTTCTTAAAAAGGCAAGCTTCAGATTCCCAGGACGGTCGCCTCCGGAGAGCACTGCTTCAGACCCCGGGGCGTGCCAGGTGGGCGCAGAATTACTGCGTCCTGTCCCTTCGGCCCTCCTTCCCCGTTGCCCAGCTGCATGTTTCAGACAAGCCGGGCCCAGGAGGTCTCTCTCTGGAACGGAGATTATTTCCGGTAGCAAGGGACCCTCCTCTCTCCCCGTGAGCTAGGAGCTGGGTCTCTGGAAGCTGACTCTGTGTGTGTGTATGTGTCCGTCTGCCCGTGTGTCCTGCGCAGGTGGCTGGCCGTGCGGCTGGAGTACGTTGGTAACTGCATCGTCCTGTTTGCCTCTCTGTTCGCGGTGATGTCCCGGCACAGCCTGAGCGCCGGCCTGGTGGGCCTGTCAGTGTCTTACTCGTTGCAGGTAGGAGAGGCCTGCGCGGCCGGAGTGTTACCGTCTGTTACTGGGGGCGGGGGGGTGGGGAGCCAGCTGTCTGGCAGGCTCCTGTGCTCTGGACTCCCGCAGGAGGAGGGGGAAGAGAGGGGGTTGGAGGGGCGGGTCCAGGGACTGGTGACCAACTGAAGCAGGACAGGAGTTTGACATGTGGCCAGGATTTCTGCCATCAGTCAAGGAGACGCCTCCATGGCCCAAGAGGATGCCTCCAGCTACCAGGGAAACATGTTTAAAACTAAATTTTCCTCTAAGCACTGCTTGAGCTGCATCTCATAAATTTTGATTCATGGTGTTTGCATCTTATCACCTAGTTCAAAATATTTTCCAATTTCCTTTCTGATTAATTACCTTGTGTGGCCAATGGGTTATTTGGAAAATGTGGTGCTTACCTAAAAGATGCAGTGTGGCCAGTCCTGGCTGTAGGTGGGGCTTCTGATTTCTGTCCCTTCTTATTTGAAATGTTTCATAATTCATTACTGGTGGAAAATGCAGTGAGCTTGGTCGCTCTGGGAGCTCCATGCGGCTCTTTCCCTACAGATCACCACGTACTTGAACTGGCTGGTTCGGATGTGGTCTGAGACGGAGGCCAACATTGTGGCCGTGGAGAGACTCAAGGAGTATTCAGAGACGGAGAAGGAGGTAAGGCAGAGGCCCCGGCCTGTCCTCTTGGCCTTGGTCTTCACTGTGTCTTCACCCCAAAGAGACCTCTGAGCCGTATCTTGTGTATCCTCCGCCTCTGAGCGGGAGGGTGAGTCGGATACCAGGCAGAGGTCCATCTTGGCTCATGCGGTCTGTTTGCAGCACCTACTTAGAACCTCCTCGTTTTAGGGGTTTTAGGGTGAGAAAATAGCTTACAAGTACCCTGTCTTTCCGCAGGATATGGAGTGCCCATACACTAGGTTATGGGATGCATCAGGGTACTCGGACAACTTCTATCATGTACTGAAGAAGTTTGTCGTCTTCTAATTCTTTCATATCTTTTGATAATATCGCAGAGGAAGTCTTAGTCTGGTGCTAGTAGGTCTTTAACACCTTACTAATTGAGAAGATCTCCCTCGAACAGACAGATAAACAGCAGCCTTCAAGCTCAGGGGCTTCAGCAGGCAACCTCTGTCGAACAGAAATAATCTGTTGTGTACGGGGGACTTCTGTTACGGAAAATAATGCTAGTCTTCCATGTGTGATTGCAATAAGTTTTCCTCTTAAGATAAGCTGAGAAATGAAGTACAAGTGAGTTATTCAAAGTGTTAAAAGTAAACAACAAGAGAATCAGGACATGGGTACTGCAGAAATCGTGATGTGGTAAGGAACTGACCAAAGTTTGGGAAACTTCGTAACCCAAGTCCCCATGTTATAGATGAAGAGAAAGGGACCTGGGGAGGAATGCTGGCTGGTTTAGGTCCCATGTGGCTCAGTGGGACAGCGGGGACTAGGACCCAAGCCTCCAGACTCTGGTGCCACAGTGCCCCCAGTAACTGCCTTGTTAGGCCCTGGCCACCGCCGTGACAGCAGTACTAGGGATGATAACAATGATAGCGCTTGGTGACACCAGCATCCCCACTGCTGCCGGTAATAATAGGGGCACACGTTGTGCCCTGGGGCGTGTCAGGCCGTGTCCTAAACGTTTTCTGTTGAGTGATTCATTTCATCTTCACCTTACGATTTATTTAGATGCTATTAATAGCATCCCCATTTCACGGTGAGAAAACTTGAGACAGAGGTGAAAGGACTTGCCCGAGATCACAGGGCTGGTAAACAGTGGACCTAGGACTGTGTCCGTGCCACCGTGCCAACCGCTCTCCAGGAAACTCCCCTGGAGTGAAACTCCCCTGGCCTCAGTTAAGATCTGTCGGCCGGGCGTGGAGGCTCACACCTGTAATCCCAGCGCTCTGGGAGGTGGGAGGATCGCTTGAGCTCAGGAATTCGAGACCAGCCTGAGCAAGAGCAAGACCCCGTCTCTACGAGAAATGGTAAAATTAGCCGGGCATGGTGGTGCACACCTGTAGTTCCAGCTACCCGGGAGGCTGAGGCAGGAGGATCGCTTGAGCCCAGGAGTTGGAGGTTGCAGTGAGCTATGATGACGCCACGGCACTCTAGCCCGGGCAGCAGAGTGAGACTCTGTCTCAAAAACAAAGAAATCTGTCCTGAGGGCTTTGCAGGAGTCACGGTGCCCAGTCCTTCCCTGTTCTGACTGGGCGAGCCCGGTCACCTCCTGGGCCAGCGCTGTTTGCAGTGGTGCGGGTGCCCCCCTGTGGAAGCAAGAGCGCATTACACCGGGAGCTTCCCACCCTACGTGGAGCGTACTTACAGGGTGTTTGGCTAGTTTTATAACAGCTTTACTGAGATATCATTCACGCGCCATACCCATTGAAAGCGTGTAGTTCAGTTGAATTCAGTTCTAAAAAGCATCTCACTTGTTTTTACTTATTTTTATATGTTTAGATAAGAGCGTGTTAGACAAATGCAAGAGAAAGTAAAGGTGAACTGTAGTCCCACCACTGTTCAGTGTATGTGTGTGCTTGTTCACGTTTATTTAGAAAGTTCCACCCACTTCTCTCGAAGGCCCTCTCACTAGGTTCTCACAGCACGTCTCCTTCATTTATGTACGTAATTATAAAACAGAGATGTGCTTGTTAAAAAAAACGAATGCAAGAAGTTCTGGGGGGAGGAAGAGCGAAAGTTCTCTTGTCCCGTCCCCTCCATCGCGCTCTTTCCCCAGAGGGGCCCCTGTTAGCGGGTTGGTGTGTTTCCTCCAGAACCTTCCTTGTGTGTATTCACACACGTTTGTTTGATTTTTTGTTTTTAACATGAGTGGGCTCTGCCTGTCACTCTGTGAGAGGCCTTTTAGCCAGAGCATCTCTGCATCCACCTGTAGTACAGTCGCCTCCCATGAGCGTCGCGCTGAGGCTCGGCTGAGATCACCGGTCTGAAGCGCTGAGCACAGCACCCAGTGCATTCTTAGCGCTCTAGTATAAAATGCTGCTCCTTTATAGAGAGCTTCCTCAGAGGAGCTGAAATTCTTGCCCCAAAGGTGACCGATACTTTCTTGTTCCGTGTCCTCCTGCGCTCTGAGCTGCAGCCAGGTTCATGGTTTGCGTGTGCTCAGCGCCTGCAGGGCCACCGAGCTGGGCCCCGACCACACCCAGTTTTAGGCCTTAGGAAATGCTGGACTGAACTAAGACGCCTTTCAGAATAGGGGCAGCGTGACCCTGGGCAGGTCACTCACCCTCCCTGCATCTCAGTTTCCCCGTGTGGAATCTGGGGTTAGTGGAGGGACCCCGTTCACGGGATCGCTGTGAGGACTGAGTGCGATAACGTGCCGGAGTCGCTGGCACAGGGCCTGGCACGTGGAAACCTCTCAGGTTTGGCTGTTGCCTCTACGTCTGCCCTCCCGCTGGGGCCCCTTCCCTCTCGTGTCTGCCCAGAGAAGACCGCTCATTTGGTTGGTTCAGTCTGTGACTATTTCCTGAGCATCTGCTCTGTGCTCCGAGCCCTGGGATACAGCAGCGGATGCCAGAGAGACTGTCCACGCCACGTGGCCCGGAGGGTGTGGGGACAGAACAAACAAGCAGATGAGCCCTGGAGGTGGCATTGTGCTGAAGGAGATTGAAGCGGCCCAGGAGGACACTCCTGACCGATTGCCCAGAGAGCTGCGGGATGCGAGGGGGTGGCCGAGTGGCGGTCTGGGGACAGGTGTTCCGGGCAGAGCAGGCCACCGCGTGAGCAGAGCGAGCACCAGAGGGAGGTGAGGGCAGAGGGCTCGCGGAGGCCAGCTCAGGTTGGGCAGTGACACGTGGGATAGATCTGGGGTCCCTTACGCTCTTCTCCCCCTCCCCACCCCCTCTGTGACTGAAGGCTCCCTGGCAGATGGAGGAGACAGCTCCGCCCAGCACCTGGCCCCAGGTGGGCCTCGTGGAGTTCCGGAACTACGGCCTGCGCTACCGGGAGGACCTGGACTTGGTTCTGAAGAACATCAATATCACCATCAACGGGGGAGAGAAGGTGAGTGCGAGCCCTCCCCCCTTCCTCCCTCCACCCATTCACAGTCGGGCGGGAGCTGCCACCGGGAGGCGAATCCAGGTGTGGCATCTCCCCAGCCGGACACAGCTCCACTCCCCAGGGTTGAGTCACTTTTGGGGGACAGCGGGCAGCTTATGGCAGTGAAAGCTGTTCAGGGAGTGCCCAGCAGGGTCCCAGACTGGTAGCCTGAAAACCCAGTGAGGCCCACGGGCTTGTTTTGGAAGAAATCTAAGTTGCAAATGGTAATCTGGAACATGTTAGGTAAAAATCCATGTCCTGCTTTTCTGGGAAGATCAGAACATCTAACAGCACTGGGCCCATCCTCCCGCCCTGGCTCTTGCTGGACAAGAGAAGAGCTCCCAGTCCATCCTGGTCCCTGCCCCATCCGCGTGATGTGTGGTCCCCGTACGGCCTGTCAGTTTGCGATCTCTAGAATAGGATGTCACCGCCACTGCTAGGGGTGGCTCAAGGGAAGTGTGAAATTGTCAGATTTTGGAACCTTCCCTGGTGCCAAGCTGTTCCGGGAAGACGTCCTCACCCTGAGACCTTCCCTGGGAACCAGACCAAGGCCCTTTTTGGCCATTTGCAGGGGAGAGTGCTGCTTTCATCTCGCTAAACCTGCCCCGGCACGCGGCTCGGAATGTTCTGTTCCCAGGAGATAATTTCTCTGACTTATAACACGGGGAAGAGCAGGGTGGGCGTGATGTTCTCACTGAGTCTTTGCAGCTGACCTTCCATCGTGGGAGTTTTGGCATGCACGCTGCTCTGTGCAGCCCGCCGCTCAGGGCCCCGATGAGAAACAGAGAATCGTGACCGCGGGTCAGGAGTGTCAGTCCTCGGCCGTTAATGGGAACCTCGTTCCCTCGAGGGGAGACAAGTGGAGGCCAGGTCATACCCAAAGGGGTGCACCTGCCTCTTTGAAGGTCTCTAGGAACTTATAAACAGAGCTCATTAATTCCTTGTGGAGCCTGGCGAAGAGAGGGGAGTCACTCTTGACCTTTGGTCAAAACAGCCCCCGAAGGAGTGTCTCTGGGAAGCTAGAGCAGGAGTTGGGTCGACCAGATGGCTGAGCTGTCTGGGGCAGCCCCTGAGTGGGGCAGAGGCACCCCCACTTGCCAGCAGTCCTATGTTACCCTGGGCCCCTCCCATCCCACAGGTTGGCATCGTGGGGCGGACGGGAGCCGGGAAGTCATCCCTGACCCTAGGCTTGTTTCGGATCAATGAGTCCGCCGAAGGGGAGATCGTCATCGATGGTGTCAACATCGCCAAGATTGGCCTGCACAACCTCCGCGCCAAGATCACCATCATCCCCCAGGTGCGGTCTGGGTGTGGCCACGGGCGTGAGCTGGGGCTGGCAAGCCAGCTGCTGTGGTCCCGAAGCAGCGACATGTGTATATTTGTCCCCACTTTATTATTTCCACCGAAGTTACGCTGTGTTTCTTCTCCCCTGAATCCCCTTACCGTATAAACAACAACGTGGGAATAACTGGGTGTCTGTCTTGCGCTCCTGCCGCTCAGAGGCAGTTTCCTGAGCATCTAACAGGGTCCAGATGACACCATCTTCTCCCCTGGTGGCTGTCAGAATCAGACTGAGGATCTCTAACCCTTCTAAGAACTAGGCAAGAAATAAGAATTTTCTAGACCAGTCCCTGCAGGTCTGCAGTCCCCAACCCCCAGGCCGCGGACTGGTAGTGCTCCGTGGCCTGTTAGGAACTGGGCCACACAGCAGGATGCGAGCGAGCAAAGCTTCATCTGTACTTACAGCCGCGCCCCATCGCTCACATCACCGCCCGAGCTCCGCCTCCTGTCAGATCAGCGGCGGAATTAGATTCTTGTAGGAGCAGGAACCCCTCTGTAAACCGTGCATGGGAGGGACCTAGACTGCGAGCTCCTCATGGAATCCAGTGCCTGGGGATCTGAGGTGGAGCTGAGGCGGTGATGCCAGCGCTAGGGAGCAGCTGCAGATACAGATCACCATCAGCAGAGAGGTTTCGCTGCACAGAGACCACGATAACTCATTTGCTCACAAACTCATATCAAAACCCTATCAGAGAGTGACAAGTGAGCATCTTACTTAAATCATCCCCAAACCAACCATCCCCCCCCACCCCTGTCTGTGGAAAAATTGTCTTCCATGAAGCTGGTCCCTGGTGCCACAGAGGTTGGGGACCACTACTACAGGTAGTGATTTTTTCAATACATTGCCTTTTACTGTAATGTTCCTTAAAGTGTGTTATAAGAATCTCTTTTGGAGTTGGGGGACAGGGAGAGGATCCACAGTACTTTATGATTTGGAGCTACCCGTGCTGTGTCTCCTTTCTGGAAGGTTCCCAACTCCTGTGTATATTGGATTCTCTGGGAAGTTCTGCAGAGAAGACATCTGCTTTACTCTGCTTAACCCAGGCTTTTCCGGACCTTGTTTTCCCGTCATTAATGTCTCCAGAAACACTGATTCTGCGGCACGCTGAATCCCCCTCTTCAACAATTGTGGCTAGAACTTTCCGTGCAGCACCTCCTTCCTCGGGCCACGCCCAGCGTGACGCAGGTTTCACGTGCCATCTGCTGTCTTCTCTCTGAATAGGACCCCGTCTTGTTTTCGGGTTCCCTCCGCATGAACCTGGACCCGTTCAGCCAGTACTCGGACGAAGAAGTCTGGACGTCCCTGGAGCTGGCGCACCTGAAGGGCTTCGTGTCCTCCCTTCCCGACAAGCTGGACCACGAGTGTGCGGAGGGAGGGGAGAACTTGAGGTAGGCGGGGGCTGAGCAGGGCGACCCCCGGCAAGGCCTTCTAGGCGTCACCTGGGTCGGGGCGTTTGAAGACTCTGTCTCTTACATCTGTGTCAGACCTGGATTTGAGCCCCAGTTCTGCCACAGACGAGCCGTCTGTCCCTTCACCTGCTGGAGCCTCAGTTTCTGTGTCTGTAAAATGGGTTTCAATCGGTCTCTTCTGACGAGGAGGTGTAATAAGCAGGATGGCCAATACGTTTCCTTTCTTGCCCCTGCTGCGTTCATGTGAGAGCAGCTGTCGGCTGTGAAATCACCAAAGGGCTTCCCTGCCAGCTGGGGACACCATTGCTCGGAGCCCTCCGAGCCCCACGGACCCCCCATCTCCCCGATCCCTGGGATCTGCCCGCGATCCAACGCCTAAGGCATTAATGCCCGGCACAGCGGGGAACCTCCGGGTCCTGCTCCGGTGTTATTAGTCAGTACCCGGCTCAGCCACCCCTCTGTGACAGCCAGCTGTAAACCTTCGGTGCCGTTCAGCGGCACGGCAGTAATCGCCGCCCACGCGAGGGCAGCCAGCCAGGTGGCTCCGCTGGGCTTGGCTGGGCTCACGCACGTGTCTGGGGGCGGCGGGCTGTTGGCTGACCTACTTGGCCTCAACTGGGACAGTAAGAGCATGCCCCGTGTGTCCCTGATCCCCGGCAGAGCAGTGCGTTGCTATGGCGACGGCAGAGGCGCGAGACTGAGTGAGCCCCGGCATGCGTTCCCATGGCGAGCCTCTGTGAGCCCCAGGTTTGCTGGCGTCCTGGCCACCAAAGCGGGACACGTGGCTGCGTCCAGAGTCAGCTGTCGCGGCCCTACGGCTGGATAGGAACGCGTGGACGTGGGGCCGTTCTTGCTGGCCGCCACGTCACCCACGCTGACCTTGGCAAATACCGGGAACATCGCCTCTGAGCCCCAAGCCGAGGCTGACTCTGAGCCAGCTTCTCAGTGACAGGAGGCGGTCCCAACTGATGGGCCGTGTCTGCCACAGCGCGCACGTGGGGAGTGGCCACGCGCTTCCGGTCCGGGCAGCGCAGCGCGTGTCTTCCGTCTGTCAGCCCAGCCCTGCTGCAGGGCAGGGCGGTTTGACGCCATCTCCTGGTCTGTTTCTCCCGGTCCAGCATTGGGCAGCGCCAGCTTGTGTGCCTGGCCCGGGCCCTGCTGAGGAAGACGAAGATCCTCGTGTTGGACGAGGCCACGGCGGCCGTGGACCTGGAGACGGACAACCTCATCCAGTCCACCATCCGGACGCAGTTTGAGGACTGCACCGTGCTCACCATCGCGCACCGGCTCAACACCATCCTGGACTACACGAGGTGCTGCCCGGCACGGGGCCCCGGGCTTGAGGGCCCAGCGCATTCACTGACCCCTCGTTCCTTCACTCAGCACTGTCCTCAGGCCTAGTGCCAGCCCCAGGGGATGGGTCTTTATCCAGGTGGTACCAGGTGTCTCGGGCATCAGCCAGCCATTCACGCAGTCAGCGTTGCTGTGTAGCGCCCCTGCCGCGTTGCTGGAACTGTTCCCGACACTGGGGACTCTGCAGGAGGCTGTCAGACAAGGGACCTGCGTCAGGGACAGAGCAGCCTAGGTGGGAGAGACAGTGAACCGAGCAACACATCAGCGTGGTTCCCGGGGGCCGTGAGTGCAAGGAAAGAGATCTGCCCAGAGGATGGGGCGGCGAGGACAGGCGGGGCCAGGGCGTCCCCTGGGCACCGGAGGCACAGTGCCTGGGCCCATGGAAATGTTTTATTTTCTTTTACAAATCAGAAGACAGGAAATAAATATAATCCAGACTAGATCATATTTGTTTTTATACCAACACAAGCATGAAATAATGACTATGTTGGCACTTTCATCTTGCACGGAGAAAGCAGCCCGCACAGGCATCAACATGGCCCACAAAAGTCATCATGTGGCCCTCGGGCCAGAGTCTTGAGGGTTTTGGATGTGGCGTGGGTGGTCAGGTTAGGCCTCTCTGAGGAGGTGACATTTGAGCTGAGTCAGCTACGAGAAGGTCCAGGACAGAGATCAGCACCTTTTTCTGTAAAGCACGAGAATGGTTTCTGCTTCGTGGGCCATCTGGTCTCTGCCACGGCTGCGCAACTCTGATGCTGCAGCATGAAAGCAGCCGTAGGCAGGACCCAAACGAGTAAGCATGGCTGTGTTCTAATAAAACTTTATTCATAAAGACAAGCAGCGGGCCACATTTGGCCTGTAGGGGCCCACAGTCTGCCCATCTTTGATCTAAAGGAAGAAAATTCTAGGCAGAGGGCATAGCCCCAGGCTAAAGGCCCTGAAATGGGAACGAGTTGACTGAATTCGGAGGCTAACAAGAGGCCCGTGTGCCTGGAGGTTGGAATGGAAGGGACAGGGGTAGGAGATGAGGCAGAACACTAGATCTTAGAGCACCAAGTAACCACAGGGAGAAGTTTGGCACTTGTTCTAAGAGCACTATAAAGCCATGGGAAGGTCTTAAGCAAAAGAGTGACACGATGTTTTTAAAAGATCACAGAGCACCTACTATGTGACAGGTGCTGTGTTGGCACCATTGAGTTCCGGGGGGGCATAGGTCAGATGTGGGCCGTGTTAGATCCTGTAGGACTTTGTGTGCCAGGGGTCAGCACACTATGGCCCCTGCCCATTATTATGATAAAGCTTTATTGGCACACAGCCATGCCTGTTCGTTTTTCTGTTGTCTCTGGCTGTATTCACACTGTAAATACAACAGAGATGAGGGGTTGTAACAGAAACCGCAGGGCCCACAGAGCCTAAGATATTTACTATCTGGCCCTTTTCAGAAAAAGGTTACTGACCCCTATTATGGACTATGGTAAGATCTTTTTCTTTTGTTCTGAGTGTAAGGGAACAATGCATGTGAATAATTGACACCGTTATCATCACTGCTATTTGCACCATCATTGATGACTGGGGGTAGAGAGTAAGGACACAGCCTCATAGGAATTCGACATTGACCAGAAATAGGGATTGAGGATGGGCAGCCGGTGGGAAGACTACTGCACCAGTCCTGGCAGAAGATGTTAGGGGCCCGACCCAAAGCAATGGCTTGTGCAGGTGGGCTCCAGGGCCACAAGGTACCAACCCCTTTCCTTCCCTCACGTGTGAACCTCTCCTGCAGGGTGATCGTCCTGGACAAAGGAGAAATCCGGGAGTGCGGCACCCCCTCCGGCCTCCTCCAGCAGAGAGGACTGTTCTACGACATGGCCAAAGATGCCGGCTTGGCGTGAGCCCTAGAGCTGGCATGCCTGGTCAGAACGGCAGGGCCCGTGTGCCAGCGTTCAGGGATGTCAGCATCCTTGGGAAACCAAGCCTCCTATGCTGAAACCAAAAAAAACCAAAAAGCAAAAACTCATCCAAAGCAGTCGCAGCCGCCCTCTGGCCCCCTTCCCGGAATCAGCCGTGAAAAGACAGGATAGAGACGGAGATGGATCCCACCCAAAACACGTACCCCCTTGCCTCTGGTGCCCCTTCGAAACACACGCGTGTGTTCACGCCCCAGGCGTGCGGGCTGGTGCCCTGCTGCTTCCCACACGGGAGGTTGTGGCAGCCAGACTCGCAGAGGAGCAGTCGCATAGAAAGTGCTGTGACCGAATCAGCCAGCTGCCTCAGCTCTCTCCAGCCGAAGTCTGCGGATTCCGAGTCTTCGAGCGGCACCTGGCCCTCCGGCTCTCCAACATCCCTGTCTGGTTCCGCCCAGAAAGCTTCCTTCCCTCGGGGCTGCCTGGTGAATGTCATTCTCCCCTGCGGGCAGTGTCTCAAGAGCCTGGATGGTCTTCCTGCCAACATCTGGTCTTCCAGGTTCTCAGATGCTGGGAACCGACCTCCCAGAGCTGCCTCCGCCCGGCCTCACTTCAGAGGCCAGAGGTGGCCTTGCGGACCCACACGGCTATCCTCATCAAAGGGACTTGGCTGGACTAGCGGACACCGGGCCAGGGGCTCATCCCTTAGGGCTGGCTGCCTGGCTTGGGCTCGCCTGCCCCGCACTCCAGTCTTCCCCTTGTTCCCCACCCCCACCTCTTCCCTTCCCCCCTCCAGGTACCCGAGAGAGAGGAAGGTCCGCCAGTGGTTGTGACACGTCCGGAGCAAAGAGCACGACGTACCTCCCACGTACTTCCAGTTGGTACCAAAAAGAGTCTGAGTCTTCTTGGTTTTAGATTTTAATTTCTCACCATTGGCATCCGCGTAGCTGCCAAGGGGTGGCGTGGCAGAGAACTTGACCTTTAGTTACTGATTCTCTTCTAAGGACAAGAAGAGGAGAACCCATCCTCGAATATCAGTGATTTTTTTTTAAGTACTGCTCCTGGGAGACACACAGTCTCGCGGCTTTACTTTCTCAGAAGGATCAGGCCAGGGAGCGGCACCCCCAGGGAATAGCTAAAAGCCGGGCCTGCGTGGGACACTTGGTCCCGTGTTCCGGAAGAGAACGGAGAAGCAGAGTCCCTCAGAGCCTGTGCTCAGGTGTCCTGGTGGGAGAAAGAGTGAGACCCAGGCAGCAGCGAGGGCTGAGTGGCCCTGCATCACCGTGCTGACGTCCAACCCAGAGCGCATCTTTCTTTTAGACGGAAATATTTATTTTTTTGTAAGTTATATCATTCTTTCACATTAGATAAACCAAGTTTTTCTTGGGGCGGGGGGTCTTTTTGTAATGACTTACACTGGAAATGTGAACATTTGCAGTAAAAAAATATATATTTTATTTCTTTCTAGATGACTGTTCCATTTTCTTTGGGGCAGAGGTTCCAGCCCTGTCCTCTGGTAGAGTCAGGAGGTGGCACCCTCCTATCTGCTGCTTCTCTTCTTTCCCTTTGGCAAATGTGTCGCCTCTATCGGCCGGGGACTGGGTGGGGTTTGGTGGGGAGATGGCACAATGGCAAGGTGGACGCAGCCAGGCCTTCAGGGTCCGATAGACCTAGGCGCCAGTCCTGCTTTTGTCATTTGCTGGTCGTGTGACCCTCGTCACTTAGCCTCTGTGCCTTGGTGGCTCTGTCTATAAGAGGTGGCTGATCCTACCTACCTTGTGGCGTTATTGCAAAGTTGAGCAGTGGTGAGTGTGGGCCACGGGGCCTAGGTCCGGTTCCGGGACCTGAGTCGCAAATCCCACGTGCCCAGAATGATTCTTGCAAATCTCTTTGTATCGGGAAAGGCGAGGCCGTGCCGCGGTAGCAGATTAGCCGTACAATCTTGGGAGATGCAGGGTTTGCTTCTTGCTCCTGCAGTTCTTGGTGAGGGTCAGGTGCCTCTCCGGGGTAGCTGCTTTCCACGTGGCTGCTGATCCGGACTGTCCTGGTCTTTTGACGCTGGGAGGGAGAGAGGGTGGCACACATTTAGTGGCTCAGACCGGAAGTGAGGCAGGTCGGTTCCACTCACAGCCCGTGGGCCGGAAGGAGTCATGTGGCCTCGGCCAAGCCACAGAGGGGGCCGGGCGTGCCGGGGCCTGCGGAAGAGGAGTCTTTGTCCCTGTCCTAACTGACGTGCTTTCCAAGTTTCGGACGGTGGGGTGGTGAGACTCGGGTGTTGGGTTTCTGACTTTGCATCTGGCGCGTGTAGGGGGGGTGAGGATTTCTGCAGGTGGCAGCCGCCGTTTCAGCCGTGCCCTGAAACCACGCCCCGAGGCCACGTGCGGATGGAACGTGTCAGCACTGCCCGGTTTCCCTTGGGCGCTGCTGTCCCTGATGGACGTCGTCGGCTTACGTTAGGGACCACAGCGCATGAAGATGCTCCGTAAGAAGCTCACGAGGCCGTGCGCGGTAGAGTTAGTCGTACTTGGATCTGCAGGTTGGGGGGGGTCTCGATCGTACGCGTGAGAGGTGTGTGTGTCTCAGAGCCTGAGCCTGAGCCTTCGATCCCAGCTCAGATCCTAAGCAAGTTCCTGGGTGGGTGCTGGGGGGGGGGGCAGCGGGGTGCTCCTGCCTCCAGCTCCCCCCACCCGCAGTCTGCTCTCAGCCTGGCAGCCGCAGTGATCCCGTGAAAATATGCAGCTCCCTGCCGTCTCTGTCCCCAGCACCTGCCTCTGGCTGCCACGTGGGCCTCCACTGCTGTTCTTCCAGGGCCTCCCTCTTCCCTGCTTGTTCCAGAATGGCAGTTCCACAAGCGCTGAATCCCCGCCCAGAGCACGGGCACGCGGCACGCAGTGGCGACTGGCTGCTTGGCTGGGGACAGGCCCTGCGCCGAGTTGGAGTCACTGCGGCCTCTCAGTGGGAACGTGCCCTTCCGGAGCCGTGGCTTCCTCGTCAGTGTGGCCGGGGCCACCGCGTCCTCCTGCCGGGTGGTCGTGAGGACGGAAGCAGGTCAGGAAAGGCGCCCAGCACCGTGCCCGCCCTGAGGACACCTTCACACGCGGTGGTCACTCCTCTGCCCCCCCCCCCCGTCACACAGTCCACCTGCGCTGTGCCAGGTGCTGGAGACAGACACGCGAGTCCCTCGGCTCAGGGAGGAAGGAAGCCCCTTCCCACCTCTGTCCTCGTGGCGGGACTCCAGAGGGGAATTCAGTTCTTGTCGGGGAGCTGATGTCCTGCAGCTCAGGAAGGGGCCACACGGCCCGACGGTAAGGTCGTGGGCTCTGAAGCCAGGTGGCCTGGGGCAGAGACACCTTGCACCCTGCCTCGGTTTCCAAGGGCCTAATGGCCTAATCACAGGACATCCGTGAAAATGGCATGATGGCAGCACCGTCCTCACCGGAGGGCCCCAGTGGATGGTGCTTCCTCCTCTGGTGGTGGGGGCCAGCTGGAGGACCTGCCGCCGGTGTTTAGAGCAGGTCTGGCGTGGCTGTGTGTCGCAGCGACAGGTGGACGTGGTGGATGAAGGGCCCCCTGGGCAGTGCGGGCCCAGGAAGGTCTGTGTGTGGCCTCGCTGGGTCTCACCTGTGTTCCACTCCCCGTTGGGCCCTGCTGGCTGGTGTCCAGGCCACCGTGGCGCAGGCCTAACAGCAGCCCTGTTAGCAGGACTCACAGGCACCGGCTCCCACGTGCTGGCCACTCTGTGTGTCCTCGGAGCTCATCTCGGGGCGGGGGTTGGGCAGGGCAGTGGCTCTCGGTCCTCCCTGTGCACTGGAGTCAGACGAGGGAGCCACAATGACGGAGAACCGATCTGCCAACGCTCAGGGTGGGAGGGAGGTGGGTGTGGCTAAAAAACGGCTACAATGAGGGATCTTTGTGGGGATGGGGCAATCTCGTACCCTCACCGTGGGGGTGGATGCCCGAGCATGTGATAAAACGGTGCGGAATTAAATACAAATGAGCGCGAGTGGGAAATCTGAACAGACCGGTATATTGTGTCAATGTCCACATCCCCTCACCGTGATACTGACCAGAGTTTTGCAAAAGGTCACCTTTGGAAGAAACAGGCTAAAGGGTATCTCTGCATATGAATCTGGGATCATCCCAAGGGATAACAAAAGGGCTAAATTGTAAAAAGAACACATACCGCTGCCGCCCCTGGCCGTAGGCACTCTGATAGGATGGTGGGGTGGGGGAGCCTGGCACAGGCATGTCCTTGTGTCCCCAGGTGAGGCCAGGGACAGCCAGGGCTGAGGGCCGCTGCGACGCTGTCTGCAGGTGGACAGGGCTGGGGGGGGGCGTGTCTTCCGAGGTCTGATGCTCTGTGACAAGCAGCCGCTTTCTCTGCTGTTTTCTTCCCCGAGAGCAGAGGGGTCTAGACTCAACATCGCGTGGAGCCACCGATGACGCCCGTGTCACTTGCCTCTCCTGGGCACTGCAGGCTGGCCCGGCGGGGGGCGACTGAGGAGCCCGGCTCAGACCAGGCCTGACTCCTGGGCCAGCCTGTAGAACAGGCCCTTCTGGGCCAGCAGCTGGGCCGGGCTGCCGCTCTCGGCCACCTGCCCCTCGTCCATGACCAGCACCCTGCAGGAGAGAGGGAGACGGGTGGCTCTTTGGCCCCAGCCCAGGCACGTGGCCGCTCTGAGCGTATCTGGGCTGACGTTTGCTCCCCACAAGTCCCGCTTCCCGTGCGGCTTCCTGACCCCGATGGACAGGTCGGAACATCTGCTGGGCACGTGTCCCATTCAGGGCCAGTCCCGCTCTACATCACGCGGCCGGGGGCCTTACCGGGCGCAGTCCATCACCGAGCGCAGGCGGTGGGCGACGAGCAGCACGGTGCAGCGGGCAAACCAGCGCCCGAGGGAGGCCCGCATCTGCCGCTCCGTGCCGGGGTCCACGGCGGCCGTGGCCTCGTCCAGGACCAGGATCTGGGTTTGCCGGAGAAGGGCGCGTGCCAGACACAGGAGCTGCTTCTGCCCCACGCTGGGAACGAGTGGGACGGTTAGGCCGGGCGTGCATTTGCCCGAACTTCACGACCTACAGGGCGCGCTCACACGTGGGTCTGTGACAGCACAGAAACGGGTGTGTGCGTCCCCACGGTGGGGTCTGCGGTCTACACGGCGGGTGGGAATCCCCGTCCTGCCGCCTGTGAGCAGGCAAACCATTCAGACCCTTTGTGCCTCAGTTTCCTTGCCTGTGACAGGGCTACTTGCTATTCAGGGCTATTTCTATTCTATGGGCTTCACCGTGTGCCAGGCACATGCTAAGGGCTTGTGCACATATTGGCTCGATCCTCAGAGTGACCACAAAGGTAGATATTACTCTTTTCTTGAGAGAGGGGAAACAGGCACAGAGAGGTTAAGTGTCTTGTCCAAGGTCACAAAGTTAATGGTGGATCCAGAGTTTGAACCCAGGTCCTCTGAGGCCAGAGTCTGTGCTCTTAATGGGCGCTTCCTCGCTGGGTTGTGGAGACAAGGCACATAAAAGCGTGTGCTTGTCACAGGCAAGCCCTCGGCGTGAAGCAGTAGCCCCTAATTACAGGGTGGGGGGCAAAGTTGAGATTCAAGGTCATGCGGCCAATGATGGGAACTGGCCCCCGCGTGGCCGGGCTGTTTCCCGCCATGCTCTGCCTCCCCGCGTGGCGACGTGCTCCACCAAGCACGTCTCTTGCGACAATCAGAACCTACCCTGGCCGTGCAGGTGTCAGGGGGGCCGGGCCCTGCCCCAGCCTCACCACCTACAAGCTGGGCGCCCCTGGGCAAGTCTCAGGCACAGATTCCAACTCTGTGAAATTGGAATTCGAGAGTGCGGCTCCGAGGATTAATATTTAGTATTTCCTGCATGTTGGGCACTGTTTCGACAACTTTACACTTAATATAACTCAGTCAATCCTTGCACAGGGAGGTAGGTGCTTTTATTCCCATTTCACAGATGAGGAAACTGAGGCACAGGAGATTAAGTAACTTGCCCAAGGTCCTACCACTGGGAAGTGGGGAGCCTGGCTGTACATGCTCTCACCCCGCCAGAGACACTGTCACTAGTGCCGGAAGCCGTCACCTTCCCCAGGCCCTCAGGGGCAGACGGGTTTATGAGTCCCAAGCATCTCGGTTTATAAAAAGGCACAACCTGTACACCTACGAGCGCCTCAGTGCTAGGTGGACACAACTCAGACAGCCATCGACAGGTGGACGGACAAGCGAAATGGGATCTACCCAGGTAATGGATTATTCAGTCTTAAAAAGGACATTCTGACTCATGCTACACGGATAAGCCTCGAGGACATCATGCTGAGTGAAATAAGGTGGTCACAAAAAGATATCGTATGATTCTACTTATGGGGGGGTATCCAGAGTAGTCCGACTCGGAGACAGACAGAACGTGGCATGGTGGCTGCCAGGGTTGGGGAGGGGGAACAGATGAGTTATTTAACGGGACATAGGTACATTCACATTGTCATACAACAAAACGAACTAACACTACTGAATGGTACACTTAAAAAAATGAGATGGCTAATTTAAAAAAAAATTTTTTTGCCAATTTCTACAATATAGAGATGGTTAATTTTATGTGTATTTTTCCACATTAAAAAAAATTTTTTTAAAAAGGTATAGCCCCAGTGGAAGTGAGGTTAGCGCCCAATGTCAAACCACGGTATGTTTGTAGCAAACTAAATACTTAAATACCGAGCGGGATAACTAAAGACTATGAGTAGCCTCGTGTCAGTCAAGGTTGGGTTTTGCCACCAAATAAATTTAGGAAGAAGCTATTACTAATTTGGGAGAGAGAAGCTCGGTAATCAGAGACCTTGCTGGAGTTTGGAATTGCAGGTAAGGGACGTGTGATATCAGAACCGGGCTGCTGATCCTGCGGGGCGGCAGAGCCTGGCCATCCGCCCCCCCTGCAGGTCCCGGCCCTGGCGGGGCGACCGTACCTCAGGTCCTCGCCTTGCTGCCCGCACTCGTACTGCAGCTGGCCGGGCAGGCTGGCCACCAGCGCTCTGAGCTGCACGGTCTCCAAGGCCGCCCAGATGGCTTCGTCCGTGTGCTCCTGCAGCAGGTCGAGGTTCATCCGCACAGAGCCCGGGAACAGGATGGGGTCCTGGGAGCAAGTGGCCAGTCAGAGCAGGGCCGGCCCCCTCCCCCCTCTGCCCACCCCGCTCTGCCAGCCTCACCTGGGGAATGATGGTGATCCTGGACCGCAGCGTGTGCAGCCCCACGTTGGCGATGGCGACCCCGTCGATCCAGATCCCGCCCTCAGCTGCCTCCTGGAGCCGCAGCAGGCCCCCAGCCAGGGAGGACTTCCCGGCCCCCGTCCTGCCAACGATGCCCACCTGCCAGGAGGGAGGGGACAGAGCTGGCTCTGACCAGGCCTGGGCACAGGAAGGCAGGCCACAGCCCAGAGGGTTCGTGGGCATCTATTTGGGGATGTTTCCCCGTATCCAAGATCTGTCCGTCCATCATCCTGTGAATGCCCGTCCTCCCTTCTATCCATCCATCCTACCTTCCATTTGTGCATTCTTCTGACTTCCCCTTATCCTGACAGCTCTCCCGTCTTTCCTTCTGTTCCTCCCTCCTTCCCAATCCTTCTACCCACCCCCTTCATCATCCCTCCTCCCCCATCCCTTCCTCCTCACCCTATCCATCCAACCCCCATTCTTCTACCCTATCCATCCGTCCATCCATCTTTTCATTCATTGATCTTTCATCCTCCATTCCTCGTCCGTCCATCCTTCATCCTGCATCCTGTCTACCCCTCATCCTTCCATCCCTCTGCCCATCCTTTCACCCGTCCCCCATCCTTTCTCTTGCTGCTGTTGCATCCTCAGTGTCTGACACGCGGGGGGGGGGGGGTTCAACACTATTTGATTCATAAGTGAATGAAACATGCGGGTCACCCCACCGTATGCCAGGCGCACGTTTAGGCACCAGGAATACAGAAATCAAAGGGTCCTTGCTCCCATGTGGTCTGGTCTAGGAAACTGCAACTGGGAAAACCGAATTTTAATACAGTGCGAGAAACAAGCACCCTCTGATCACGCTCTGGACCTGTAGCAATGAGGGAAGCAAAGGAGGTGAGGTTCCTGCTGCCTGGAATGGGACTTGACGGGGGCAATCAGAGAAGGCTTCATGGAGGAGGGGATACTTAAGTGGAGTCTTGAAGGATGAGCAGGAGTTCGGGGACGGGGAAGACTCCAGGTAAACCCCACTAAGCGTGTTTGTAAGAACACAAGCTCGTTGAGCTCACAGCACCCTGTGCCTGCCTGTGCCCAGAGGCAGCTGCTCCACACATGCTCGCTAGGCCCTGGCAGAGTAACCAATGAGGTAGGGAGGTGGGCAGGGCCTTGAATGGCAAGCTCAGAAATTCAGACTTTCCCCCGATGGAAGCCGGGAGCTGGTAGGCTTAGAGCGAGGGAATGACATGCTGTGTCGTTCGTGCTAGGCAGGATCCGTTGGGAGCCTGGAGCGGGGACAGTGAGGATCACGGGGAGGAAGTGTCTATAGGTGGGGAGGGAGGAGAGGGCTTCAGTGCAGGGGCCTGACTGGGCATCTGTAAGATGGGATTGTCGTGAGAGGTAAAATGTAAGTAATAAAAGCATTAGTAAACATTCTGTAGCACTAGCTATGAGCCAGGCACGTTGTATGCATTAACTCAAACTTCACAACAGCTTCATGAGGCTTATGTTATTATTCCCATTTTACAGATGGGCACACTGGGACTGAGACATGAAGTGACTTGCCCAAGGCCACCCATGGCAAAGCAGGGAACTCCCTCATGCAAACTGGATAATGTATGGGGAACCTTGAGCACGGTCCCCAGCACACAGTAGGTGTCCAGTAAATGTTACAGGATGAAGGAAGCTGGGGAACAGACTGTTTATCTGGGGACACCTCTTCCAAGGGGTCGCCACATGGAAGCAGGCTTGGGAGGATGAGGACTCCAGTTTCGGGTGTGGCGGATCTGAGGTGGGGACACTGAGGGGGTGGCTGGTGCTCAGGGCCTGGACCCTGGGGCCTGCCCTCCGTGAAGAGGACGTCGCGGGAGAACTGCTCACCTTCTCTCCCGCGTGGATCTGGAAGGACACGTCCCGTACGGCCAGCGGGAGCTCAGGTCGGTATCTCAGCCCAAAGCCCCGGAACTCAATCTGCCCGCCGCGAGGCCAGGGGGGCTGAGCTGCGCAGGTGGGCAGCCTCCAGGGGGCCTGGAGCAGGAGGGGACACAGGGTCAGAGGTGCCTTCCTCCGAGGGTTCTCACAAGATGGCCCACCTCTCTGAGCCTCAGTTTCCTCTCCTGCAAAATGGGCACATGTATTGCTATTTTGCAAGGTTGTTACGGGAATCAAACAAGACAGGGCATGGAATATAGCAGTGCTGAGAACAAGTATCCGGTACGGTAAAAACAACGGTGGTGTTGGCTGCCTTTAACCTTTTATCATCATCAGCCACTCGCTGTCTGTTGTCAAGGAATATTCTTTTCTCCTATAGTGGAAGTGGACGCACCCCTTTGTCTTTGCAAAGAGGACAGGACTGTGCAGCGTGGAGACCAATGCCGCCGTCTGCCTCTCCCGGGACCTTGAATGGACCATTCCGTCCCCTGAGCCTTGGTTTCCTAATCTGTGCAATGGGGCTCATGAGACGTGCTGAGTGGTTACACCGGGCCAGACGCTAAGTCCGTCACTGCAGGGTCTCATTTGATCCTCTCGGTAAACCCGGGACTGTTGACGTTGCAGTCACGCTGCTGCGATGTCACTATGTCACTATCACGTTGTGGGAGGCTGCTGTCAGGTCACCATCCTATTGCTGCCGCCTTGCTGTTCTGTTACCGTTGTAAGATGTGGCTACGGCTATATTGCCGTTCCTGTGGTCGCCTGTCACTCAGCAGGTGACCTGCGTTGCTCAAGCTAAGAAGCAAAGCAACCAGGATTTGACCTGGCGCCCGACGGCAGGCTCTTAACCACGGCTGACACCCCGGCCGTGACTCTGGCCCACAGCAGTAGGGCTGAGTGCCGGGAGACGAGGGTGCAGACCCCGAAAGCCCACGGCAGACGTCAACCTGGGCCCACCGCCCTCCCTTGTACACCCCCCCCCGGGGCACGAGCCCTGCCCCGCCTCCCCCATCACCTCCTTGGGCGTCCGCGCGTAGTCCTTCATCCGCTCCACGGACACGATGCTGCCCTCCAGGTCTGTCCAGCTGCGAACAGCCCACTGCAGCGTCTGGGTCACCTGGTGCAAGACGACACCTCGGGCTGGGTTCCGCAAGGGCACCCATGGGCTCGCATTGGCCCGCCTGGCAGACCCCGGGGAGCAACAGTTCGGGAAAGGGCAGTCTGAGGACCGGGGCACGGGGGGTGGATTTGGCCACCTGCCACCAGACTCCTGACAGTCCTTCAGTAGAACCAGACACCAGCTTGTCCCAACTGTCTTGATACAGGGGGGAAGACAGGACCAGAGAGAGTGTGTGGCCCTCCCAAGGACACCCAGCAGGACCCAGGCCCACTGATTCCACTTTGACAGCTTCCCCAGAGCGCCTGGGCCTCACCTGATTTCACATCTCCCCAGGCCTGCCCCTCCTCTCCCGCCGTGGCTGCCTTCTTGCTGTTCCTCTAACTCCAGGGCTGTCCCCCCTGCCCCCAGGGCCAGGCCACAGCTCCTAGTCCCCTCCTCAGGGAGGCCTTCGCAGGGGTGCAGTGACAACATGCCCCTCCCCCAGCTCCGTCCTTGCCCTTCTTCCTGCTTAAGCTCAGTGGCCTCCACCGACCACCATGAGAGGACAATAGCCTCCCGGGTGGGGTCACGGGCGGGGTTCGATGAGTTAATATTTATAAAGCTCTAAGAACGATGTCTCTTTCATAACAAATGCCACTTACGTGTTTTTATATAAATGTTTTCATAGATGTCACGACCCGACGTTACGTATTGTTACTAACACTTACCAAAAAGTTAACGACGCACTGAAATGCACTTTACAGGATGTACTGGACCTCAACTAGACTTTCTGACATCAGAAGGGATGGAATGACCGACCCATTTTCAGATGGGCATGAGACTCCAAGACCGTGGCCCAAGCCCAGCCCTTGTGGGTGGCAGTTTGGACTCGGGGTCTTTGAAGGTCCCACCGGCAGGGGCCTGTCCGCCTCTGGTTCCGCCTACACCCCAAGCCCAGGTTGGGGACGTCGGGTACCTGGAGGGCGGCGGAGACAGAGAAGCCCACGAGGCCGGCGCTGAGGCGGGCCTTGCTCAGCACGGCGCACACGGCGGCCACGAACACCAGGCTGTTCCCCAGAAGCTCCATGTTGGCGGCGAGCCACCTGCATAGGGAGGCGGGAGGCGGCGGGGTGAGTGGGTGCCACCGTCTGCAGGGGCCCACTGCCCTGGACACAAGGGCTCACCGCTGTGCCCGCTCCATGCCCAGCAACGGCCTCTGCACCCCAGGCCCCACTGAGCTGGGCGGGGAAGGTGACCCTGTCCTGTGTTGCCTGAGCCCGGCTCAGGGCCTGGCTCGCTCTTGGTGCTTCGCGGAGCTTTGCTGTGCTGCTGCTTTCTGTCCCTGGGACAGGCCAAGCCCCGTTCCCCTTGCAGCCCTGCTGGCCTGAACCCTGACCGCGGCCTTCACGTGGCCAACATCTGGACGCACAAGTCGGCTCACACGTCACCTCCCGGGAGAGCCTTCCCTGACTGCACCTCCTTGTCCTTCACAGCAGTTGTTTCTCTATAACTAACCCATTTAATCAGCCACTGATTATTGGTCTCTACCAGTAGATCATGAACTCCATGAGGGCAGCGACCTTGTCTGTTTCATTCGCAGCTCGATCCCCAGTATCTAGTACAGAACCTGGCACATAGTAGGTGCTCAACAAATATATATTGAATGGATGAATAAATATGTACCCCTCTTATTGACTTCCTACTCTACCATTCATTTATTCATGCATTCATTTATTCAACAGACACGTATTGAGTACCTACTATGTGCCGTGCATGTTTGAGATTCTGGAGACATGACCGTGAATCGAACAGATAAAAATCACTGTCCTCGGGGAGCTCTGAGCTCTCCTACATATAACATCGAATCCTCCTAACACAAGGGGAGGGGGTACTGCTGTTCCCATTTGACAGATGGGGAAGCCAAGGCTCAGAGGGTCAGGTGCTTAATTCCCGGCAAACACCAGGACGTGAAGCCACACCTGCCCGACTGACACAGAAAGCACACTCCCTCTCTGACAGGCGGCGTTTCTCAGTGAAGCAACTAAGGAACGAATAAATGGACAAAGTCCCGCCTCGTTCCCAAAGCTCCCTAGCTGGCTGACCTCGGGGAGTCTCTTCCCTTCTCCGAACCCTTCTGTATGATGAAGTAATATCTAAATGAGATACACCGTGTACAGCACAGAAATCATTATGCTTTGCACACAGTAGGTGCTTTTTAAATGTTCATACAGTCCCACTTCCCTAGGCCAGGACCCCAGGAAGGGGCGGGTCAGGTCTCCCAGAGGGAACATGCAATCGTGACATTGCCCACAGTGACCGGCCTGAGAGCCGCAGATGGCTGGAACCTGGGCAGGAAGGAACTCACATTTATTAAGAACCTACTGTGTGCTTGATCCTCTCCACACTCTGGCACCAGACTGCTTGGACCCAATCCTGGCTCCACCGTGCATTAGCTTGGGCAAGTTCCCAAACCTTTCTGTGCCTAAGATTTATCATCTACAAAACAGTCTCTGCCTTGTGGGGTTAATAGGATTACATAATCCAGCTAGGTCGCTCAGCACAGTGCCAGGCACGCAGTAGGCATGTTACAAGTCTCACCTATGAGTGTACGTATTTAATCCTCATAGCCACTCCACGAGGGTGACCAGTCTGACAAATGAGGCTCAGAGAGGTTATGTAACTCGCTGGAGACTGGCCAGCAAGTAAGTGGCAGAGCTGGGATTTGAACCTGTGTCTATCTGTGCTCCAAGCTTGTCGGGCTGAGCACGCTTATATAGCTGCTTTGTCACCAAGGCAATGGAGGCTCTTCCTGTACCTCCTGCTCGCCTGCTGTTGGGGACATCTCAGGCTAGGTTCCACCTGCCCACAGTGAAAGCCGAGAGACTGCCTGTGGGATCGAGCCTCAGCTGTGTCCCTCAGCTATGTGTGACCTTGGCCGGCCACTTGACCTATCTAGCCACACAGTATGTCCTCAGGTCTCGCCCCCCGGGGACACAGAGGGATCATAAGGTCGTGTCTGTCCCCGGCCTCTTCCTACCTGTCGGCCACCAGTCGTGCGAAACTGACCCTCTGGCTTTCATCCACGTGGGTGTCGTTCTGAGCCACGAAGGGTCCCTGGGCTCGGAACGCCCTGACCACCGCGCCGCCCTGGAAGGTCTCAGCCACGTGGGAGCACACGGACGAGTAGCTGGCTGACTCCAGGCGTTTCAGCTGGCACGAGCTGGCCACGTACAGGCTCTGCGGCAGGATGGGGGGAGTGGGGAGGGGAGAAGCTACAGACACTGAGAGGTAGTTTCCAGAAGCACAGGGAGCCCACGTACAGGGTTCCAGACTAGGCTCTGTTACCAGCTTGCTGTGTGACCTTGGGCCAGTTGCTTGCCCTCTCGGGGCTCCCATTTCCTTGCAGAATTCAGAGTGCCACAGTTCTTTTGAAAATCACCTCCAAAAACCTCCAATGCCCCATCCCCCCAGGATTTCTCGTGATGTCATCTTGGCTTTGTTTTTTAAAAAGCCTTCCAGGTGAGCCTAACGTATAGCCAGGGCTGAGAAACCACCAATTTAGTTCAAATGTCTCATTTCCCATGACTGAGGCCAACAACTTCATTTAGGGTTGGTCACTGTGGGAACAAAACTATAAAGAGCAACCGTGGCAGTTGGCCAAGTCAGAGTCACTCATTAAACCCAAGGGTTGCGTGGCAGGTGCCAGGCGATGCACAAAAATGCATTGTTATCTGGGTCAGGTTGCAAGTTGTGTGTGCGAGTTCAGGGATGAGCACGTGACCCACAAAGGGCCAACCAGAACCTTCCCTGGGGTTGATATATGAATACTGAGCTGGAGAAAAGCTTTCTTTGCGTTGCTAATGCAGGGTGATGTCAGTACAGGGCTGTGGGTGGCCATTAGATCTAGCCCAGGGAACGAGAGCATATCCAAAGTTAGGCCAAGGGGAGCTAAGCCAGTGGTTCTCGAACGTTAGCGTGTATCAGCATTACTTGGACGGTTGTTAAAACCCACGTTTCTGGGTCCCATCCCATAGTGTGTGAGTCAGTAAGGCTGGTCCTAAGAATCTACATCGCTAACCAGGTGACACTGCTGCTAGCCCTGGGACCACACTTTGAGAAGCGCTAAGTGAAGATGTGGTGAGAGTAAGGGTGTCCTGCTGACAGCTGGACACAGTATCCCCAGGAATGCAAGCCATGAAGTTCTGTTCTTTCGTTTAAGCTCATTTAAGATGGTCTCCGGCCCTGGCAATGGAAAGAATCTAGCTTAAACTATCATCTTTGAGACCTTGCAATGCCCTCGTAGTTTCCAGTTAATTGGAGAGGCAGTGTGGCAGGATAACACGTCAGATATTAAGAACGTTGATGTCTAGTGTAGATATTAGAAACAGACTGTGATGTCTCCACCCCTGGGGATTATTCTAGGGGCAGCCCCAGATGCCCAGCTTGACGGAGCTGCATACACCGAGTCCCATCCAGAGACGGGGCACTGGCTGCGGTGACCTCAGCTGGGCCCCGGAGCCTCCCTGAGCTCTCCATACCTGGAAAACAGCATAGAGAAGCAACAGCGGCACGATGGCCACGACGGCCAGTGGGGTGGCCACCGCCACCACCAGGATGACCTCCAGGAGTCCAAAGACGTAAGTCAGCAAGGACCGGAGTTTGTCTGGGATGTCCACGTCCACCATGTCGGTCTCCTTGGAGAAGCGGTTCAGCAGGTTCCCAACGGGCGTCTGCTCGAAGAAGCCGACGGGAGACCGCATCACGTCCCACAGGAGGCTCCGGAAGAGCAGCCTGGATGCCCGGACGCCACCGAGGAGCACCGCGGCCATGGCGGCAAACAGCCCAATGGCTGGGGAGGGACAGGGGGTCAGAGCGTGAGGGACGCGGACCTGCAGGCGCCTCCCTGCGGGGCCTCGGGTGGGTGCCCCCTACTATGCCGTGGTGACACCTTCCGGCTTGGCCACCCAGTTCTCTCGCCATGGACCCATCCTGTAGTGCACTGAACAGTGTCCCCACAAAACGCACGGCCCCCTGCAACCCCAGAATGTGACCTTATTTGGAAACAGGGTCTTTGCAGATGTAATTAGAGATCTTGAGACGAAATCATCCTGGATTTAGGATGGATCCAAAATCCAATGATGGGTATATTCTAAGAAGAAGAGACGCTCAGAGCCACAGAGCACAAGACGTGAGGATGGAGGCAGGGGTTAAACTGACACGTCTACACCCCAAGGAACGCCAGAGATTGTCATCAATGGCCAGAAGCTAGGGGACAGATACGGGGTGGATTCTTCAGAGCCTCCACGAGGAACCAACTTTGCTGGCACTGATTTCAGGCTTCTGGCTTCAGAACTGTGGGACAATACATTTCTGTCGTGCTAGGCTGCCAAGCCTGCGGCAATTTGTTATGCAGCCGCCCTAGGAAATGGATATATTCTACATCCTTCCCCCAGGGGCCAGCCTGTGCGCTTGGGATGGGGTTCCCTCCACCCCTTGGCTCTGGAGTGGGGCAAATTTCATCCCTGTTCAACCCAGACCACTGTGATTGGTTCTGGGATGAGCATGTGACCCAAGTTAGGCCAATGAGAGTGAGACCTGAGATTTGCTAGAACTTTTGGGAACGAGGTACTTGCTTGTTTGAGGGAGCTGTGGAATATCACCTTACTACCTGGACAGGAAGCTGTCACAGAGGAAGGAATTGAAGCAATTTCTAACAGCCTTGTTTGGACCCTGGATCCAGCCATACCTGAAGCTAGGGATCTATGCATACCAGTCCCTTGAGCCAATAAATTCTCTTATTACCTAAACCATTTTGAATTGAAGCTGAATTTTACATTCTTTGTTTTCAAGAGTCATAACTGATTGTTCTGTCTGGGCTCCTCTCTCCATCTTTAGGGGACAGTAAGATTTGCCCTTGGCTATCCAACGAGGGATGGGTGTGAAGGGATTACGAAAGGGCACTGTGCCACCCAAATGGAGATTTGAGTTAATCCCAGGGCTCAGATGACTCCGACAACTCACTTTCTAATCCCTCTTGACTAAATAACCATTTGGCTTGAGTTCTCCACTGTTGGGCTCCGGCAAAACAGGTCTCTAGACACTTAAGACTAGAAGGGTCCCCAAGTTCAGGCCTGATGCCCCCTTTCACAGAGGAGGACACTGGGCAGAGTGTGCCAGGGAGCCGGTTGCGTTTTTTTCTTAGAACTGCATGTGAATTATCTCAATAAACATTTCTATGTTTTTAAGAAGGGAAGACGGGGTATTGGCAGTGGTGCACTTGTTGGGGAGGGTCTGGCTCTTTCTGGAGGTTTCGAGGGCACCAAAAGTCACGAGCAGGCAGACCTTGGAGCCTCCCTCTGCTGGGGGGCAGGTGCTGGGAGAGATTCTGGAGGTTCCAAGAAAGGGAGGGATGGGCCCTGTCCCCCAGTCCCATCTTAAGGACTCGGGTGCATGCTGTGGTCCAGGATGTTTTGCACAGATGTTCAGGAAGAGCAGAGTGAGCAAGGGAGCTGGGAGGAGGGGGCGAGCGAGACACACCTTGGAGACAGCCGAGGAGCCCGAAGACCCCGCCACGCAGGGCTGCGTGCGTCTGCCGCCCGTCCACAGCGGGGTCGTCCGCCCACAGGCTCAGCCAGTAGCCGCGGCAGAAGGAAGCCACTTGCTGGCAGAGGAAGAGGAAGAGTATGTAGAGGCAGACAGGGGCACCCATGGCCCGCAGGTAGGTCAGGTGCATGGCGGCCTTCACCTGTAGCACACGGCGGGGGACAGGGTGGCAGAGAGAGGCCCCAGAGGGAGGGTGAGTTGGGGCAAGGCCAGGCGAGGCTCCCAAAAAACACACCGGCGGGGCAGATGGACCCACCACGCAGGTCTCAGGCCGCCTCTCCACACCTGCTCCCAGGAGCCCCGTCTGCCCCGCGGGCCCCACCTGGCTGCAGGACCCCCGTCTGCCACAGAACCCCCCGTTGGCCAGTGACAGGCTGTGGGGCTTTCTGGTTTGGGGAGTGTTTTCTTGAGCATCTACTGTGGGTCAGGCGTGTGTCTCTAGGCTCACAGTAAGCTCCATTCCACAGATAAGGAAACTGAGGCACAGAGGTTCAGCCACTTGCTTAAGGTCCTGCTCCTGTAAGTCTGACTTCTCTGCATAGCTGCAGCCAGAGCGAGCTTTTGGAAACCTCCATCTAATTGTGTCTTGCCGTTGCTGGCGTGCCCGTGGCTTTCTCTTGCTCTTAGAAGAAATTCCAAACTCCTCGTCTCACCTCCCACTTCGCTCTCTGCCCGCCTGGGACCTGCTTCTCTCTGGCTTTGCACCTGCGCTTCCCTCTGCCCGGAACCCTCTTTCTCCTGCTCTTTGCATGGCCGGGTCCTCCGCACTCTTCCTGGTGGCTCAAATGTCACTCCTTAGAGCATCCTAAGCAGCCCGGGACCCCTGGTTGGTCTCCATGTCATCGATCTTTCCATTTTCTTTATAGCGCTTACCATTATTGGATGTTACCTTATTCACCTGTTTGCTGTCTGTCTACCCTCACTAGCATGCAACCTCCGCCAGACTTAGCCGGGCACAGTGGGTGCTGTGTGGCTGTTTGCTGGGTAGATGAGTGGGTGAGTGGGTGAATGGGTGGGTGGGTAGGTGGATGGATGGACGGACAAATGAATGAACAAACGGGTGGACAGACAGATGTATAGGTGAGTGGATGTTGGGTGTGTGGTTAGGTGGGTTGGATGTCTGGATAAACAAGTGGGCAGATGGAAGGGCATCTGGGTGGATGATGGGGTGGATGGGTGGATGGACACAGCCACATAGAAGAGGAGAAACAGGACATGCTTCCAATTTAGACTGACCTAGATTTGAGTCCCAGGCTGGTCACATGCTAGCGATGAGAACACAGACAAGTCTCCTAATTTTTTTTTTAATAGATGGGGTCTTGCTGTGTTGCCCAGGCTGCTATGCAGGGGCCACATCATAGCTCACTGCAGCCTCAAACTTGTGGGCTCAAGTGATCCTCCTGGTATTACAGGCACATACCACGATGCCCAGCTAATTTTTTGTTTCGTTATTTTGTAGAGATGAGGGTCTCACTATGTTGCCCGGGCTGGTTTCAAACTCTTGGGCTTAAGTGATCCTCCTGTCTCAGCCTCCCCAAATGCTGGGATTATAGGCATGAGTCACCGTGCCCAGCTTAGTCTCCTAACTCTTTCAGACTTTAGTTTCTTCATCTCTGAAATGGAGCTCTCACCATCTATTTTTTAGAGTGGCTGTGAGGATTAACGTGAAGGTCTAGAATCTTACCAGGCACATAGTAGGTGCTCAGTAAAGGTATCCTGCCCCCGCCAGTGCTGTATCTTGGGGGAGGCCTTGGCCTCCTGGGGGCAGCGGCAGAGGGCGGGGAGGGCTGGGGACAGCTGGTGGTTACCCTGCCGTACTGCACGCCGTCCTCTCCCGGTGGCTGTCCTGCCACGTCAGGGTCGTCTAGAGGAAGCCCTGCCTGGGCTTCCACGGTGGCGCTGTCCTTCTCGGAGACTGACTTGACAGACCTGTCATTTAGAGGAAATGAGGGCAAATCAGTGTTTCTCCCCACGGGGGGCTGTGTGTGTCCAACCTCAGGCCCACCGCCCTGGGTACACTCTCTGCCCATTCAGTCATTCATTCAACCGACAGATGGAGCGCCGAGTCTCTCGCCGCCCTTCCCCCTGCGTGCCGCCGGCTAATCGCCCCCGAGCGGAGCAAGACTGTCCTCCGGATGCCGTTTCGGCCGCTGAACTTACCTGGCCAACTTTGCAACTCTGTTTTCAGAACTTTCCCTTTGGTCTCAGCTTTGCTGCACTGTCTTGCCCCTACTGTTTACCCTCAGGTGCGTCAGCCCAGCCTGGCAGAACGTCAGTTCTGCACAATCCCGATGCTAAAGACTTTTTTCCAATGCTCCTTTCCTCTGAGGATGAGTGAGCTAACGAACCTCTGTGCCTCAGTTTCCTCAGCTGTAAAAATGGGGATGATATCTATGTATCCTCCCACCCACATACCTACACACACACATCTACCTACCTACCCACCTGATCTCACTTCCGCATCTCGGGGGCTGTGAAGACAGCGGGGCTGCCCAGCGTGAGACTCAGCAGTGCCCTCTGGTGGCTGGCTGGGATGGAGCTGTGCCCAGCCCCGATGATCCCCAAGGACCGAGGCCCCTCAGAGACCCCCCCTACACCCACCCTGACAGCGGGCACTTAAGCTCAGAGCACCTGGCGCCCAGTGGCCCGTGGCCCTGTCTTCCACGGCCTCTCTCCGCGAGGAGGGTGGACTCCAGCTGGCCGGTCCCCTGCGGCGGCCAGCCCCGAGGTGAGCCCGTGACCTGCCAGTCAAAGCACACACGGCAGGACCTGGTGCGGTCGGTACAACCGTGGGGAGGGTCTGTCTTTGGAACCGGCCCTGCCCTTCCCTGGCAAGGAGACAAACCCAACCCACCAGCCGGGCCCGCTTGGTGGCATCACGTTGGAAGGTAAGTTGATCACGCCACGAACTGACTGGCCACTGTTTAGGTGGGTCGTCTCTCAGCTGAGCGCCATGGGGACTTAGCAGGTGCTCCTCTGCGGTGGCTCTGGCCCCCCCGGCCACGCGGGTGGGCCCAGCAGGCGCTGCCTCGGCCTCCGCCCCGCCCTCCCAAGCACGGCGCACTCACCTCTCCAGTCTGGGCTGGGGCCTCCTGCCCACAGAGGGGCCTCCGGGGTCCTCACCACTGGTCCCAGGCTCTGTTTCTGCAAAGTCACAGGAGTCTTGTCACACCGAGGGGGCCAGACGCTGGCCTTGACACTCGCTGGCTGCATGGCCTTAACCTCCTCTCTGAGCGTGTTTCCCCCGCTCCAGCTCCTGCCGCCTTTCCAGCACCCTCGCTCATCCCTTCCCGGATCTTCCAGGAACATTACTCGTTCGTTTACTCATTCATTCATTCACTGAGTCAATCAGCAGATATAACTATGCACCTGCTATTGAACTTGGGGCCGAAAAAACAGCAATGAACACCGCACAAAGTCAAGTTGCCTCCATTTCCCCCGACACCCTTGCTCAAGTGGTTCCTTGTGGCTGGAATGCTCTTTTCTGGGTAACTCCCACCCACCCTCAGGTCCCACCTCGCCCAGGATGGACACCCCCACCAACCGTCCCTGAGGCTGAGCCAGTGAAAGAAGGCAGAGCTGCAGTAGTTTAAACCAAAAGCCTGTAAGCAAGAGATAACCACCGCTGTTGGAAGCTTCTGAGATTTGGGGGGTTGTTTGTTACATAGCATCATCACAGCGAAAGCTGACCAGTACAAATGGGCAAGTTCTATCTTCAAGCTCCAGGTTGGTGATGTTGTGAATCAACATCTGGGGTTTTTACTACAGTGGGCCAGTGCTGAGCAGATGTTCTCAGAAGAGGCAGAGCCTAAGACAGAGCCAGACCTGGGTTTGAGTCCTTGTATTTTTTTTTTTTTTTTTTTTTTTTTATGGAGGGGCAGCTCATAGCCTACTGATTAAAAAACACATTATCTGGAGTCACGTTGCCTGGGTTCAAATCCCAGCACTGCCACTTCTAAGCCATGTAACCTTGGACCAGTTCCTTAACTGTTGGGCCTCAGTTTCCTCATCTGTGAAATGGAGATAATCCTACTGCCAACCTTGCAGGGGCACTGTGCTGATCAAACAAGTTAACGCAGGTGATGTGCCATTAGCAGTTACGTTTCTCTTGCCGTGGCTGAACTTGGATTGCCATCGTTACTTCCAGAAACTCGCACACCCAGGCTTTTGGTTCTCCGGATTATTCGAAGCCCTAGGTGGCATACAGCAATCTTCTAGGCACCAAAGACTTTCTTGCTCAGTTTTTGTAGCAGCTCCGAGCATAGACTCTAGAGTTGAACTTGGGCAATGATTTAACTCTCTGTGCCCCAGTTTCCTCATCTGTAAAATGGCAGGAGTAACCGCACATACGTCGTGGGGGTATCGTGAGAATCAAATGAAATGATGTTTGTTTACAGAAGCCCTTAGCACTGCCCCTGTGTCACTGGCTCTTCTTGGGGACAGGTGGCCTCTTGGGAGAGATGTCTGCTTCCTGGCCTGGGCCTGCAGGGAAGGTGTGACCAGAGCACTCCACTCGTGCCAGGGGGACCCTTGGAGGCTTCTCCCCGTGGCACATTGGCAGAGAATTGGCAACGCCCAGCCAGTACCTCCTTCTCCTCTACCTCCCGGCTGTCTGGCTTGGTCCAGCAGGCGCAGCAGCGCCCCCTTCCTGTGCAGCAGCGCCTGGTAGGAGCCCATCTCTGCCACGGCCCCATCTTCCAGCACCACGATCCGATCGGCCTGGGGCAGGACGTGGAGCGTGTGGGTCACGAGAATCCGTGTCTGGGCAGGGAAGGGGTGGAAGTCACACTCGTGCACGTGGCCAGGCTCCTGGGGCTGGGGGTGGGGGCAGTGTCCCTGGGCTCAGAGTGGGGACAGCTCCCTTCTTGTGCTTTGGTCCTCTTTCTTGAAAACACATCCAAATAGAGAAACAGAAGGGACTCCTTCAGCCTGTGGCTCGAAACAAGAGACAAGTTCATTCCTCTGAACCTGGCCGGTAGTAGTTTAACCACAGGCGCAAGACAGAAACAACTGCTGCTGTAAGCCACTGAGATCTGAGGGCTGCTTGTTACGCAGCACCATCACAGTAAAAGCTGACCGATGCTAAGAGGAAAATGGGACTCCAGCGGGGGTGGTGCTGACATGCACTAACTTGGGTTAGGACTGGGCTCGAAGGGCTTCCTCCGCCTTTGCCCTGTGCCCTCTGACGCATGTTCCCAGACTTACTGTGCCCTGGAGCAGCCCGCTGGGCCCGATGACCTGGCTGAAGACGTGCTGGCTGACGTGAGCATCCAGGGCCGCCAGGGGGTCGTCCAGCAGGTACACGGCAGCCTTTCTGTACACGGCCCGCGCCAGGCTCAGCCTCTGCTTCTGGCCCCCGGAGAGAGCCATGCCCTGTAGCCACAGAGGGGGACAGGGTCCTGCGTCTTCGTCTGCTGGGTGAGGCTGGAGTGCCCGGGGCAGGTCAGGACGCACCTGCCCATCAGGGTGAGGCGCCGCTCCCAGCTTCGAACACTTGCTCTCAAGCCGACATGCCCGCCTGTGCCTGGCTCGCGTCCCCCTTTCCGGCCAAGCTCCCTGGCAGAGCGTCCACACTCCCCAGTCTACACTCTCCCCTCCTGCTCACTTCTCCCCCCACTGAACTCCGACTTCCGTTCCCATTTCTCCACTGAGTCATCTTCCTGTCGCCGAATCCAGTGGTAGCTTTCCAGTCCTTTCTTTTACATTTTATTTTTTAATTGACATTTAACAGTTGTATACTTTGGGGAGAGGTGCATGGGATATTTTGATATCTGCATACAATGTATAAAGATCAAATCAGGGTAACTGGAATATCCATCATCCCAAACGTTTACCTTTTCTTTGTGTTGGGAACATTGTAATTCTTCTAGTTATTTTGAAATTTATAATGAATTATTAAGTATAATTTCCCTTACTTCCCTTATAATTTCCTATTGAATACTAGAACCTATTCCTTCTGCCTAGTCCTTATTTTCATTCATTCTTAAGTTCATTCATTTGTGCCGCTAACAATCCCTGCATGGCTACAATGTATCCACCAGGGTTCCAGGCTCTGGGGAAACAGTTAGGAATGGACCGGTGGCTGCTCTCCTGGGTGGGTCTTTCGTTCTGAGGAGGGTGGGGAGGGAGACGGCAGGCTGGGGAGCGTTAGTGCTGGGAAGAAAGACAGAGCAGGTGTGGGTGCAGGGTTGCAGCACTGGGTCAGGGTCAGGGTCAGGGAAGGTGACAGAAGTCAGGGACGAGCCGTGGGGACTCCAGGTGGCGGGGACAGGGCTTTCCAGCAGAGGGGACAAGAGCAGTGATGCTGAGGTGGGGGCGTGCTTTGGGGGGTCCAGGAAACACGGCCGAGACCACGTGGCTGGAATGAAGCAGGAAAGGGGAGCAGGACAGGGGGGCGGGCAGAGAGAGGACAGGGCCAGAGCGTGGGGACCTTGCCAAGGATTTTCAGGACGTGGGCTGTGACACCAAGGAAAACAGAGAGATCCCAGAGGGTTCCGAGCAGAGGGAGGATGCGATCCGACCTGACCTGAGTCTGAACGGAACCCGCGTGGCGGCCGAGTTGGGATCAGACCACAGAGGTGAGAACAGAGACGAGGCGCCGCCCAGCCAGGAGGCTGCCGAGATGGCGCGGGCAGAGCTGACGGTGGACAGGACCAGAAGATCCCAGGTCTGCTCCGAAGGCCGACCCGGCAGGATTTGCCAGTGGGTTAGACGCGGACGCAGGAGAAGGAAGGGGATCGAGGACGACACCAAGGATTTGGATCCGAGCCTTGGGAAGGACGGCACTTCCGCCACCCAGGAGGGCGGGCTGCAGGACAAGGTGGTTCTAGGACATTGGACACTCGGCTTAGGGTGCGACACAGCTGGGCAGATGCAGAGGGAGCAGGCACCCCCGGCCCTTGTTGAAACTCACTCCCTTGGCCCCCACGACACCCTGTCACCCCTCCTGGACGCCCCTTCCCAGCCCTCACTGGGGGCTCCTGGAGACCCTCTCCTGGGCGCTCTCCCGTCCCCCCCGGAAACCTCAATCCCTCCCCAGACTTTAATTCCCACTTTTCCATCACAAGTCCCTAATCCAGAGGTCTGCAAACTCTTTCTGTGAAAGGCCGGATAGGCCCATTCCAGCTTTGCAGGCTACACGGTCTCTGTCACCACAGTTCAACTCTGACCTTTGAGGGCAAAAGCAGCCACAGATGCAGGTAGATGAAGGGGCGTGGCTGTGTCCCAGTAATACTCTATTCACAAAACAAGCAGTGGGCTGATGTGGCCCGTGGGTCACAGCTGGCCAAGCCCTGCCCGATCCACAGCGCCAGGTGCGAAGTCCTGTTCGTTGGACATCTTTGCCCAGACCCTTTGGTGCGGCTCAGAGAGGGGGAGCAGTTTGACCACCATCACCCAGCAAGGCAGGGCAGAGCAGGACAGGAGTCCAGGTCCTCTCACTCTCAGTGGTCAGAGAGCCCCCCACCGACCCCCGCCACGATGCTCTGCTTCCCCCTTTGTCTCTGTTTTCAATGACTTAATGTTTATTTATTGATCATCTACTGAGCATCTGACCCTGCGCTGAGCCTTTCTTCTCCCCAGCTTGACTCCACCCCATGTCACCCTCATACCGCCCACGGGTCAGGAAGCAAATGGCCCCCAGCATTGCCTCCCTGTCCCCAGAAGGCCCCGAGCCGCTCACTTGCTCCCCGATGGAGGTGTGGACTCCCGCGGGGAAGCTGTCCACGTCTGGCCACAGGGCGCAGGCCTCCAGCACTCGCCCCAGCCACGTCGGGTCCAGCTCCTGCCCGAAGCGCACGTTCTCCACCACGGAGGCGTTCTGGACCCAGGCCTCCTGGGGCACGTAAGCCACGGGACCCTAAAACAAACGTACTTGGGCCATAGGAGGGACAGAGGCAGGAGTGATTCTGAGAAGCAGGGGAGCTGGGCTCTTGCTGGTGGGTGGGTGGGTGGGTGGGAGGCGGGGAGAGGATGGACGTGAGCTTGGCTGGGAGGAGCAGGGGGGCTGCGGGGAAGAGGGACTTTCAGGGTTGGGGACTTCCTAGCAGACAGGTGGGGGTGGCCTCACCTTGATGCTCACGGACCCTTCCACCTTTGACAGCTCCCCGAGGAGGGCGGAGAGCAGAGAGGACTTCCCTGCCCCCACGGGACCAACGACCGCCAGCAGACAGCCCTGGGGCACGGTGAGGTTTATCCTGGCAACCCAGGAGGGGAGACATGTCCCTGGTTAGGGCCCGGCCCGCGTCTGTGCAGAAAGGGTGAGCCCCAGACAGAGCCAGGGGTTCCTGCTGCCCTCTTCTCTGGGAGGTCCTTTCCTGGCGGGGGCATTTCTTCCCTCTCCCAGCCCTTGTCTGGCCATTTGAGCAGCTATCCTGCCCACAGCTCTGTGCGTGCACACGCGTGCACGTTTGCACTCTCACGCCAGCATGCACACACACAATGCATGCACATATACAATGCATGCACACACAATGCACGCACACACACAATGCATGCACACACAATGCATACACACACAACGCACGCACACACACAATGCATGTACACACACAATGCATACACACATACAAAGTACACACGCACGAGCACTCACACATCTATGTGCACATTGCAAACACCCATGCATGACTGCCCACTCATGTGCACACATGCATACACAGTCGATCGTGGCCTGAGGGTTTAACCTGGATGGCCTCCTGCCTCGGTGCTTGCAATAGGTTCCTCCCTGCCTTCCTGGCTTCTGCCCTCGCCCCAGCACATGTCCCCCAGCCCATCCTCCACCCAGTGGCAAGAGGGATCTGTTAAAACCCAAGTCAGATCATGAACTTCCCAGCTGAACCCCTCCAGCATCCCCACGTCGTTCGGGGTCAAAGCCAACGTCCAGCCTCCCACTCGGTGCCTCGGACCTCCTCAGTGTTTCTTGAACACAACAGGCCAGTGTTTCTCAACTGGAGATGATTTTTGTCCCTCAGGGATCATTTAGCAAGGTCTAGAGATATTTCTGGTTGTCACGACTGGTACGGGGTGCTGCTGGCACCTAGTGGGTGGAGACTAGGGGTCCTTCTAAACATCTTATACCGCATAGGGTGACCCTACAACAAAGAATTGCAGCCCCAAATATCAACAGTGCTGAGGTTGAGAAACCTGAATCTAGGCACACTCCTGCCTCAGGACCTTTGCATTTGCTGTTCCCCCTGCCCAGAAAGCTCTTGTCCTGATACCCGCAAGGCTCACACCTTCAATACAATCGCAGCTTGAGTGCCTCCCCTGCCCCCACTGGACAAACCATCGAGCTCTGTCACCTTGCCCTGGTTTCCCATTTGGGCCCCCTCTCCCATCAGAATGTCACCCCAAGAGAGCAGGGCCTTTGTCTGCTTTCTTCACTTTAACCCGGTGCTGAGCACAGGGCCTGGCACACAGCGAGTGCTCGATAAATCCTATGAGTAAGTGAATGACGTTCGATACGAAGACTGCCCAGGGTGTTTTCTTTCACTTCTTGTGGAGTTTTGGGGCTGGCTGGGACTGTGGGCCACAAAGCCCCAGCCACAGAGGGCTGGAGGTGACAGTGACCAAGGGACTGACACAGGAGGCACAGAAGTGGGGAGAGCTGACGGGGCCAGCCCAGGAGCAGAGGCGTGTCTCCCTCCCGGTCCCCACAATGGGGGAGGCTCCGATGCCCTGTCCCCCACCCCCAAGGGCTCCTGCTTCCCCAAGACTCTCTCCGCCAGGGCCAGTCCTGGCAACGTCCCTGGCAGAGCCCTCCCTCCAGCCCCGGGCTGGAAACCTGCACCATCTCTCAGGCAGGAAGCCCCGCGCACCTCCTCCCTGTGAACGGGAAAGCAGTCACCAGAAGGGTCATTCTGTACCTGTGGAGGCAGGGAGGCCCTTCCCGGGACCAGACGAAGGTGCCGTCTCGTATCGTGACGCACTCCTTCCCGGCAGCTGCAGGGCACAGGACACTGGTTACAGGAGCCCCCTGCCTGGCTGGCCCCTTCACCTGTGAGACCCTCCCAGACCCTGCCCCCCAGGGGTGACAGGAAATCCCTCCCACTGAACAAACTGTCCTGCGGCTCGTTGGCTGTGTGTGACCCTGCGGTGGTCCCATTCTTTCCGTGTCCCCTTAATAGATACATAATTCACAGGGAAGCAAGCCATGGCCCAGGGACCAGATCCTGCCTGCTGCCTACTTTTATAAATAAAGTTTTATTGGAACACAGCCACACCCACACATTTATATATTTGTGCTACAACCGCAGAGCTGGGCGATTGTGACAGAGACTATATGGCCCACGAGCCTAAAATATGTACAAGCTGGTCCTTCACTGAAAAAGATAGGAGACTTCTGATATAAATTATCCTCCAACCCAGGCCTGCAGAAAGTAAAGAGGGTGTTGTTAATTTCACTGGGACGACAGGAATAGACAGGCACATGTGGTCTCCTCGGGTCCCCGGGTCTCAGATTTCATCTGTACGATGAAGGAAGGATTGGATTTGTGGTTCTTGATCCTAAATGCATATCTGGAATCACCTGGACAGATTTTCAAAGCTCTCCACGGCTCAGCCCAAATCAATGACATCAGAATCTCTCAGGGATGGGCCTGAGCAGCCGGTGTATTTAAAAAGCTCCCCAGATGGTTCCAAGCGGGAGCCAGACAGCCACTGACACTCCGCAAGGTCTCTAGGGAGGGTTGTCGGAAAATGCAGGATGCCCAGCTAAATCTGGATTTCAGAAAAATAATGAGCACTTTTTTAGTATGAGCATGCCCCCAATATTGCACAGGACATACTTATATGAAAAAATTATTCAGTTCATCTCAAATTTATCTGGGCATCCTGTATTTTTATTTGAGAATCCAGCTACCTTACTCTGGGGGCTCATCCTTTCTTAATGAGCTGTGAGGATGTTCCTTGCCCTCTGTTTCCCCATCTGTAAAATGAGTGGATTGTAGCAGCTCCCACATCACTGGGCTGTCATGAGGGTGAGACAAGTTCATTACCATATAGAGCACTTCCCTACCCAGCTTTACTGAGCTGTAACTGACAAAAACTATACATATTCGAGGTATACAGCGTGGTATTTGACAAACGTACACACTGTGAAGTGACTACCACGATCGAGTGAGTTAACACATCCTTCACAATTAGTTGCTACTCTGCGTGTCTGGGCGCGGCAAGGACACCTACGGCTACCCGCGCAGAGCACGCTGAACCGAGCCGGCACGTGACGCGGTCAGCGCCGCTCAGCAGCCGCTGTTGTGCATTAACCTCACTCTCTTGTACCTTTGGGGGGACGGGCAGGGACCTTGGGGAAGTGTGAGGCTCTGGGCCAGGCAGGTGACCACGTGTGTCAAAGTTGTGGATAAAACGACACCCACCCAGGGGGCTCTGGCCGAGGATCGCGTGGTCCTCCCGTGGCAATGATGGCTCGGTTGTCGGGGACTCTTGGCTGTTGATTAAGCAACTCCTGAAAGCCATGCGCTTCCTGTCCCTCGTGTGGCCCTCCGGACAGTCCTGTCAGAGGTGGGACACCAGTCTGGAGAGGAGGAGTTACTTATTCCCCAGGGCCACGTGGTTGGGAGTGATTGATATGGGATTTGAACCCAGAGCCTGGGTCTGAACCCCCGAATCACATCAGCTCCGCTGAACAAAGCTGTGCGCGGCTGAGAATGCGTCCGAGCTCTGAGTAGTCTCCAGAACACCAATTCTGGGTTACTTAAAGGCCTCTTTGCTAGCTTCTGGGTTTTTCTCTAACAACAATTAGAATAATAACTAAAATACACTGAAGACCAACTTTGTGTGGGGCCCTGTTCTAAGTGCTGCACTTAAACGAACTTATCTGACCCTCACAGCAACCCTATGCAATAGATGCTGTGATGTCTGCTGCGCCCATTTTGCAGATGGGAACACTGAGGCTCAGGGAGATCAATCACTTGCCAAGGTCATCCAGCTAGAAAGTACTGGGGCTGGGATTTGGACCTGGGCAGTCCACCACACAGGTGTTTTCCAGGTAAGCAGGTTGGCCAGATTCCTCATTAAAAGAAAGGAAAGAGGTCTTCACCCGGTGATGGGTCCCCTCTGCCTGCAGCAGTTAACGTCATTAGACCCACGGGCATGGGGTGAAAAATGCACGCGGCGGCACGGGGAGGCCCAGCCAGCTCGAGCCTGGCGAGTCCCGGTACGAAGGTGTGCGCGGCTCTGACGTTATTTTCTAGCCTGACAAAAACATTGCCACGCTTATCACCGAGACCTTCTGCAGGAGGGCAAAGACCTGGGCCGTCAGAGTGTTCAGTGCTGTGTACCCAGAACCGCACACAGTAGGTGCTCAATGAGCAGTGGCTCAATGACCGGCAGAGACGACAGCGGCACGATGCCCGTTCCCGAGTGACACGCAGATGGCGCGATCTGTACGCGCCAGCCCCGCCGTCCTCCCACCCTTCCCACCCTCCTCCTGAACTCAGCACTCACAGCTCCCAGGGGGACTCGAGTCCACGGCT
>VBSM01002153.1:12352674-12373397 GCA_008086735.1 Cheirogaleus medius | reverse complement strand
AAAAAAAAAAAAAAGAAAATCCTGTACTACAAAGTTAAATGAAGGAAGTCAGGAAAAGTCCTGTTTTTTGTGTTGTTTCTGTTTCTGTCTGATGGCTACTTCATGGTTTTTGAACACTCAGTAATTTTTTCCCCTGAAATTTTTTCCTTCTGTGATGGTGGTGTCACTGGTAACTTCAAAACATGATTTATCTACCTCCTGGGTGCCCTGATGACACACTGGGGGAAGTATTGATGTCATCGTCATTTTACAGAGCAGCAAGCTGAGGCCCAGAGAGGGTGAGCTCCTTGCCCAAGGCCAAGCGAAGGCCATGGTCCTCTAAGACCTGCCCCATCATCCCAGCCCACAGTGTGCAGATGGAGACAGGCCTGGGGGAGCGGGAGGGGAGGAAGAGGAGGAAGAGGAGGCAGAGGGTGCATTTCAAATCCCGTCTTCCTTCGCCCTCCCGGCGCACCTGCCAGAGGTAGACGAAGCAGACCACAATCCAGACGACAGGCAGCCACAGTCCGTTGAGGTAGACGATGCTCTCAGTCACCCGCTGCACGTCCACGGACACCAGGTTGACCACGTCGCCCACCGCGCTGGCCTTTCTGGAACTGCTGGACAGAGCCAAGACCTAGGCAGGGCGGGAGGAAGGAGACCCAAAGTGGAGGGATGGACAGCAAGGGGGCCACCTTCAGAGCTTCAGTTTACTCCATCTGTGCAGTGGGTTAGTAAAATCTCCTAAGCCAAGCTCTCAGGCTGTTGTTAGAATTGACAAGGAATTGATGAAAGTGAAAAATACCCTGGAATTCCTAAAGCACTGGAACGGTAATAATTAACAACAAATGAGAACAGCAGATTAACGATAATGGTGTTCATAATCATGGTGGTCACTGAGTGCTAACTACGCCCTGTGCTCACCACAACTGCATGAAGCAGGTGCTATCATATTTCATTCAATCTACAAAGCTATAGATAAAACACTATTTTTTGTATCACTAAGGAAAATATCATTCCCAATGAAGATATGTAAGGGATATGTTGATTTCAGAAGTGTTAAAACATGAAAAAAAAAAGTGAGATCAGAATCAATGAAATACACAGTTACTAATCCCATTTTACAGCTAAGGAAACTGAGGCACAGAGAAGTTTAACAACTTGCCCAAGGTCAGAGGGCTTGTAAGCACCTATAGCAGGAATGGAATCCAGGGTGACCAAGGCCTGACAGGGACATTTCACATGCTCTCTGACACCAACCTGCTTCTCTGGCGGCCTCAAATCTGCCCTAACCCTGGGGTCACAGTGGATCCCTTCCAGCCTGTTGAATGCTAAGTTCTATGTGCAATCCTCTCTCTGCTGAGTGTGTGAGGGCGTGAAGGACTGAGCCAGGAGTGACCAGCTCACCTAGCAAATCTTTAAAGAGCACCCACCGTGTGCCCCACACGGAGCTGGGGACCGAGAACCCAGCCATGAGCAACGGGGATGGGGTTTGCACTCGAGGGACTGGAGTCTGGGGTGGGGAACACAACTCAACATGAATCCGTGTAATTCCTTCTTTAACGGCAGTTCCGAGCGCCAGGAAGGAGCAGCCCAGGGTGGAGAGGAGGGCCCCGACCTCAACCGGAGATGAAGGCGGCCTCTCTCGGGGAGGGCGGCGGGCAGAGCACGGCCATCTCGGGAGGTCTTCCTCGTAGGCTCCAGGAAACATCTGGCCTCTCAAGACCGGATGGGCACGCCCAGGCCCGCGTACTGTGGGGGGGGGCCTCAAGGCCATGCGGGAGCTGTTCCCTTCATCCCCTCCTCTCCGAGGTCGCTCAGACACGGCCACACTACACTCTCTCATAGCAGCAGTCTCTGGGCTTAGCGTCCCCGTCCCCGAGGGGACCAGGAGTCACCGCACTGCGGTCAGGGGTCATTTTTACACAAGCAGTGCTGCCTGGCAACACACCTTTATCCAGTCTCCACACAGCAGGGGGTTAACCCTTCACCCTCATGGGGGATAATTAGACAGGGGGTGGTGGGAAGGGTGTCCGGTTAGCAGGAACAAGGGCAGAAGCCCTGAGGTGGGAGGGGCCTGGCGTGTTTGAGGAACTGCAAGGAGACCTGTGTGGCTGGAAGAGGGTGAAGCATATGAAGAGGAAGGTGTGTGTGATGTGATCAGGTTGGAGGGGTTCCAGGGTCAGATCACACAAGGCCTTATAGGAGTAACGAAGGAGGTGAGAATGCAGTGTGAGCGACTGTAAGTAAGAACCTAGTGCACACTCGGCCACTGAGAACATCGCTCCCAGCCCAGTGACGCTCCCCGTTTGGCTGGGAAGGCCCGCGCCTCCCCCAGGGGCTCACCTTTCTGTACAGCAGGCCGCTGACGGCCGTCCGCAGCCGCATCTGCAGCACCTTCAGCCTGTACATGTGCTGCTGCTCGAACAGCGTCTGCAGGCAGGCCGACAGGAACATCAGCACCGCCAGGAGGTAGCCCTTCCAGGCTGGGGGCTCGGGATCGCCAATGAACTCCAGAAAAAGGCTTGTGGGGAGGGAGCGAGAAGGGACGGCCGGTGAGAGGAGGTGCCCTGCTTTGCCCGGTCAGGTGTGGAGCATCAGTCGGTGCGGTTGACGTTTTTGCAAAACTGGCCACAGTCATTTCCCCCCGTGTCCACGCTCCCTTTTATGGTAACTTTGAAGCTCCTCCAATCAAGAGGTGGAGCTTTTGTCCCCACCTGTCCCGGGCTGAATCGTGTCCCCACAAAATGCACATGTGGAAGCCCTTAGCCCTCCATACCGCAGAATGTGACCGTACTCAGAGACAGGGCCTTTATATGGGTGATTAAGTTAAAATGAGCCCGTTAGAGCCGGCCCTAGTCCAGTCTTCCTGGTGTCCTTGTAAGAGGAGGAAATCTGGACACACACAGTGAGACCAGGGGCACACACAGGGGAAAGGCCGGGTGAGGACACAGTGAGGAGGACAACATCTGCAAGCCAGGGAGAGAGGCTTCAGAAGAAACCAACTTGCAGACACCTGATCTTAAACTTCCAGCCTCCAGAACGGTGAGACAATACATCTCTGTTGTTTAAGGCACCCAGTCCGTGGTGCTTGGTTACGGCACCCGGCGGACTCTAAATACACCAGCCCTTGAATCGGGACTGGACACACAACCAGCTTTGGCCAAAAGAACAGGGCAGAGGTAAAAGCTAGTCTTTTGGAGGAGAAGAGATGAGCCCATCCTCTGAAAGAGGAGCAGAGATGAGCCATCCCAGCCATCCCAGCCAACCCAGCCAAGGAAAGAAGAACCGCCCAGCTGAGCCCAGTCCAAATTGCTGACCCACATTACCATGAGCTAAATAAATCTGTGGTTTTAAATCACTCATTTTGGGGGCATTTTATAGCAAAATCTACAGTCAGGTGAGGGGTCACTCATTTTACAGCAAAAACTACAGTGAGGTGAGGGCTCACTCATTTTTCCTCCCAGGGTCAGTCACTTTCCCATTAATCTTTTCCCTTCTTCACTGTCCTTCTTACCCCACCCCTGCCATGTCCTGAGCACCAGCTGTATAGGCAGGGGCAGGCGAGCAGAAGCCCCCAGCCCTGGAAGGATGCTATTAAGGGACCACCTTAACAAGTGCACCCGAGGCCCAGACCTACCTGAGCAGCTTGGGGACAGCGAACCTGAAGACATCACTGATGACCAGGCTGAGCGTCCCCAGGAGGAAGGTAGAACGGAACACCTGCCAGATGGCCCTCAGCAGCGGGCCCTGCTGGCTCCTTTCCTGCGGTAGGAGGGTCTCTGTCTCTGGGGCCTCCACGCCACCGCCTTCTCTCCTTTCGAACGCTGTTGCCTTGGCGTGCCTTAGGGGAGAGGAGACTCTCAGCTGCCAGCAGCAGAGCATTAAAGAGTCATTTTCCCAGCAAAGGCGTGGGTGGCTGTGGGTCCTACCTGGATTGCTCACCTGTTCCTCATCACCCAGGGACCCACTTGTGAGACAGGCAGCCGGGGTGGGGGCATGGGAATGCACATGCACAGAGCTCCTACTGTGTGCCATGTGCTCCTCAGTCCTTCCAAGAACCCAGCAGCCCAGGCGTTGTCCCCATTTCACAGATGAGGAAACTGAGGCTCAGGGAAGTGAACTTGTCCAAGGGCACACAGTTGAGAAGAACTGGGATTCGATCCCAACCCTCTGCCTTCCGAGTCCATGAGATTTTTTGTCCATCATTTTGCCAGCTTGGAGGAAGAGCAGCCCTCCCCTCCTGCCTACCCCCTCCAACACAGACAACCAGGCAGGCCTTAGGTGGTTTTGAACCACTGAGAACTGGTTTAGAACAGGTTCAGAATCCCAGCGGATGTCCAGGGCTCCAGCACTCTAGGTCTGGGTGAAACCACAGATGGAAGCTCAGGCAACCTCAAACCAATAAGGTCCCCGGGGTGCTAACGGGGTGGTCCTGACGGGGCCACGGGGCCCAGCTCAGGTCAGGTCAGGGAGGCAGAGGAGGAGGTGGGTGAGGGGCTTGGGTGATGTAGCTGCCGACAACCGGGCTGCTGTGTGGTCTTGGGCCGGCTGGTCCCCTCTCAGAGTCCCGTCTGGCTCTGACAGCCTGTGGCCTTATCAGAAACTTCAACCATTTACACAGCTATGACCCGGGCCAGGGGCCGCAATCAGCCCTTCACACACGAGCACGCTGATGCCCGACCTCCTTGCCAGGGGGCCCCGGCTAGGCTGCCCACTTTACAGGAGAGGAAACTGAGGCTCTGAGAGGTGGTGACAGCTGCCCGAGGTCACACAGAAGGGCAGAGCAGGGATTTGGGTCCAGATCTCTATCCATGGTTCACACAGGGCCTCCCTGTGCACCAGGAACGCACCCCCAAAAAACCCCTACCATAAAAAAAAAAAAAAAAAAAGGAAGAATAAGAAAAAAACAAACCTCTGGTGATCACAGGTGACCAGACCCGTGCTAACAAGGCCAAGGTCCTTGTCCCTCATTCCTGGCCTGGCTGTTGTTTGATTTGGCATCCACGGAAGGTTGTGGATGTCAAGTGCCTAGAGGATGTCACCTCTGTGCCGAGGCCGTCCCTGACCACCCCTCCCTGTGGGAGCCGCCGTTTAATCCGCTGCCCCCCCCAGCTGTGCCCTCTCTCTCCAGCCCCATCCCTGTTGTCTCATTAGAACCCAGCGGGACAGACCCTGTAACCTGTATTTTCTACCAGGATGGCCTAGCACCTAGTCCAGCCCCTGAACACAGCAGGAACAAAATAAATACTTGTCAAATGAATGAGAAAAAACAGATTGAGTGATGTGTGCAAAGGGCCTAACAAGAGTGCCCCCCCCACATGATGTTACAGAAATTCACGGAAGGAAGGAAGGAGTTTGGTTGAGTGGATGGAACCTGGCCTCTGACTGGGAGCCTGGGATTCAAATGCCCACCCTGTCTCTTCTCCTCTGGGCCACAGTGTTTCCATCTGTAAAATGGGACGGGGGAAGAGATGACCACGAAGGCCTCTTCCTGGCCGAATGCTGCGCTCGGGCCTGTTCTAGCTCATCACCCCAGGAATTAGTGTGTTCATCTGCAGGCCCCATAGCAAACTTTCCTCTCCTGCAGGTCTCACTCCCATGAAGGGAGATCTCCAGACTAGCAGCTGGGCTTTGGTCTGAGGGCCATTTAGTGCAGGACTCGCCCTAAATGCAGGGGATGTGAGTGAGCGGCACTGGCGAGGTGTAAGGTGGGGGTACAAAAGGGAGTGGTGGGGACTGTGGCAAACCTAAAAGCACATGCTCTGGCCAGTGGTGTAGCCTCTACCCAGATCCACTCTCCCGCAGCCATGCGGGGATACGGCCCAGGGCTGCCAGATCTACTTTTGAGATCAGAATTCCAGATTTTTATGCGATATCGCCAAAGTTTTAAATACTGGCAATTTATTAAAAAACAAAACAACCCAAACAAAACACCACGTGGGCCAAACATACCTTATGAGCCTGATTTGGCCAGCAGGTGGCTGGTTGGTGACCTCTCAGGATGATGTCCTCTCCCTTCCCCAGTGGTTGCAAAATATTTCAGAAATAAAACCAAAGTTCTCTCTGTGTGTCATCGGCTGACTTGGAAGATGACTGAGCCTGGTCTTTGTATAACCTTGTCTTTCTGTCACTTGTTCATGGCAGGATTCTTACACTGTTCTGGAGAATGTCTCTACCTTCTAGCTCCAGTGTTGAGTGACCTATCATTTTCATGCTGGCTGGGCAGGCCAGGAGTTGGAAGAGAGTGACTAGACCTCCAGAGACCTTTGGAGTGAATTCTGCCACCTCCGTGAAGTCGTATAAGAGGAAGGGCAGTGTGGCAGGATACGCCTGGGGTGAGAGAGCGCCGACAGCTTGGTTTACTCACATCACTTACCCTGCTTGGAAAAACACACCCCAGCCCCTTGGGGAAGAGCCCCTCCCCTCCTCTGTGGCTCTGAAGGGACCACCAATCATGGGACCAGCCTAATGGGCACGGATTGGCTCCTGATAGGCACATGACCCGAGCCAGGCCAATCAGAGCCCTTCCTTGGGATTTTCTATGCATACATGGATGTCAGCAGAGAGAAGCTCTTTCACTCTGCCAGGGTAGCTGAATTGGCCTGGTATGGGACAGGCCTTGCGGAGAGACCGACACACAGACACCAGCTGGGCTGAGAGATGAAGGGAGAGACTCCTGACATCACATACGTCCCTGGATCCAGCCAGACCTGAGCTTATAGTCTCTCCCTCTCCCCTCCTCTAATCTGTGGGATTCAGCCATCTGCAACGACCACCACAAAATCCCGGAGTATGCAGGGGAACCTTGTAAGTCTTCCACCAGAGCTAACTTATTTTGCTCTGTCCCCTGAAACACTGAGGTCCAGTGAGGTCAAGCAACTTGTCCAAGGCCATCAGCTACCCGATGGCAGGGCAGCATTTAACGCAATTTTATCTAATCCTGTGTTGAAGGCTCAGCACGCCAGACCTTCTCAAATGAGGTTCCAGGCTCCACAGGCTCCACAGAAGTTTCCAGAGATGCCACTGATGGCACAGTGAGGCAGAGTGGACGACTCCAGAGATCTTGAAATTCTCTACATAACTAATATTGGCTGAACTCTTACCACGTTTGAGGAATTCTTTTCCATAAATAATCTTTCATTCCCACAAGCTACAAGCTAGGGCTTAATGACATGCCCATTGAACAGATGAGAAAACCGAGGCCCAGGAAACTAATTATTCAGGTTACACACAATGAGTAGTTGCCTGCATGCTACAGGCCACCACCCCTAACCCTCCACCCCCGGTCGTAAAATACCCCTTCTGTTTCCTGCCTGTGGTTTCACCACAAGAGCTTCCGTCCAGGCTCCTCCGAGCTCTCCCCATTGGTCAGTTTCCTTCTGGAATGTGCAAAGCACCCATGCAAGGAACCACATCTGGGGCCTGCTCGGTTTCCCTTAGTGGGATCAGCTGGGAGGCAGGGGAGTGTGGCAGTGGAGCCCAGAGTGGGGTCAGGGGCTCGATCGGGGGTCAGATGACGATGTTTGCTGACCACTCGGGTCCAGCTCTTGCCCTCCACACACTCACCGCTGGGCCTCACCGCGGTTCCTCCTCCATTCCCTCTCAAGCTGGGAAACGAGCTCTTCCGAGGTGTTCTCTCGCCCAAGCGACCAGAGGTCTTTTCGCCCCAGCGGCCTCCGGTAGCCCCTCCAGACCAGCCTGCAAAAGAAGGTCACAGGGGCAAGCTCCTTCTGCCACTCGTCCCTGCAAGGAGCTGTGTGACCCTGGGTAAATCGCTTTACCTCTCTGTGCCTCTGCTGGCCCCTGGGTAAAAGGAAACCAGTGAACCAGCGCCACCTGACATTTGCAGGGCACTTCTCGGTTTACTAAGGTCTCATTTAATTCTCACGTGAGCCCAAATAATAATGGCAGTTTATCACTATGTTTTAATTGTAAATTGATAACTTATAATTGTATAAATGTAGGGGGGTAGATTGTTATTGACCCATTTTACAGATGAGGAAAACCACAGAGGCTCAGATTAAGTGACTTAACCAAGGGACAACCAGCGTGGCAGGGGAAACAGATCTCAGGAATCCAGGGTCCAAAATGATCACCGTGGAGGAAACTTGAGCTCCCCACACAGCTTCAAACGTCCCCGTCTCCTCCTTGTTCACTGCTGCAGCCACCTGGCCTCAGGACCTTTGCATGTGCATCTCGCTCTGGTTAAAATCCTCTTCCAGAGACCACTCACCTGCCTATTTGTTACTCACCCTTCACATGTGAGGCTTACACACGACTTCCTTAGGAAAGCTCACTTTGACGCCTCCCCCAGCCCAAGCAGATTCCATCATAAGTGCCTATAGTTTCCTGAACCTTTTTTAATTTTTTTTTTTTTTGAGATAGGGTCTCGCTCTGTCACCCCAGGCTACAGTGCAGTGGTGTCATCATAGCTTACTGCAGTCTCGAACTCCTGGGCTCAAGCGATCCTCCTGCCTAAGCCTCCCAAGTAGCTGGGACTGCAGGCACATGCCCCCGCACCTGGTTAATTTTTCTATTTTTAGTAGAGATGGGGGTCTTATTCTTGCTCAGCCTGGTCTTGAACCCCTGACCTCAAGCGATCCTCCTGCCTTGGCCTCCCAGAGTGCTAGGATTACAGGCGTGAGCCAGCATGCCTGGCCTTGAGCCTCTTTTTTATAATGCTTATTTCAATTATGACTATTTATTTTGGGGGGATCTAATTATTGTTTCTCATCCATTGGATGGTAAGCGCTGTGGGGCAAAGGCAGAACTGCCTCAGTCTCCCTCTTGTGACCTCGCCTCCTGGCACAGGGTGCAAGATGATTTGTCAAATGAAGCCACTTATAGTTCTGTGACCTTGGGCAAGTCACTTGCCATCAATAGGCCTCAATTTTCTCACCTTAAAATGAGAATGTTGCCCAGTGCACGGGCTGGTATGAGCTGGCTGTAGCTGGCACCTACGTGAGAGATTAAACGCCACGGACTTGCACAGTGGGAGCGCTGTTCTCTTTTCAGGTCCCTGATCTTTCCGATGACACCTCTGACTCTTTCCTACGAATCGCCAATTTCTCTTTTCTGACACAGAGCAAATTCGGGGGAGCAAAAGTTCTGTGTTATTAATATTGGTTGGCTTTCTCTGAAGTTACTTTTAGAGTTCTACTCCATGGCAAGTGATGCTATAGATTTTTCCAATTTCAGCATTGATAGTAAATTTCCTTTTAAAAAAAGCTTATTAGAGTACAAAAAAAAAGTGAGTCAATTTAAAAAAAACCATCAAGCAAATAGAGAATGGGTGATAAACCAATGTGGCAAAAAGCAGGAAGAGTGGTCCATAAATGCCCAAGTTTGGGAAGCAGGGGGTTAGACACCAGTAGAGCTGTTTAGAAAACGTCTAAGCTCTTTCTATGGATTCCGGATATCCACAGCCTCACGTTCTTCATTTATTTAATAACCTCTTACAGGCATTGTGTGCCCGGCCCTGTTCTAAGTGCTTCACAAACCTCATCTCATTTAATCCTCACAACTCATGAGGTAGGTGCTGTTCTTAGTCCCATTTTACAGGGGTGGAGACTGAGGCGCAGAGAGGTTAAGTAGCTTGCCCAAGGCTACACAGCCAGGAAGTGGTGGGGCCAGGGTTCTAATCCACGTGGCCCAGCGTTACTGAGGTCTGACTGCTGTGTGGTCAGGAGGGGCCTGGTAGGTGGGGTGACACTGGAGAAGTCCTCTCCATGAGCCTGGGACCCTCCGGGGAGTGGACACTTGGTCCTTTCTCTCTTTACCCCCAGTGCTTAGCACATAGTAGGTGCTTATCAAATGTTGGAATGACTGAAGGTACCGTTTTATTGAGGACCTGCTATGTGCAGGCACTTTCCATTGATGAAGCCAGAGCTGTGTCCATTTTACAGAGGGGAACATGGAGACTCTGGGTGTTTGTGACACGGGCCACTAAGAGGCGGAGCCTGGATTCAAATCAAGATCTCACTCCGGTGAGTGACCGGGAATGGGACGCGGGTGGCGTCCACACCGAAACCTCAGAAGGAAGCGCCAAGGCTGGGACAGAGACAGCCTGGTCAACCTCTGTGAGCTTGGGAGGAAACCTCGTGGGGGGAGTCCGTGGGGGGAATTGGAGCAGCAAACGCAGGGAGGTGAGGGCACCGCCCCTTCCCCGCCACTTTACTTACCTAGAAACCCACCAGAATGTGGCCTTGGAGGGGAAGGAGGCCCCGGCCTCTGGACAGGGATTCTGCAACAGACAGAAGACGGGGAGGTGGTGGCCTTAGTTTCTGTCCCACAGGGAGCATGTGACGAGGGGAACCAAGGGGAGGAAGACAGGATGGACTGACCATGCACTTAATGGTCTAAGTCCAAGCCCACGTGCCCCGTCTCCTTGCCAGAGGTGGACACCAACAGGCGGGTGGTTTCTGGCAAGCAGGGCAAAAAGGGCTTAGACCACAGGACTGATCGTGTCCACGAGGTGAGAACTAGCAGCTGCTCAGAAGAACTATTATTATACCAGGACCAAGAAGCTCTGAAAGCAAGGACCCTGCATAACAATGTCCTCAACAATATCCCTCAGTGAATTTTGTGAAGAGGGATCTGTCCTGTGACTTTGTCAGGTGCTCCGGTAAGACTGCACCAATTTGCACTCTTCACCAATGAGGTATGAATGTGCCCATTTCACCACATCTTCGCCATCACAGCTTGCTATTGATTTTTGAATTTTTGTGTTTTTTTGCCATTCTGATAGGCAAAAAAAAAAATCCTATTATAGTTTTAACTAGATTTCTCAAGCATTTGAGCATATTCTTAGATGATCTCAGATCAGTCTCTTCCTTGGAGAATTCTTTCCTGATTTCACAGACTTCATGAAGACAGAGCACTTTCCCCAGGTGTAATTTTTTACACATTTGTGTAATTATGGGACTAATGCTGGGCTCCCCTGCTTGCCTGTTGGCTGCATAAAGACAGGGGCTGTACCTCCCTGGGGTACAGAGCAGGAGTCAGCAAACTATAGCCTCTGGGCCAAATCTGGCCTGCTGTCCGTTTCTGCAAATAAAGTTTTATTGGAACACAGCCATGGTCATTTGTTGACATATCATTTATGGCTGCTTTTGTGCTATGATGGCAGAGTTGAGCAGCTGCCACAGAGATTGCTCTATGGCTCACAAACCCAAACATATTTTCTATCTTGCCTCATATGGAGAAAGTCTGCCAACCAGTGGCACAGAGTAGGTGTGCAATTCATGTTCTGCTGAGTGGCTGAATGAGGCAAAAATTAAAGATCTTTGGTCACACAGGGAGACCGAGGCCTGAAGTGGGGCAGGAACAAGAGAGACACTGGGTTGGGGATCTGGCAACTTACAGACTGCTGGGGGTCTTTGGGGAAGAAGGGGGGTTGATCTGCCAGGCAGGACAGCACAAACTGGGCCACCACTAGCGACAAGCACAGGTAGGTGGACAGGTGGCGGATGGGGTCACTCTGGAAGCCCTGCGGGAGAGAAAGCAGAAGTCGGGCCAGGGTGGCAGGCAGAGGGCGGGTGTGAGGGGCAGGGTGGGGAGGGTGCCCACGGGGGTGGGGGTGGGGTAAAAGGTTGAGGCTGAACAGGGTTTCCGAATGCTGGGGGCAGGGCCCAGGCAGGGGATCAAGACCACCGCGGCTGACAGCCAGACCCCGGCATTCCTGCTTGTCCCAATTTGCAGCAGCTGGCTCACACATATTCTAGACATAGCCTGTACAAAAAGGGCCAGGGCTGTGTCTGCGGCTTGTCCTTAGCCAGGTGACGTCTGGCCACAGCCGCTGGGACAATGAGATGAAGGGATACTTTATCTTTTTCCTTGTGCCACAAAGGAGATCCTTCCTCCACCCCAGTGGCCACCCCAATCTCCTGCCCTGCTCTCTCCGGGCCAGCGTCTACACAGAGCGAAGCTGGGTTTGCAGAGCATTTGCTCTGCCCCGGCACATGTGGCATTCCTCCCCTGCGAGGGCCCGCCCCGCCCTGGCCCACACACTGCGTCTTACTCATGGGGAAACTAAGGCTCAGAGAAGCGAGAGCACCTTGCTGGAGGTCACACAGCCAACCCGATCCAAATCATGAGCTTTCACCGCCACACCATGATTGCTTTTTCCTCCGCTGCCCTGTCTCTGGTCATAACACCCCCGTTTTCCTTCCCTACGCTCGGGCATATGGTGTGCGCAGAACTGACTCCCCTCCAGTGGTGGGGGGGTGATCGAGGCCTGGCCAATGAGTGCGTTCTACTCCCCAGCTACCGGGATTGGGTTGGGAAGGGACCTCGGACCCATGCTGCGCTAGTGAGAGCTGGAACCATCGCCAGATTCCGCCAGATTTGCTACATTGGTAGAACGTAAGTATGGAGCTATTTGTGGCTTTTCCTGTCACACCATTGGAGAATGAAGCTACCATGGCAGAGCTAAGAGACAGAAATGGACATCAGGTGGTGTTACCTGAATGCCTGGATCAATCATGCCTGGGAGATCAACGGACATAAGCTAATTTTAATGAAATTCCCTCTGATGTTTCCTTTTCCTTAAGCTAGTGTGAGTTTAGTCTTTGTAGCTTAAAAACAAGAGCCCTAGTTTCAATATTCATAATTCCTCTACTGGATTTTATAAGCTTCTGGGTTGTTTTTTGCAGATAGTAGACAATTTGACGTTCTGACTACATTATGGGCCACCTTCCAATACTGCTGTTTTCTTATCTATTGGGAAGTTTGTTCTGAATCTGGGCGAGACGGACTTGGGCTCTGCACTCCCAAGCCATGTGACCCTGAGAAGTCGTTTCCTCCTCTTGGCCTTAGTTGTCTCATCTTTAAAACGGGACCACGAGAACCTACCACGAGCGCTACTGTGAGAACTCAGTGCTGCCGTGGTGACTGGCGTGTGGCGGGAGCCCTAGAACACGCAGGGTTCCCGCATTATCGTTTCTATGCCGCGTCCCAAACAGCCGATTCCTAAGTCGACAGCGGGAGCCCCTCTTTCATAAATTAGTGGACGGCCTATGGAATTTTCCTATTTGTTACAAAGTTGCTGTTTTTAAAAAATTGATCCTTAAGGACAGGATGATGTTTCTCTACCTTCTCTTTTAGGAACAGGATAAAGGGGCCACTGGACTCGAGGAGTGACGATCTGTAAGCTGCTGCCCCCCCCCTCCCGGAAGCCTCGGCTCTGCTGAGGCCAGAGGTTCTCATCAGGCGGGCGATTTTGCTGCCCCACCCTCACGACATTTGGCAATAAATGGAGACACTTTGGGTTACCACAATCGGGGGGGGGGGGGTGGAGTGCTACTGGCATCTAGTGGGCACAGGCTGGGGACGCTGTTCCACATCCTGCAGGGAACAGGAGAGCCCTACCCTCCAACAGAGAGTCAACCGGCCAAATGTCCATACGCTTGGGTTGAGAAAACCCAGTCCTGACCGCATATTTTCCCCTTTGCAGAGAAGATGCCCCCGCTCGCCTCCCGATATGGAAGTGCTGCTTCCCAGGGTGGAAACAGAAATAGGGGTGGGCGTGCAAAGTGAGCGTGTAAATACGTGGGGAGGCGAATGTGCGAGAATGGGGGAAATGCGTACGTACGCAAGGTAAGAGTGCACACGTCTGTGCCTGGGTAGAGTGTGTGTGCACGCTTGGATGATGCACGGATAGGGACATACAAGTGTGTCCCACGTGCAAGTGGAGTGTGTGATGTGGGTGGGTTAGACGACGGGAATTTGTGTTGATTAAAAACGTAGGAGATGATGGGTGCCTCTAGGTGCAGGAGTGAGTCTAAGTGACTGGCCTGTGTGTGTCTCTGTGTAGACGATAAGTCATATGCAGGAAGTGGAGGAGGAAGGGTGGGCCCCACAGCCTGGTGCCACCATGTTGGTTCCCCCAGGTGACGCAGGCCCCACTTACCCCTCCCGAGGCCTGGTGGGCGGCGCGGGCAGCCGGAAAGAGACAGCAGAGCAGCCAGTACCCAAACAGCACCCCCGACGCCTGGACCCCCTTCTTCCTCTCGGCGTGAATCAGGAACACAGCGAAGCTCTGCAGGAGAAAGTCGGGGTGGGCCCCTTAGGGTGGCTAGGGACAGGAGGGGGCTTCCCCGTGTTTTCCACCGGGGCAGGGAAAGCAGCAGCTGGACCCAGCCAGGCTCCTGCCTGAGGACGTCATTACCATCGTGGTGAGCCACACCGTAGGGTGGATGAGGAATTCGGGGGCCTCGGGTGTTCCCCGCTGGATTTTCCAGAGAGCGACAGACACACTGGAGGCGCACAGGACTATAAGGGCGAACCCAAGCACCTGGGGAAACAGGCTTGGATGAGGCTGGGGGGGGTAACGAGGAAGGTGCCAGCAAACTGGGGGGTGACCCCATGTCCAATCCGGCAGTGGTTCTGCAACATCCCAAGCTGGGGTCCTGTAATGAACCAACGTCACCAGTTGTCAACGTGCCAATGTGAAGAGTTCAGATGGGGCCTTGCAGATCCATCCTGACCTGTAACTGTCATGTAAATAACACATAACAAAAACCTGAGCCAACCCAGTGTTTTCCAAAATGTAGGAGGTGCTCCAATAGTGCACATGCAAGATGACTTTAGGTATGAAGAGCGAGCAGACGACAAAATTTACTCACCAGGTGAAAAAACTATACTCTCTCCAAGTCATTTTCAATTCCTGCTGTTAAATCAAGGAGAAATTCTTCGTTGGGCCAGTAAGCTTCTAGGGTCTAATATGTACTGGTCTCTCTTTAGAATAAAAGCAAGTGAGAGAGCATGCACACACCAGAGGGAAGACCAGAGCAAGGAACATTGGAGGAAGTGTTGAAAGTACCTGTTAGTTTAAAGCAGAGGTTGGCAAACTACCACCTGCTGGCCAAGTTTGGCCTGTTGCCTATTTTTGTGTGGCCTGTGGGCTAGAGATGATTTTACATTTTTCAATTACTAAAAAAAATCAAAAAGGAGAATATGTGGTGACATGTGAAGTTACATGAAATTCAAATTTCAATGACTATAAATAAAGTTTTATTGAAACAGTCATGCCTATTGTCTAAGGTGGCTTTCAAGCTGCAATGGTAGAGTTGCATATTTGGAAGGGAGACCACTTGGCTTGCAAAACCTCAAATACTATGCAACTAACTACCCAGCTCCATAAGTTTGCCAACCCCTGGAGGCAATAATGCAAAAGTTCACAAAATGGTGTGGGACTGAATGAGCTTTGAAGAACATTCTTGTAGGTGTCTAGAGGAAAAAGGGATGGATGAGTAGAAAGGTGCACAGTTGGAAAGCCAGGGATTGTCGAACACACCAAAACAAATACGTAACAATTGTAAAACCTGTTCTATGATACTGCCAGTGGGGAAACAGAAAAATAAATGCATAACTTTGGAGATTTTAAAATAGGTTCATCCTAGCATGGCCCCCAAATCATCCTGTGTACCCCAAAAGCACACGTGGCATACTTCGGGAAATGCCAGGTTATGGTAGTTATAAACGGTCTAAGAACGCGTGAATGTTTATGCATGGATTTTCATAATCACAAAATCTGTTTGGGGGAACCTTGTTCTACCAAGTTACCTCTGTGGCTTTTCTAGAACTGGTTGATGAACAGGTTACCTTCCTATCTCCACCCTGTGTGCCCCCTGATTGGAGGAGTGTTCGTTTTGGATCTCCACCAGGTCCCAGCCTGCCCCCCCATCATGTTGTCTGGCTCCAGGCTCCCAGGGGTGGTGGCTACCATTTTGGCTTTGAAGAGGGGGGACATCCGGATGTAGCCCCTGCCATGGCGGTGGATGTAGAGGAGGTAGATGGGGCCAAGGATCCAGAGGTACAGAGGGGGCACCCACACCCCTGCTGTTCTCAGGAAGCACAGGTTGAGCAGGCTGGTGGCAGCAGGTTCGGGCTCTGTCTGGTTCCAGACCTGAGGGAACGCCAGGGGGATCCTTAGGAGACAGTATGTAGCAGGCGTCCCCAACTCACTATCCCAGAAGGCCAGGCAACTTTTTGGTTTCCTAACATTTACACAAAATTGTACCAGGCACTTTTTGTAATACCTAATAATTTTCAACTCCTTTCATCCTAACATTATCCCCATCAGGTGAATGTAATTATCATAGTGATTGGGCAGATAAGGAAGCTGAGACCCAGAGAGGTTGAGTCACTTGACTGATATCACTCAGCTGGGAAGCAGTGGTGCTGGGATTTGAACCCAGGGTGTTAGGTCCCGGAGTCTAAAAGACCTGAGCTCCTAATGAGTGCTAGGCAGACTGTCCCTTACTTCTTATAACAACTCTAGGAGGTAGGCACTGCTGTCCCCATTTCCCAGACTGGTAGACGGAGGCACTGAGAGGGAACTGCCTCCTCCAGACCCACACAGATGAGAAGTGGCAGAGCTGACTAGGACCCAGGCCCATCTGATCCCAAAGCTGGTTCTACTGGTGTTCTTGGTCTGTGATTTTTATCTCAGCAGGTCTGCTGACCCTAACTAACCCTAGAAGAAATCTGAAATTTAGTGAACATGGCCTCTCCAGTTCTCTCCCCTCTGTATTTTTCACTCCTCCTGGTTTCACCGCTCACCAGGTGTGTAAACTTTAACCTGGCCGTGCCTCAGTTTCCTTCCCTGTAAAAGGGAGCTCATAAAAGACTCTACCCTCTAAGGGTTGTAGTAAATGGGTTACTAGCAGCAAGGCACGCAGCACAGTGCTGGGCACAGAGTAAGCCCTTTGTATACATCAGCCGTTCCTGCCTTTCCTACCTGGCTGCCCACCCCCACCACAAAGGCTGGGAGTTTGCCATCCCCACCCTGGGCCACGAACTCCCTCCCTAGCGTCCTTTGCTGAGAGCCCAGAAGGGAGAGGAAGCCAGAGGGAGGGAATCCGGGAGCCCTGAAGGGGCTCTCTGGGGGTGGGAAGGGTTTGGGGGACCCACTGGCTTTATGCAAATAAGGGCCAAAGCCCCCAGTAGCTGGGAGGTCTGGAGCCCCTTAATCAGTGCTGGGCACTGCAGGCGGGCTTGGTGGAAGGGTCGCAGGTCGCAGCCCCCCAGGGCCAGGAACTTGCCCGGCCAGGGAGGGGAGCGGGGAAGGAAGGAGCCTCTTCTCCGCAGTACCGCAGCCCGGAAGATCTGCGGCCACACCGCGCCGGGAAAAGGCGAGCGTGGCGGGAGCGGGGCACTCACCCCCGGCCCCGCGCAGGGCTCGCCAGGCGCGGCCATCGGCGCCGTCCGTGCGGGGGTCCCGGCGTCGGTCGTCGGCCCGTCCCCGGGCGGCCAGCTCGGCGCGCTCCCGGCCAGGGCAGGGGCGAGTCTGGGCAGATCTGGCCGGGATTCGAGCTCCGGGATCGCGAGGCTCCGGGCAAGGTCCAGCCGCGCGGCGGGGGTGGGGCGGCGGGGGGTTAAACGAGGCGAGGTCGGGGGTCAGGGATGGGGGTGGGTTACGCGGAGCTGGAGGGAGTGGGATCCCGGAATCCCCGAAAGTGCAGCGGCACCCTCGTGTTTCCCTTCTGCCCCCTGCAAGAAGTATCCCAACCACTGGATCCAGTAATCCTAGGAATTTATTTATCCTGATGAAAGAACCCAACAGGTTTGCACGGGCTTGTTAACAAGGACACCTGGCGCTGGCCTAAGTATCCCATATGGGGGAATCACCTGGTCAAGGCCACAGGTGGAGACTGTGTGGCAGTTTCCTCACCAAGGGATCAACACTGTCCACCTGTAGGGGGCTGGGAAGAACTTATTATTAAAGAGTTTAGCACAGGGCTAGGCATACAGTAAGTGCTCACTAAGAGTTAGCTATTAGTATTATTATTAATATTATCGTTTAGTCCATGGGTTACTAATCAGTGGTTTAAATTCCATTGCATACATATATTAATATGGAAAGATAGTTGCTAAATGCTAGGTGAAAAAAAGAGATTATAATAGAAAATAGGCTAATAAAAAAAAAAAAAGAAAAGAATATGCCCACATTGGGGAAAGTAGAGAAGGAGTCAAGGCATTTACCTTCCTCTCCTGGAAATGTGTGTCTGTGTCAGAGGCACAGCCACTGCTTTTTTTTTTGAGACGGAGTCTTGCTCTGTTGCCTGGGCTGATGCCTAGCTCACAGCAACCTCAAACTCCTGAGCTCCAGCGATCCTCCCGCCGCAGCCTCCCACAGAGTGCTAGGATTACAGGTTTGAGCCACCAAGCCCAGCCCCAGCCGCTGCTTCTTAGAAATGACTCTAACGTTACCATATGTGCATGGATAAAAAGATGGAAATGCAGTAAAGCAGTGATCATAGCGAATCTCAGTTTTCTTTTCCAGTTTCTTTCTTGCTGCAATGAACAGGTATTCCCTTCAAGACAGGAATGAAAGAATGCAGCGCTTTCAGACAAGCACAGGTGCTCAGTTTGGGTGAAGAATTAAAACCCTCTGCACTCTCCATGCTGCTCTGTTACTTCTCTTGCTCTTGTCTTCCTGTTCTGAGGTGTGTGTTTCCCCAGCCTTGTTTCCCCCCAGTCTTTTGGAATCTCCCCAACCCATGTGTGTGTGTGTGGGCAGCAGTTACCGCTAAAGCTTTCTTCCTGAGTCTTCTGGAGGAGCAGGGACACAAAGACCCCAAGGATTTATCTAGAAACTGAGTGTGGCAGGTCTACTGTTTCCATTTAAATCATGTTTATTTGAGGTAGTTTTGGTGGAGGCTTGTAGAAATTTGGAGGAGGCTGAAGCCCCTCTCCCAGCAAGCCACTTCCCCCTGCCCCTCCCCCCCAATGGCATTACCAAAGTCCTGGTGCTTTATTTCTTGGCATATTTGAAGATGAATTTGGAGGACTAGTTAGGAAGGCAGGAAGAACACAGAGGAAATCAGTTAGGATGAGCCAAGAACAGGACTCACGGATCCCAATTCCTACTTTCTAGCTCTCTGCAGAGAGTCCTAGACAAGTTCCTTTTCTCTGGGCCTCAGCTTCCCATTCTATAAGATAAGAAGTTTCCATAAGTCGGCACTTCCTAATTGGTGGTTTTCAATTCCCTGGTGATTTGGGTAAAAGGCATCTATTTCAATTGTGGTTATAAATTCCAAACCCCAATAAATAGACTAATTATTTAAATAGTTTATTTTTATAACTGAATAACTTAATAACTGAGTGTCACTGTATTTAAGTGAGCACTTAGAGTAAGAAACTGAAATCAGAATTGCTTACAATTGGGACCTTGAAGTCAATGTATCACTCCCTTGTAGCCATTGTGAAGGTTCCGACTATTGTGTACTTTAACTTGTGATTCTTCCTTGTATATTGCTCAACTCTTAGCCACAATGGCAAATTGCAGTAGGAAGTCTTGTCCTGTTATTTAGAAACAAGATACAAAAACTATCAAAGCACTAGTTTTTTTTTTTTAAAGGAGCATAATGGAAGAATTCCAAATATCAGGTCAGAACAGCAATTTTTTTTGTGTATTTTGATGTGGTGATTGGTAGTTAATGCATACATTATAGTATGCATTCAGTCTTGGTACAAAATGCAACATGCTGATATTTGAACTTAGTTTCAGACAAATCATGCTTCATCTCACAGAGCTATTTGACAATAAACTGTATGCACCTTTTGCTTATGGGGAAAATAAACTCATCAAAATTTGTTTCTACACATGTTATTAGAGCTGGGATTAAAATAAAGTTTAAATACTTTCTCTAATAGGCTAAGCTTAACATATGTGTTTTGCTTAAAAAAACTTATTGATCATTTATCATGGAAAAATGCATCAATTTATGCAAATTCCTTAAAGTTTTTTGAGATTATATATTTTGCTTGTGAAATATAAGGGTCAAAAAGATTTGAGAAAGTTGTTGTATACTTCACTTAACAAAGCCTCTTGTCCTTTCCAGCTGTGATATTGAATTTTAAAGTATTAAATAGAATTCAACTTTGGAGTTTTGCCTGTGGGCATGCACCTTGCGCTGCACCTGCCACACGGTGCGCAGAGTCCTCCCGTCCTCCAGAGGGCACAAATGGTCTTGTTTCATTGCTGAGCATGCGCTGTAGTTGTCTTTTCTGGGGGCGTGGACGTGCGGTCGGAGCGCGCACGCGCGATGTGGCGGCGGGGGCGGGGCCTGGGCTGTCAGTCGGCAGCCGAGGAGGAAGGAGTCGGCCTCGTGCGGTGTGAGGGGCGGGACCGGGCGGCTTGCGGAGGGTCGAGCTGCTGGCGGCCGGGCCTGGCGGACGTGCCGGGGCGCGGGGCCGCCGGGGTCCGTGATGATCGCCGCGGCCGTGGTGCTGCTGCTGCTGATCGGCGTGGGGCCGGCGCACGGCTCGGAGGACATCGTGGTGGGCTGCGGGGGCTTCGTCAAGTCGGACGTGGAGATCAACTACTCGCTCATCGAGGTGAGCGCCCTCCCCTGCGGCCCGGCCCGGCCTCGCGGTGTGACCCTGCGCCAGTCGCTCAGCCTCTCTGGGCCGCGCCGGCCTCGCCTCCGACACTGGGCGATTTGCACCAGCCGCACGGTCTAGGAATCCCCTTGTGTTTGAACGCTCTGCTTTCCGCGGGCTCTCCACGCCCCTCTCCGGTCGCGCTGGAGGGGAGTTTCTTATCGTGGGGTCAGCTACGGACTGGGGGTGCCAGACTCTAGATTTTTCAAAACCCGAACTCCAGATCCCCAGAATCCAGGCTCCAGGAAGTCTAGAATCCGACACCCTGAAACCCAAAGCTTCCCAAGCTCATATTCCACTCCAAACTCCACAACCCAGAACCCCGCCAAAGTTCTTTTTTTTTTTTTTTTTTT
>VBSM01002153.1:12339344-12352513 GCA_008086735.1 Cheirogaleus medius | reverse complement strand
CTCCCGCCTCAGCCTCCCAGAGTGCTAGGATTACAGGCATGAGCCACCACACCCTGCCGCCACCAAAGTTCTAATCTATTGCTTCTCCAAAGCCCTGGGATGCTTTTGTTTTTTTCTCTCTGTGCCCAGGCTAGAGTTCAGTGGCCCAATCATAGCTCATTGCAACCTCAAACTCCTGGGCTCAAGAGATTCTTCCCCCCAGCTTCCTAAGTAGCTGGGACTACAGGTGTGCACTGGCTAATTTTTAAAAATTTTTGCAGAGGTGGGGTCTCACCATGTTGTCCAGGCTGGTCTCAAACTCCTGGCCTCCTCGGCCTCCCAAAGTGCTGGGATGACAGGTGTAAGCCACTGAGCCCAGCCCACAGGGATGCCTTTAACAAGCATTGGTTTCCATCTCATAGATCCTGACTGACCCAGGATCAGTAATGGAATCTTTTTATTTCTCTTTCTCCCTCCCACCCACCCTCTTTTCCCTCTGAAAATGGAGAGTTGTCAGCTGCCCTGATTGCCTTATTGGGTAGCTGTTGGAATTACCTTAGAGGTTTGTGTAGAAGTTTTTTAAAATTAAGTTGTAAAGTCTTATTAAATTTTTATCAGCCCAGTGGAGTTATGACCCAGAAAGCATCTGTGAAGAGGAAGGGGGATGGATGAAGGTCAAGGCTGGTCACTTGTGAAGACAGATGGAAGGGGACCTGCGGGAGGTCTGGGCCTCCTTTTTGGGAGGGGATTGAGGATGGCGCACTAGAAAGGAAGGGAAGTGGAAGAGGCAAAGAACAGGTGCCTGGGAGGTAATTTGGGAGAAAATGAAGAGGCTGGGAAATGCCGAAGAGAAGGGACTAGGGAATCAGACCCAAAAGGCCATCTGAAAGCACATGTGAGCTGCTCTGGGCTGGCAGAGGAGGGCAAACCACTCTGTCCTGCAAAGTAGGTTGCTAAGGATTGTGTTTGGGGGGGTAGGAAGTGGATTCCACACCCCACTAGCTCTTTGACCTGGCCTTGCTCTAAGTCCCAGGTTTTGTGGATGGTGTTGGGAGAGAAATAGCAGAACCCAGCACCTTGTATTTCCTAAAGAAGAGAATTGATTGTCATCCTCAAGTCCCCCTTGTCGGCTGCCTTTTTAGTTATACGAGGCCGGGCATTGAATGAATCTGCTCACTGGCAGCAGCCAGGCCCCTAGGATCTGCTGTGTACGTGTTGCTGGGTGGCCATGCTGCCTGCTGGGTTTGCCTCTCACTGTGTGGGCACAGGGCATTTCAGAAGCTGCCTTGAATGGCTTAATGCAACTTGTCACTTCCTGGGGTTCTGGAAGGAAGGGGAAACTAGTTATCGGCATCCTCTCTGCCAGTACTAATAGTGACCTCTAGAGCTGCGGTCCCCAACCCCTGGGCCGTGGCTCATTACCAGTCCGTGGCCTGCTAGGAAATGGGCCATGCATCTCCACCTTAGCTCTGCATCAACACCCCCCTCCCCATGACACCCATCCCCCATCCTCAGTCCACAGAAAGATTGTCTTCCATGAAACCCGTCCCTGGTACCAAAAAGGTTGGGGACTGCTGCTCTAGAGCAGAGAGCAGATTTTGTGACCCATTATGAAGTATGTTCCTTGAGCCCTAGGCTCATTCTTTCATGATTTCTGATGATGATATCAGACATTTCACATATGTGATATTGATAGAGATTTATATTGCCACCCTGTGTCCTGATCTGTATTTTATGAAAGAAATGTAAATAATCAAGATATTTTGGGGGGAGGGGGGCATGGGCAATATACATAACCGTAATATTTGTACCCCCATAATATGCTGAAATTTAAAATAAATAAATAAAAAGTAGGCAGAATTTTCCTTGAAAAAAAAAAAAGAGATATTTCACAGTCATTTCTCAATTGTGGTTTCCAGTACAACTCCCTTTACTCGTGTCCAGCCTTCTCCCCTCCTGGCTGTTTTACATCATTTTCATTCAATCACCAACTGTCTGTTGAGCCCCTGCAGATACTGCAGGCTTGGCCCAGCTGGGGATATAGCAGTACATGAACAGAACAGACAAAGATCCCTACTTTCATGGGATTGACAGTCTGTTCTTTGACAATGACCTTACTGTTTAAAAGAAAAATTATATTGATTGCTAATATGTTAGCAATTGGGAGATTTCACAGTAAAAACCGGGTTTGTTATTGCTCTGGAAAACCACGTGATCTCCTTGGGGTGCAAAACTTGGCTTGCGTTGTGTAGTGATCTGATCCCTTTGGATGAATGCCCTTTGACATTGCCTCCCTAGCTTTCTAGGCTGGTGAATGGCCCATCCCTGCTTTTTTTTTTTTTTTTTTTTTTTTTTGAGACAGAGTCTCACTCTGTTGCCCCAGCTAGAATGCCGTGGCGTTAGCCTAGTTCACAGCAACCTCAAATTCCCGGGCTCAAGCAATCCTTCTGCCTCAGCCTCCCAAGTAGCTGGGACTACAGGCATGCGCCACCATGCCCAGATAATTTTTTCTATATAGTTTTAGTTGGCCAATTAATTTCTTTCTATGTTTAGTAGAGACGGGGTCTCGCTCTTGCTCAGGCTGATTTCGAACTCCTGGCCTGCTCAGCCTCCCAGAGTGCTAGGATTACAGACGTGAGCCACCACGCCCAGCCCCACCCCTGCTTTAAATGCATGCATCCGAATTCCTTTATGACCTGTAACAAATTCATTGAGTATTTATTGAGTACCTAGAGTAAACAAGACACTGTGCCAGGTGCTGTGGAGTGTAAAGCCATGGTCACTGCCCACAGAGAGCTTACACCCTGGGCATCGTTTCACACTGTTCCTTCCCAGGTGTTCATGTTGTAAGTTTGTCACTTTATATATCTTCTTAGCTAGTAAGATTTGACTCTATCATTTCTGTGTCATGGTCACAGAGCACTGACATTTTAGAGGTGAGGCTTTTAGACATCATCAGACCCTAACTGCTTCCTTTTACAGATGTGGCAACCGAGGCTCAGAGTGGTTGAGCCATGCAGGTAAGGTTAGGAAATTTTCCTTGAACCTAGTCTATGCCCTGCCAATTATACCATGTTGCCTTTTTCTTCAGAGAGATAATAAATGGTAATATAGACTGCTTTTGTTTTTTGAGTCCATATTCTGTACCAGGTGCTTCATATGCATTGATGTGAATCTGTACAACCACCGTGAAGGGGAGTGTCTCTCTTTCTACCTATGGAGAAACTGAACCTCAGGAGGTTAAGTGGCTTGGCTGTGGTCACGCATCATGTGCATGGGAAGACCCAGAAAATACTTGAGCATCTTATTGGGTTAACAGTTTGTGTCTGGTGATGCTCAGGATGCCAGAATTTTAGAGAGTCCTTGAGGAGAGGACATATATTCATTGTCTTTTTGGTTCTAGTATTGTTCTGAGAATGAAAGTAAAGAGAAAATTAAGTTTCTAGGTGAATGTTACTCCAAGCATTTGAAATTATTTGGAGTTAAGAATGCGGATCCCTGGCCTTCATCCCAGGCCTTCTGGTTGAGAAATGGAGGTGGGCCTCAGGAATCTGCATTTTTAATAAGCACCTTATTAACAGCAAAGTTTGAAAATTTGCTTTAGACCCAGAAACTTACATGAGCAACCTAGAGATAGTCACTAAAATAAACAGAAAAGCATTGAAAAATAAGACTTTCGGGATAGGCTTTAGGTGGCATCTAATTTGATAAACATCGAATCACATTATTTGGGGGAGACCATCTCATTTCTCTCTGTTTCTGATGCCCAGCATTAAAAGCTGGCAGTCTGGACCAGTGCCCTCTGGATCTATAGTAGATCCTCAGCAAAAGCACATCAAATACATTCGGGCGTAATGCATGTAGTTAATTCTCAAAGGCCATACTATGACTTTTCTTTCCTTCTTTTCCAGATAAAGTTGTACACCAAGCATGGGACTTTGAAATACCAGACAGACTGTGCCCCTAACAATGGTTACTTTATGATCCCTTTGTATGATAAGGTAAGAGGAGAGGGCACTGTAATCTTTACTGCTTGTCTTTTATGATGGGAAGTAATCAGTGTGCCCCACAGGGCCACCCTCGCCGTGGCCTTTCCCACGCTAGCAAATGCTTGTCTGTTTTGTAACTTAGTAGTGGGACATGGCAATCCTGACCCCATTCTGAGGGAAACAACTTATAAACTGGTTCATTTGAATACAGTGGCCCTCCACGTGTCCAGGGTCATTTGGCAGTGTCTAGAGACATTTTTGGTTGTGATGGCTGTGAAGGGGTGCTAGAGTTACCAGGAATGAAGCCAGACATGCTACAGTGCTGCACAGGACAGCCCAAATGTCAGCAGTGACAGGCCTGGGAAACCCTGATTTAAGAGAACTCTTTACTTTTAAGCAGCTGAAAATATTGTTAAAAAAAGTTGTACAAGTAATGTGTGAATTCATGAGCTTCGTGAAAAAAAAAGTCAAGGTCTTTAGAAATATATGAAGGCAATTCGTCCCCTTTCCCTCCAATTCCGTCTCCCTCTATAGTGCTAAGCTCTGATACAAATTTTGGTGTGCATCCTAACAGATTGCTTGCTACTTACGGTACTTCAGATACACACGAATGTAGATTCATAGGAAGTTGCAAAAATAGTCAATATACATAGTTTTGATTTTGGTTTTTTATACAAATAGAATCAAACCATAGGAATTATTTTGCAATTTCATTTTTTTCTCCTGTGATACTGCTTTCATTTCTGTAGGTACATTTGATTTTTTTCCCTTGCATGCTTTCAACATCAGCATGTATAGATCTATTGCCTTCTTTTTCTTTTTTTTTTTTTTTTTGAGACAGAATCACTCTGTAGCCTGGGCTAGAGTGCTGTGGTGTCAGCCTAGCTCATAGCAACCTCAAACTCCTGGGCTCAAGTGATCCTCCTGCCTCAGCCTCCCAGGTAGCTGGGACTATAGGCAAGCACCACCATGCCTGGTTAATTTATTCTATTTTTAGTTGTTTGGCTAATTTTCTTTCTATTTATAGTAGAGACAGGATCTTGCTCTTGCTCAGGCTGATCTCCAACTCCTGAGCTCAAGCAATCCTCCCGCCTCAGCCTCCTAGAGTGCTAGGATTACAGTTTTGAGCCACCGTGCCCAGCCTACTGCCTTTTTTTTAAATGGGTATACAGTATGTCAGAGTCAAAGTCAAACTATAATTTATTTAACGATTTCTCTATTGATGGACATACAGGTTTTTCTCATTTTTTAAAATTATTACTAACACAGCGGGAAATATATTCTTGAACTTATGTCTTTGTGCATAATGCCTAGGATTGATTTCTAGTGGTGGATTAGCTACCTCTTGAGATCTGTTTATTTATTTATTTTTTTAACAATATCAATCTCAAGAAACCAGGGTTGATTAGTAGAAATCTAGTTTTAAGAAGTGACTTTAGTTCCTAAAGATATGTGCTAACTCTTGCAACTGTAAGCACGCGTGAGAGGTTAATGGGAGACTCTATTAATGGTAGGTTTGGTTTTAAAAAAAAGTGAATGGCTGAATACAGTGTCTTTAGAATTCAATGATGGGCTTCAGCACTGACTTCTGATTGTTTAGATGGAAATGTCTGGTGTTCAGCTTCAACTTGTAGCATCTGAAGGTAATGAAGGAGCTCACTACCATTTAGAAGAACACCACTTTTAGAATTTCATTTCAGGTGTAGAAATTTTAGATTAAGTGCTAGCACTAAACAAAATTAAACCAGGGTCATCAGTTCTCATTCTTTTAAATTTCATTTTCTTTTTTCCTGTTAGGGGGATTTCATTCTGAAGATTGAGCCTCCCCTAGGGTGGAGTTTTGGTAAGTTAACTGAATAACCAGACATACTTTGTAAGGGATTAGATTATGTGCTGAATATTAATTTAGGTTGGCAGAGTGCATAGACTGTTAAAATATTAAGGATCATTTCTAGTGTGGAAGAGGGTTTTTTGTGTTTTTTTCTCCCCTGGTCACTTTGGAGTAGCTTGAATTTGCTTTAATCTACCTTAAGGCTTTCTGTCACTGTCTTAAAATAGTCATCTTTTGTTGGACAACTTTTTGCAAACTGCCTTTGCAGTTTCCCCCAATATCTGGTAGTAAACAGTATAGAAATCAAGAGTGGGGACTTTGTTTGGGTTCCAGGACAGCTGCTTTTTTAGCCTCCTCAGTTTTTTTTGTTGGTTTGTTTTGACAGAATTTAACGTGTAAACCTTATGAGATTTGACATAAAAATCCAGATCTATGTTTCTTAAGAGGTGAGAAGATCTGGCAACCTTGGGCCTCACCCAAGTTATGTGACACCGTGGGCAAGTTACGTCCCTTGTGTCAGCCTCTGTCTCCTCACTGTGGAGTCAGCGAGGTTACAGTCCCTGTCCCACAGGGTACACGGAGGATTAATGGCCCAATGTTAAGTGTTCAGAGTGGCTGGCACATAATTGTCGAGGACTCACTCAGTGCTTAAAAACAGCCTTTCTACACTTAGACCAGCAAAAGCTCAAAACTTTCCTGGTACAACGGCCTTCTAGCAGAGTTGGAGAGTTGGGAATGGGGCTGGGATCAGAAGGGAGAATCTGTTTCGACATGGCTCATGTTTTTGAAGAGGAGAGACTCTTGATGTCTTGGTCGAGTGGGGGTGGGTGACCCCAGTCCACAGCGCTGGGAGAGGAGTAGGGGCCGCAGTTGTTCATATCAGGCTTGCTTGTGCGTGAGATAAGGAAGAATTTAGTCCCTGCCGTCCCAAAGGGTAACGTGAAGCTCAGGCAGCTGCCAGCTATTTGGCTCTGTGAGATGAGCTCTTTTTTTATTAATAGTTTACAGTCAGGGGGCTCCTGGCAGTACATTCCAGAAAGCTACAGGGGAATCCAGCTCAACTAATGGTGGAAGCAGAGGTTCCAAATGGGTGGCCTGTGGGGGTGTTTTGTTGAGCCCCTCCCCTCCTGCCAGTGCTTTTTCTTTTGATGAGCTTTTTAATCCAATTATGCTTTCGGAAAAGTACACTGAGTGCAAGGGTATCACTTGGTGAATTTCCACAATGCGAACTACACGCGTGTAACCGCCACCCAGACCATGAGGTGGCACTTCACCATCACCACAGAGGTGCCCCAGCCCGGGTGCTCAGTAGCCATCCTGCCCCACCCCCCAGGCGACCACCCCCCTCACCTTCTAAAATTATAGATTCATTTTGTCCGTTTGGAACTTCATATAAATGAAATTGTATCGGGTACCTTTTTGTATCTGGTTTCTTTCTCTCAGCATTGGTCATGAGAATCATCTCTATGATGTGTAGCTCTAGTTCATTTTCTTTGCTGTCCAGAATTCTGATGTATGGATGTAAAATGATTTATCCAGTCTACTGTTGGTGGACATTTGCTTTCTGATTTTGGCCACTAAGAATAGTGCTCCTGTGAACATTCTTGTACATATTTATTTGCATTTTTGTTGGGTATATAGCAGTAGAGAAATTGCTGGGCAACAGAATTTATATGTGCTCAGTTTTAGCAGATATTTCCAAATACCCAAAGTGGATCTACCAGTTTATGCCCTAGCAGTATGCAAGAGTTCCAGTAGCTCCACCTTCTCACCAACACGTGGTGTGGTTTTTCATTCCAGCTGTTCTGGTGGGGGCGTGGTGGTATCTCACTGTGGTCTTGATTTACATTTCTCTGATGGCCAATGGGATCAAACACTTTTTCATCTGTTTCTGTTTATTTGCCATTGGACGGCTTCTTTTGTGAGATGGCTGTTCAAGTCTTTTGTCCATTTTTTTATTGGAAACTTTGTGTGTGTATATGTGTGTTTAATTCTTCATTTTACCTGAAAAGCTCATGGTTTAAACATTTTTTTCTTTGCTTATAAGATCTTCCTAACCTTTCAAAAACTCAACTTTAACCCCTATGATGATGAACTCTTCAGTTTTTTTAAATGGAATGATTTGCTAATGTTGAAAATTCAGGAGATGGTATATAAACTCCAGATTTCCAGTTTTTCTGAGAAGTTGGAAGCTGCAGCAACCTTGGGCCACATAGCAGAGTTGAGCAGTGGTTGCCCCGTGTCACTTTGCGTGGTCCTCACCTGGCCTGTTCTGCTTACTTTGTACCCATGTGGCTCCCGTGGCATCGGAGTTTGTGTTCTTGGTTTAGCGTGGCTGAAATCCTGAAACTCATGTACTTGGGGACAGATTTGGAGCCAGATGTTTGGGGTCGAATTGGGGCTCTGTCACTCACAAGCTCTGTTACCTTGGGAGATCTTTTAACCGTTCTGTGCCTCAGTTTACCCCTCAATAGATTGCAGATAGTACCTACCTCTTATGGTACTAATGAGAATTAAATGCACTCAGTTCAGTGCCTGGTTTGTGGTGAGCATTCAGCAAATGACATTATTTGGTACCTGCTGAATTTTCAGTGGGACTCTGCAGTATAACTCGGCTGAAAGACTGTTTTTAAAACCATTTTATACTCTGAACACTGGTTCCTTTGAGGACAGAAACCAGGTGGCCAGGGGAACAGAGGTGACAGGGAGACTTTTCCCTGCATACCTTTTTGTACCTTTGGATTTTGAGCCTTACGAGCGTGTTAAGTGTTTAGACGTGTTTTACTTGGGTGGTTTCACTGTATCCCAGAACTAAGCTCGCCCTTGTGTCTTGTTCCGTTTCCTGTCCCTCCTCAGAGCCGACGAGCGTGGAGCTCCACGTGGACGGCGTCAGCGACATCTGCACGAAGGGCGAGGACATCAACTTTGTGTTCACGGGGTTCTCGGTGAACGGAAAGGTTTGGCTTCGGAGCTTTGTCGTTTTTCACGTTTGCTCTGTAGTATGTGCTGCGCCTTAGCCTTTAAAAAAATGTAGGATGTTTAGATCCAGAGGCTTTGATCCCACAGGGACCCATAGAGAAGCTTCCGGAGAGCCTGTGAACTCTACACTCTATTGTGTGTAGAATGTCGTGAGCGTCCTTAAGAGTCAGATCCCCGCTGCCCCCAGAGCATGGACCGTTAGTGTTTATGCAGGCGTGGCCTTTTATGGGATGTAGAGTTGGAAGAACACACTCCCCAGGGCCCTGGCATCCTGCCATCCCTGTGGGACGTCGGATCCTTCCGGAGAAGATTTGCGTTAGCTTCTGCTGCTCACCTAGGAGTGTTCTCACTCTTTGAGTTCTGTGAGACTTTTGTGGACTGCCTTGCTGGTGTGAATTTAGAGCACTAAATGTAGGTGCACGCCAGCTCCCAGTTCATGTTCTCAGGGGAGAGTTTTTTCCTGTGTCCCTCCTGTGCCCAGGGTTGAGGTGTGCGGGTTTCCTCGCTGTCCTTCTCTCCATGCCGGGCTTATTTCTCCTTCACCTTTATCTTGAGAGTGGGGCCCTTCCGTGCCAGTTGTGTGTGGGGGTTTCTTATCAGAGATGGGATCTTGGGTATTTTTTCTTTCTCAATGCTTTGTAAAATAGTGTCGCATCTTTAACTGATGGTGTCTGAAATTCAATGAAACAGAGTACGTTTTGCTGTTACTGTTGCCTTTCCCATTTCACCCCCAGGAAGGGTGTCCTGGAAGGGTGTCTTTGACTTATATCATCTTTCCAAAAGGGTCCTTGATGCAAAGAAGGTTCCAGGCTCCACCAGGGGCCATGAGCAGGATTGACAGCGCTTTGAGAGGAGGGTGCTTTGCTGTCAGGCAGGACCTAACCTTCTTCTCCACGGCAGGTCCTCAGCAAAGGGCAGCCCCTGGGCCCCGCAGGAGTCCAGGTGTCTCTGAGAAACACGGGGACCGAAGCAAAGATCCAGTCCACAGTTACACAGCCTGGTGGAAAGTGAGTGGCATCCTATACCCAACCTTGCGCTAGGGCTGGGCTGTGCTGGGGATGGGGGGTGGGAGGTTGGATTCTGGGAGACCTGGGTTCAGATCCTGATTCTGCCTCTTAACTTGGGAGAGCTCATGCCCCTCAGAGCCCTAAGTTCCTTGTGCAACAAATGGGAGTTGTTTGGCCCATGCGGCTTAGCACTGAGGGGATGATTAAATATGAGTTCATGCCCATACGACACCTGCCACAGAGCCTGGCACTTAGTGGCCTTCATTTAATGGTTGGGGCTGGCTCTGGCGCCCAGTAGCCTGAGCTTGAATCCCAGCTCCCCTATTTGCTAGCTGTGTGACCTGGGGCAAGTTACTTGACCCTCTGTGCCTAAGTTTCCTCACTTGGAAGTGAAGATAATTGTGAAACCTACCTCTTAATGTTACTGGGAAGATTGAATTAATGCTTTTGTTGCAAACTGCCTGGGATGGAGTATATGCTTAATAAATGTTAGCTCAATATAGGTTCGGTCAGTTATGATTTTAAAAAATCCTATTATCCCTATGATACCAAAACCATTTTGTAGTTGGAACTGATGATGATTTAATTAACCTTGCCCAGTCAAAAGTAAAGCATTTATTTAATGGATTTATGCAATTGTAAATGTTAACAGATATGCCAAGATTAACACCAGAAGAGTTCAAACTGATAATTTTGAAAGTGTTCAAATCATTACTAACCACTTTCAAATACAAAACTGACTAAATTGCTAAATAGAAGTTTATAATGAGTCTGTCAATAAGTCATCCAGTTTTTAAAGTTATTATTTTTTATTTTTGAAATAACATTTATTTCTTGATTGGTGCCTCTCCATCTCTGTCCCAGAGCAGGGATGTGGAGCTGTCATTTTTTTCTAGGCTGGTAGTTTGTTGTTTTCCTTACTAACAAACCAGAAAAAAAGTGACTTGAACTTTCTGAATCCCTTTCCTCTGTACTGAATAAAACAAGGACAGTAACTGGCAGCGCTGGGCTACCCTGACAGTGAAGTACAAGCTAAGTCTTACTAAGACCAAAATCCAATGGTATTTTCAGTTTTATTATAGCAAAGTGATTTCCAAGCCCTATCCAGGTATTAGCTGGCAACATTTGAGATAGTAAGATACCACCACAGAAGACATCAAATTTTTTTTTAAGCCCTCTACTTGTCAGGTGCCTTGCAAATTTGAAGTGTTAAACATATCAGAGTCCTGGCAGTAGCGTTTCCAGCCTCAGCTCAGCTTGCTCTGGTCTTAGTTTGCCTGCAGTACAGAGTATGACTGATCCCTGCTGATTACAATGACTGGCTTATGCCAGAAATCCTTGAGATTAAGAGAACGGTAAACCTTCCTCCCTCCTGTCAGCACATGGGACATCCCTCCTTGCACACAGTAAGTGCTCAATAAGTGCTCTCTGCTATGAATTTGTACAGTGAAAGACTGAATTTCATTCATGTTCATTTAACAAGCTAATGGCAAGTTGTGATAATTCAAACATTAGTGCCACCAGTATGAATCATAAAATTAGAAATACATGGGTTGTTTGGAGAAAGTGAAGTGGTATTTTTTATTTCTTAGGTTTGCATTTTTTAAAGTTCTTCCTGGAGATTATGAAATCCTTGCAACACATCCGACCTGGGCGTTGAAGGAGGTGAGTGTTTCAGCTGCCTCTGTAGCCAATAATGTGCTAGTTTGTAGACAAATGCAAGGGTTTTCAGTTTAGGAGAAGAAATGCATTTGTGGTTTTTCCAGAAGTGGGTGAAGAAACAATGATGCTGCTGATTAGTTTGGTGGTATTTATACGTTATAACTCCTCGCTGTAGCAGATGCTGCTTGTGTCGGTTTCAATTTTAGATGACAATGTTGTGGTCCTGCTGTGAAATAGGGTCTGTTATTAACTGTAACTATTTTAAGCTAAAGCAACAGCAGAAGGACCTGATGAGATATATTTGTTGTTCTTTTTTCAGTCTGAAACAGAAATATGTAAATATACTAAACATTCTAGAAACTGTTGTACATGTGCCCAGGGAGAATGTATAAGCATGTTTATTGCAGCTTTGTTTGTAATAGCAAAATATTATAAACAATCTCAATGCCGATTAAAAGAACAATTGGCCGGGCACAGTGGCTCATGCCTGTAATCCTAGCACTCTGGGAGGCCGAGGTGGGAGGATTGCTTGAGCTCAGGAGTTTGAGACCAGCCTGAGCAAGAGCAAGACCCTGTCTCTACTAAAAATAGAAAAAATTAGCCAGGCTTGGTGGCGCGTGCCTGTAGTCCCAGCTATTTGGGAGGCTGAGACAGGAGGATTGCTTGAACCCAGGAGTTTGAGGTTGCCGTGAGCTAGGTTGACACCATGGCACTCTACTCAGAGCAACAGACTGAGAGTCTGTCTCAAAAAAAAAAAAATAAAAAAAAGAAGAATAGATTGTGTTTTCATCACATGATAGAAATCTGTATGTCAGCAGTAACAAACGAACCAGAGCTACATGTATCAGTGTAACTACATTTAAGCGGGGGTGAAGAAAAGTTGGTTCATGGGTACACAAATATGGTTAGCTAGAAGAAAGAAGTTCTAGTATTTGATAGTACAGTAGGGATATTATAGTTAACAATAATTTATTGTATATTTTAAAATAGCTAGAATAGAAGAATTATAATGTTCCCAATACAAAGAAAAGATAAATGTTTCAGGTGATCAATAGCCTAATTACCTTGACTTGATCATTACACATTGTATACGTGTATCAAAATATCACACATGCCCCCAAAATATGTAAAGCTGTGATATATCAATAAAAATATGAAGAAATATACATAGCTACATTGGAAAACAAAATTGTAGGCAATATTAAAACACTCATGATAGCACCATTTATGGATATACAGTCTTCTGTAGAAACATTGTAAAGACACGACGGGAGTGGCAAGCGCTGTGTTCACAGCAGTACTGCCATCTAGAGAAGGAGGGAGGTGGGGGTTTGGGGGTACGCAGCGTCTTGGATTGCATTTCTACTCTTGCGTTTCTTTGGTTAGAGGGTAGAGGTTCTTTAGAGTATTCTTTATACCTTTTTGTTTGACTGAAATAGTTTATAATAAAAGGTCAAAAAAAGAAGAAACATTACTAGGGGAGGTTCTGTAATAGCATGAAAACCCAAATTGAAACGAGACTTAAAGGACATTTTAACATGTTACTGTCTGTGTTAGTTTCAAGGCTGTGTCTCATTCTTACTAAAGCAGCGTCGCAATCAGTATTTCGGTTTTCACTCTATAAGTTTTATATGTTTATAATAGGTGGTATAGTTGATAATAGGTGGTATAGTTTCATGTATCTGTTTATTACTTATTTTTCACGGTTTTCCTCTTTTTTTT